>JALIGW010000001.1:14687077-14884577 GCA_023053685.1 Diadophis punctatus similis | reverse complement strand
GTTCAAAAAGTTGAAAATTGGATAAGTTAGTGCCTTAAAACCGCAAACCTGTACTTAACAATTCTGTGGGAATAATTGCCTTAATACTTTAATCATTGGCTTCTTTCCTTATGATAATAGTTACAAATGACAAAACCATTTCTGTGAAATTTGCAAGCCGGATAGATATCTCGGCGTGTTAATCTTCACTTCCTCAAATTTTTTTCATTAGACATTTTAGATTTGTTTAATGGCAAGCAGTTGATTTTAACTATGCCAGATTCGCATACAGGAGAAAGCTTTGGGGAAGCTGATCTATCTGTCTTGCGCAAAACATGAATCAGAAGATGTTTACATATCTGTGGTGCCGGATCTTGCAGGCTGTCCAGTAGACATTTAGTAATTAGTGCATTCATTTCCTCATTAAAATATCATTAGTGGAGGTTTGGTTCTTTCAAGATGTTGCAAACAAGGGGTTTATTGCATTGTATTGATATCATTATGGTTTACCAGTAACCAGATGTTCTCGGAGTTTAAGGAGGGGGGAAAGGTCATATTTACACGTTTCAATCTCCAGACTGGTAAGAAATGTGTTGCAATAAAACTAAACCAGAACAATGAAAGGAAGGACTTGAGGAAGGGCTACAGCAGAGGTGTCAAACTCAATTTCATTGAGGGCCGCATCAGGGCTGTGGTTGACCTCGGAGGGCCGGGCAGGAGTGGCCTACTGGGTGGGTGTGGCCAGCTTGATGCCACTCCCCCAAACTGCTGGCATGTTTCCTCTTCGCATTGGGTAGATTGGGCCGAAGCGACGTGGGCTGCCCCTTACATTTTCCAGGAAGGGCCCCGCAGGCCAGATCTGACTACATCGCAGGCTGAATCCTGCCCACGGGCCTTGAGTTTGACATCCCTAGGCTAGAGCGATAGGCTAATTAAAGATTTGAGCCCTGATGTGGCAAGATTCTGTTACGGTAACCTAACAATGCAGCAGAATTAGTTCAACTAAGTGTGGGTCCTGTCTGGACTAGTTGGAGGGCTGACAATGGAGCCCATACTTGCACAAGGTGCAGCTATGCAAAATGTGTGCAAATGTCAAGGTAAAAAGAAAAAAACCAGGTTAATGCTCATACATTCATGATTGAAACCGCATCTCTTCTATGTGTGTAAAAAGTGGATTCTGTCATGTGAACTATATTAAGTTTCTGGCCCCATTCATCCTCCAGATATCCCTTGGCAAGGCCACTTGCATTGTCTACCCCACAATATCCCAGGGTGGAGGAAACAGACCTTCCAATGGGGCTAAAAAAATTAGAGGGTATTTTTTTCTGCTTAGAAATCTAATTACCCTACCAGAGAATCTCAACCCACACAAAGATTAAGCCCTTCTGAATCTAGAAAGAGTGCAGAGAAGAGCAACCAAGATGATAAGGGGATTGGAGGCTAAAACATATGAAGAACGGTTGCAGGAACTGGGCATGGCTAGTCTAGTGAAGAGAAGGACCAGGGGAGACAAGATAGCAGTGTTCCAATATTTGAGGGGCTGCCACAGAGAGGAAGGGATCAAACTATTTTCCAAGGCACCTGAAGGCCAGACAAGGAATAATGGATGGAAACTGAACAAGGAGAGATTCAACCTAGAAATAAGGAGATTTTTTTCTGACAGTGAGAGCAATCAACCAATGGAACAGCTTGTCTTCAGAAGTTGTGGGAGTTTCATCACTGAAGGCTTTCAAGAAGAGACTGGACTGCCATCTGTCAAAAATGGTGTAGGGTCTGCTTGGTCAGGGGGTTGGACTAGATGACCTACAAGGTCCCTTCCAACTCTGTTCATCTGTAATCTGAATCATTGGACTAGTTTTTCTTTCCTTTAAAAAAATAGAAGTCTGAGTGCAAAACAACAACAACAACAAAAAACACCCCAAACAAATCAGGGATAGCAAATGACTCCAAATAATTTTAAATGCTTTTAAAAGAAAGAGAGAGAAAGGAAGAAACGACAGAATGTTTATTTGCTTTTTAAAAAAATGTTGGTATTTTCTTTGGTTGCCCCTGTAATCCTAAAATGATGCGTTTATGCCCAGGAGGAAATCAATACTCTGCTCAGCCCTGCCATCTTACATGAAGCACAGACTGTAAAATAGACACAAAAGATGTGTGATACTCTCCAAGGCCCCAGCAGCTATAATATCCATCTTTGGCAGTTCACTTGACATTTACTCGGCCTAATTTTTTTTTCCCCTTCCCTGCTTCCCTCCCCTAACAGCTAGGCCCTGACTCTCTGGGGCTCACCGACCGGGTGAGCAGATAACAAACCTGTCAAGAAGGGTTTAGCTGGGGAATAAATCCTGAATTCACCAGGAAATGATGTGTACAATGGGAAAATGCACAGGATGACAAGAGCTCTCCCTTTGGAGATGGAGGCTGAAAGATGCTTAAAATGTTACAGCATGTATTCAATGGATTCCTGGACAGGTCCTCTGATTGTTATCTTGGAGGGCTCCGATGCTATTTTACTCTCCATTTTTCATTGTTACTCTTGGGGGGACACCCAGGCAGAGAGAAACAAAAGGCATCAGGGAGGGTGGAAGGAAGGAAGGAAGGAAGGAAGGAAGGAAGGAAGGAAGGAAGGATAAAGAAAGAAAGAAAGAAAGAAAGAAAGAAAGAAAGAAAGAAAGAAAGAAAGAAAGGAAGGAAGGAAGGAAGGAAGGAAGGAAGGAAGGAAGGAAGGATAAAGAAAGAAAGAAAGAAAGAAAGAAAGAAAGAAAGAAAGAAAGAAAGAAAGAAGGAAGGAAGGAAGGAAGGAAGGAAGGAAGGAAGGAAGGAAGGAAGGAAGGAAGGATAAGTAAAGAAAAAAGAAAGAAAGAGAAAGAAGGAAGGAAGGAAGGATAAATAAAGAAAAAAGAAAGAAAAAAGAGAAAGAAAGAAGGAAGGAAGGAAGGAAGGATAAATAAAGAAAAAAGAAAGAAAGAGAAAGAAAGAAAGAAGGAAGGAAGAAAGGAAGGATAAATAAAGAAAAAAGAAAGAAAGAGAAAGAAAGAAGGAAGGAAGGAAGGAAGGATAAATAAAGAAAAAAGAAAGAAATAAAGAGAAATAAGGAAGGAAGGAAGGATAAATAAAGAAAAAAGAAAGAAAGAAAGAGAAAGAAGGAAGGAAGGAAGGAAGGATAAATAAAGAAAAAAGAAAGAAAGAAATAGCAATAGCAATAGCACTTAGACTTATATACCGCTTCATAGTGCTTTTACAGCCCTCTCTAAGCAGTTTACAGAGTTCAGCATATTGCCCCCAACAATCTGGGTCCTCATTTTACCGACCTCAGAAGGATGGAAGGCTGAGTCAACCTTGAGCTGGTGAGATTTGAACAGCTGAACTGCAGCTACCGTGTTTCCCCGAAAATAAGACAGGGGCTTATATTTTTTTGACCCCCCAAAAATGCCCCTGGCTTTATTTTCGGGGATGGCTTATTATTTTTGGGGTGCAGGCAGGCCGCGACGCACCACTTACTGAAGTTCGGCAGCTCCGTGGTCTCTCGGCTAATCTGTTTAGGGGGAAAAAAATCTTGCATAGTGCAGAAACTCTTCTCGCAAGAATTAGCAAGTTCTCGAAGCGAGAAGAGTTTCTGCACTATGCAAGATTTTTTTCCCTAGCCGAGGGAAACCCCAGAGCTGTCAAACTCCAGTAAGTGGTGAGTTTTGCGGTTGGGCGGAGTTTGGAGCTTTGGGGCGAAGGATGGGGCGGGGCGGGGCGGTGAGCGAGCAACCGATGTAGCGGCGGAAGGCAGAGGAGAAGGGGCAGCAGGCTTACCTTAGGGAAAGCGGGCGGCGGGTGGAAGGCAAAGCCAGGGCAGGCAATGCTGAGTCCGGCTTAGCCGGGCAGAGACGCGGGGCTCTGCACCTTGGTCCTCCCCTGCATCACCAAGAGGCCGGATCCCCAAGATCCCAGCAGGGACGAGCTCCCCAAATCCTCTGGCCTGCATAAAGAGGCCCCGCACGGCCCCGCAAGAGCCCCCCGGAGGGTCTGCAGAGAAGCGACCCCCGCTGGTGGGGATCAGATGGCCCGCTTGGCTGGGATCTGCCGCCGCCTCCCTCGCTCACCCACCTGCCCGCCCGTTCGGATCTGCCTTCCGCCGCCTCCCTCGCTTGCTCACCCGCCTCCCTCGCTCACACGCTGCCTCCTTCGCTCACCCACCTGCCCGCCCGTTCGGATCTGCCTTCCGCCGCCTCCCTCGCTTGCTCACCCGCCTCCCTCGCTCACCCGCTGCCTCCTTCGCTCACCCACCTGCCCGCCCGTTCGGATCTGCCTTCCGCCGCCTCCCTCGCTTGCTCACCCGCCTCCCTCGCTCACACGCTGCCTCCTTCGCTCACCCACCTGCCCGCCCGTTCGGATCTGCCTTCCGCCGCCTCCCTCGCTTGCTCACCCGCCTCCCTCGCTCACCCGCTGCCTCCTTCGCTCACCCACCTGCCCGCCCGTTCGGATCTGCCTTCCGCCGCCTCCCTCGCTTGCTCACCCGCCTCCCTCGCTCACACGCTGCCTCCTTCGCTCACCCACCTGCCCGCCCGTTCGGATCTGCCTTCCGCCACCTCCCTCGCTTGCTCACCCGCCTCCCTCGCTCACCCGCTGCCTCCTTCGCTCACCCACCTGCCCGCCCGTTCGGATCTGCCTTCCGCCGCCTCCCTCGCTTGCTCACCCGCCTCCCTCGCTCACACGCTGCCTCCTTCGCTCACCCACCTGCCCGCCCGTTCGGATCTGCCTTCCGCCGCCTCCCTCGCTTGCTCACCCGCCTCCCTCGCTCACCCGCTGCCTCCTTCGCTCACCCACCTGCCCGCCCGTTCGGATCTGCCTTCCGCCGCCTCCCTCGCTTGCTCACCTGCCTCCCTCGCTCACCCGCCGCCTCCTTCGCTCACCTGCCTTCTGCCGCCGCCTCCCTCGCTTGGATTAGCCGAGCCTTTTGGCACACGCCCGGAGTTTGGCAGCCCCGTGATCTCTGCTATTCTGTTTAGGAAAAAAAACTTGCATAGTGCAGAAACTCTTCTTGCTGCGAGAAGTTGTTAATTGCTCGCCTCGCGAGAAGAGTTTCTGTAGTATACAAGGTTTTTTTCCTAAACAGAATAGCCGAGACACCGCGGAGCTGTCAAACTCCAGTAAGTGGCGTGTCTCGTGGTGGGGTGGAGTTTGGGGGTTTCGGGTGGGGGTGGGGCGGCCTGTGCCGGTGAGCAAGCGAGGCAGCGGCGGAAGGCAGATCCGAACGGGCGGGCAGGTGGGTGAGCGAGGGAGGCGGCGGGTGAGCGAGGGAGGCGGCGGGTGAGCGAGGGAGGCGGGTGAGCAAGCGAGGCAGCGGCGGAAGGCAGATCCGAACGGGCGGGCAGGTGGGTGAGCGAAGGAGGCGGCGGCAGAAGGCAGGTGAGCGAGGGAGGCGGCTCAAGCCCTGCACTTGTGGGCTCACTGTACCCTACCGGCCTCGGAGACAGGAGACAGCCCCTCTGCCAAGAGAGAGGGGGCGTGTTTAGAAAAGACAAGCGTGTGCACGGCTGCTTCTGCTGCTGAGCCCGGTTGGAAGTTTGGCTTCTAGCCGGGCTCAGGCGAGGAACCGGTGGCTGTTTGCAGGGGATTCCAATGCCACTCTTTTGGCCGGGAGAGAGAGAGTGTGTGCCACCGCAAAAAGAGCGGCTCCCGCCATGCCCCTCCCTTTCCCCCGGAAGTAGTTGGGGGGGCTTATTATCGGGGCGGGCCTTACTTCAACGCATGTCCCGAAAAGCCCTGTGGGGCTTAGTTTCGGGACAGGTCTTATTTTCGGGGAAACACGGTAGCAGTCAGCTGAAGTGGCCTGCAGTGCTGCACTCTAACCACTGCGCCACCTCGGCTCAATAGCCAATTCCCTCAATTGTTCATTATATGATTTAGCCTCCAGACCCCTTATGATCTTTGCTGCTCTTCTCTGCACTATTTCTAGGGCCTCAGCATCTTTTTTTTTTTTGTATCTTGGCAACCAAAACTGGTTACCATTGTGATGTATTATGATGGTCAGAACTTTCTTCAAGGCTACCTCCATAATCCTTAGCCAAAGGAGTAGCAATGAGGACCACTAAAGGAGAGGAGGAAATAAGTAGTCATGCAACTGATTTTCTCACTTGTCTGCTTTTGTCAGATGCCAAGTTGACTACCATACGGATTTTGTTTGGATCTCCACTAGTCCATGGCAAAACAGGACAGACATCATCACAAAATGCAGATGTGTAATTGATGTGTATAGATTTTGATTGGAAATGAAGACCAAACTTCATTCTATCTTGCTGTGGCAGGAAAAAAAAACTCCTATGATTTAATCACTTTCCTCTGCTAAGATTCTTTCCAAGACCAGCTAGATAGATCTCCAGTGGTAGAGATTAACAGATTAACAGAGTTGGATGAGACCTTATAGGTCATCTAGTCCAACCCCCCACCCAAGCAGGAGACCCCACAGCATTTCTGATAGATGGCAGTGCACTCTCTTCTTGAAAGCTTCCAGTGATGAAGCTCCCACAACCTCCGAAGGCAAGCTGTTCCGTTAGTTGATTGCTCTCACTGTCAGAAAGTTTCTCCTCACTTCCAGGTTGAATCTCTCCTTGGTCAGCTTCCATCCATTATTCCTTGTTTGGCTTTCTGGTGCCATAGAGAACAGCCCAATCCCCTCCTCTCTGTGGCAGCCCCTCAAGTATTGGAACACTGTTATCATGTCACCCCTGGTCCTTCTCTTCGCCAGACTGGCCAAGCTCAGTTCCTGCAACCACTCTTCGTATGTAGATGATGATCCCTTCAAATGGAGACCGTCTTGTGTAAAGGAGGAACAGGATAAGTCACTTCATCATCAGCCAAAGGAATTTGAGGCCAAGTCCAGAAGAATAACTTGGTTTTCAAGAGTTCTTGAAATCTACATTGGAAAGAGGAGGAGGAGACGGAGAAGGTCCATTTTGAATAGGTAAAGTGAAGTGTGGGGTTTGAGGAAGCTACCTGAGCATATGGTGACCTTCTGTCCTGCCATGTAACTCACACCGGAAGCCATCTTTGAATGAATTCAAATAGAACGAAGAAAGGGTCTGTTTTTCTTGGAAGCAACATCTGTTTTGTAGCGCTGATCCACCAAGCATCGTTGAATACAGAAATATTTAATTCTCCTTTTTTTTGGAAAAAAAAAAAGCAAAACCAAACACATGTTAATAGATTATCTTTGTTATTTCCCCTTCTGTTGTTTTCTACAGTTTCTCTTCAGCACATTTTGTCTAGTAGTGTATAAATGGAACAAGCGCCATATGTCAGCCTGAATCAAAACACTGATCTGCTTATTTCTTTCACGAGACTGAAGGAAGGCACTGTTCTTATCTTCAGCTGCTTGCTGTCCCATCCCGTCCCCCACAATCCTTGTTCTTGGCACCAATAGTTAACACATTACATTTGGAAGGGTAACCTCCATAGACAATTTTAAGTACATGTATCTAAGTTGCCTAGTTCACATGATATGGACTCTTAAAAAAAACGGAAAAGGAGGGTGACACAATGCTGTCTTCCTGCACGTGGTCCTCTTTTTTGTCTCTGTAAGAGACTGATAAAATGTAAAGATAGGAAGGGACTTTGAAGATCATCTAGTGCAACGGTCCCCAACTTTTGCTGCTTGGGGGTCCGATGGGGGTGGGGGGAAAGGGGAACTGGGATGCATGAGTGGTGAGCCAGCGCCCATGCGTGCCATAGTTCAACTTGCATGAGGGGCAGGCCGGTTCACAAGCGCATGCGTGCGCAGCTCAACTTACACAAGTTGAATTGCATGTACATGTGCATATGTGCACTTCATCAGGTGTTTCCCAGTAGTGGATCACGGCCAGGGGTGGGTTGTGGATCCTTTTGCTGCCAGTTTGCTCAGGGTCGAGCCAGGGGGAGGCGCTTTGTGCTTCGCGCGTGCCTGCAGCAATCAAAAAATAGCTTCTGCGCATGAGCAGAAGCAGAATCCAAGATGGCGGCACCCATGGACCGGCACCGAGAGAACCAGGTCTGTGACGTCATCACCGGTTTACTAATCGTTCTAAAGAACCAGTTAGAACCAGTAGGAACCCACCTCTGGCCAAGGCCCAGGGTTGGAGACCCTTGATCTAGTACAGTGATGGTGAACCTTTTTTGGTTCACGTGCCAAAAGAGGGGGATGCGGGGGGTTATGCACATGCATGCCCACACCTATAATTCCATGCACCCCCGCGCATGCGCATGTGACCCCCCAGCATGCGATGGCACGCCCATTTTTTGCTCTCTTTTGCTTCTTCAAGTTGGGAAAGGCCATTTCTGGCCTCTGGAGGGCCTCCTGGGGGGTGGGGAAGGCCGTTTTCCCCCTCCCCAGACTCCTAGAAAGTCTCTGAAGCCTGGGGAGAGCAAAAAACGGGCCTTCCCCACCCCTTCCAGAGGCTGAAAACAGGCTGTTTCACGACTCTCAGTGGGCCCAGAAGGCCCGAAAATCAGCTGGCCAGCACGCGCATGCGCGCCGTACCTGAGCTTGTGTGCCCACAGATATGGCTCCACGTGCCACTTGTGGCACATGTGTCACAGGTTCGCCATCATGGATCTAGTACAACCCCTTCGCCCTGTACAGAATCCACCATCCCAAGACATTCATCTGCACTTCGTTTTACAACTTCCAGTACAGAAGGATCCATTTCTTCCCATGGTAGTCTATGCCATTGTTGAATATGTTTTGAGGTTGAATCAAACATCAAAATCTGTTTACTTACAATATAATTCCACTGGTTAATTGTTCTCACGGTCAGGAACTTTCTCCTTAATTCTAGATTGGATCTCTCTTTGATAAGCTTCCATCTGTTACTTCTTGTCCTGCCCTCAGGTGCTTTGGCAAATAAGGTGACCCCCTTTTCTCTGTGACAGCCCTTCAGATATTAGAAGACTGCTATCACGTCACTCCTAGTCCTTCTCTTCTTTAGACTAGACATAGTTCCATCAATTGTTCATCTTATCTTTTAGCCTCCTGCCCTCTAATCATCTTTGTTGCACTTCTCTGCACCAGTAGTGGGTTCTAAAACCCTTTGCTACCAGTTCGCGCGCTCGTGACACTTCTGCGCATGCGCAGAAGCGTCCCGGGTGGGTGGGCGGAGCCTCCCGCCGCCGGTGCTACCGGTTTTTAGAACCGGGCCAAACTGGGAGCAACCCACTGCTGCTCTGCACTCTTTCTAGTCTCAACAACTTTTTAAAATCATGGTGATCAAAACTCGATACAGAGTGATTTGTTATGTAGTAGTTGGATCTATGCAGCCTGGTAGAGTAAGCTAAAGTGGGGTTAATTTGTGAATCAGCATGTTTAGAGAACATAGTAATAGTATTTGTTATGTGAACAAAGCCATAAATTATAATGCAAAGTCTTTGCTTAGGCTTAGTATTGTTATGTAAACACAGCAAATAAACAGAGTTGGAAGAGACCTTGTAGGTGATCTAGTCCCATATTTAGGATTCACTGGGTCGTGTGAATCCAACATTGTTTCTCTGGATGTTTTGAGAATTCATAACAACAAAAGCAGGTCTGGTGTGTTCTGTGTAAGAGTGGACTTGAAATGTATGGAGGGGAAGGAATAAATGTTGAAAAATCTTTTAGTCTATTACAATAATTCTTTCTGTTCTGCTTTGCTATGGATTCCAGTACTCAGCAGTCTGCATAATATGCATCCCAGAATGGATAGTTAAAAAGACAGAACTAAGATGATTTTTGAAAGCATTTTCTTCAATAAATTTCTCAAATGAAATGATATATTTATAGTTTCAGTCTCAACCAGCCCAGAGACTTGTTTTAGCAAGATGATGTCTGCATTCTGAAGATAGCAAGGCAGGCGATATTTCTGAGCCAGGAAACAAACAAATTTTGAGGAATGGGGTTTTTAATGCAAATGAGTCATGGATATTACTGGAGGGATGAAGTTGGAAGTTTTAATTCTTCCTTTCCTTTCTCGCTATCTCCTTTCTTCCTTCCCTTCCCTTCCCTTCCCTTTCCCTTTCCCTTTCCTTTTCCCTTTCCTGCCTTGTCCTTTCCCTTTCCCTCTCTCCTCTTCTCTCTCCTCTCCCTTCTTCCACTCAGTACTTAATGCCTTTTATGTCTGCCCGTCTTTAAGTATTCCTCAAGAGCAAAAAGGACAAATGAAGATTTGAACCCTCCAAATTTTTTTATTTTATGGCTACACCTTGAGTTGAGAAAGTTTAAGAACAAAACCTGATGCATTAGAACTGAAAAAGTTTGATTCTAAAAACCTATCTCTCATTTGGACGCTTCAAGAACACTATTTCTAAAGTCCCCAAACATTCCCTCCCTCCCTCCCTCCCTCCCTCCCTCCTTCCTTCCTTCCTTCCTTCCTTCCTTCCTGCCTGCCTGCCTGCCTGCCTGCCTGCCTTCCTTCCTTCCTTCCTTCCTTCCTTCCTTCCTTCCTTCCTTCCTTCCTTCCTTCCTTCCTTCCTTCCTTCCTTCTAAATGTTGTGAACATGAGTAGATGGGGCTAGTTGAAGTTATGTCCCATTTGTAAACTTCCCAATGGTACCAGATTATGGGACACAATGCTGGAGAAAATAAACTTTGAACTCCTTCCTTCCTTCCTTCCTTCCTTCCTTCCTTCCTTCCTTCCTTCCTTCCTTCCTTCCTTCCTTCCTTCCTTCCTTCCTTCCTTCCTTCCTTCCTTCTAAATGTTGTGAACATGATTAGATGGGGCTAGTTGAAGTTATGTCCCATTTGTAAACTTCCCAATGGTACCAGATTATGGGACACAATGCTGGAGAAAATAAACTTTGAACTCCTTCCTTCCTTCCTTCCTTCCTTCCTTCCTTCCTTCCTTCCTTCCTTCCTTCCTTCCTTCCTTCCTTCCTTCCTTCCTTCTAAATGTTGTGAACATGATTAGATGGGGCTAGTTGAAGTTATGTCCCATTTGTAAACTTCCCAGTGGTACCAGATTATGGGACACAATGCTGGAGAAAATAAACTTTGATCTGATTCCTTCCTTCCTTCCTTCCTTCCTTCCTTCCTTCCTTCCTTCCTTCCTTCCTTCCTTCCTTCCTTCCTTCCTTCCTTCCTTCCTCCCTTCCTCCCTCCCTCCCTTCCCTCCCTCCCTCCCTCCCTCCCTCTACTGTGAATAAAATTAGTGTTTACATTTTTTTAATAAGTCTCTAAACAATTCTGCCTCCTCTGTTGATTCATGATAGTCTCTGGAGCCCCCAGGAACCCCCCTTACTGCCATCTCCCCAAGCCCTCCTCATGTTTTTTTTATCAAATCTTAACCCAGGGGGATGGGGGTGGGGGGAGAGGCAAGCTCCATCCTTAGCTTCCCATTTGTAGTTTCACCCTATTGCTGGAGAAGCTCTGCAGTGAAATTACAGCCATAGTCAACTAAATAATGCTCCATCAGGAACCCTGTGCTCTTAGCCCCAGGCCATGCCAGCCTCAGAGAGTCAAATGGTTCATTATTCCAAACAGACTGCCTCCTTTGGGCTGCAGCAACAGAAATTTATGTTGTAGCATTCACAGTTCGATTGAACATATGCGTATAGTGCCGTATAGAGAGAGGAAATCAGCTTTGGCACTTCTGTATTTGGTGCAGCTTTTCTCTGAATTTCCTCCCCTCCCCTCCCCATCCCAGCTAAAGCTTGCATGGAAAGCTAAAGTGTTTTGCTTTCCATGTACTAATTAAATCAATTCACCCTGTTTTCATGTAATTTTAAATTTAGCATTCATTTTCTACTTAACTTTTGGCTTCCTTTCCTGATAATAAACAGCCTTGCACAGAACTCGTGGATAGAGACACCAGTAATTTTGTGAGTGTGTCTTGCACAATGGGGTGGGGTTTCTTTTTGGGGGGGGGAATGAAAAATAAATAAATGTATGTCTCCCCCCCCCTCTCTCTCCTCTCCCATCTCAGAGCAAAACTCTCTTGATTTTTCTCTCTGGGGGGTGCACAGAGGGAGTGACTCTGCATAGCATAGTCATGCAAATGATGTGAATTATGCAAATTGTTTACATCATTATTGCAATGACAGTATGCAGCATGTGATGTTATTATGGCTTCTGTTGGATGGCTATGTTTGCGTATGTGTGTGTCTTGCCAAAGCATGGTTAGGATTGTTTTTGTGTGTGTCTTGCCAACATATAAAAAGGTTCCTACTGAATAGATAGATAGATAGATAGATAGATAGATAGATAGATAGATAGATAGATAGATAGATAGATAGATGATAGATAGATAGATAGATAGATAGATAGATAGATAGATAGAAGAGAGAGAGAGAGAGAGAGAGAGAGAGAGAGAGAGAGAGAGAGAGAGAGAGAGATTGCTCTATCACAGGGGTGTCAAATTCGCGGTGTCACAGTGGTGTCACGTAATAATAATAGTATCAGAGTTGGAAGGGACCTTGGAGGTCTTCTAGTCCAACCCCCTGCTTAGGCAGGAAACCCTACACTACTTCAGACAAATGGTTATCCAACATCTTCTTAAAAACTTCCAGTGTTGGAGCATTCACAACTTCTGGAGGCAGTCTGTTCCACTGATTAATTGTTCTACCTGTCAGGAAATTTCTCCTTAGTTCTAAGTTGCTTCCCTCCTTGTTTAGTTTCCATCCATTGCTTCTTGTTCTACCCTCAAGTACTTTGGAGAATAGTTTGACTCCCTCTTCTTTGTGGCAACCCCTGAGATATTGGAACACTGCTATCATGTCATCCCTAGTCCTTCTTTTCATCAGGCTAGACATACCCAGTTCCTGCAACTGTGATGAATTGGGATTCCCCCCCTTCTCTAAACCAGGCGGGGCCTGGGCCAGCATCCGGCCTACGGGGCAGCGAATTTGACACCCCTGCTCTATCACATAGCAGCCTTTCAGCTCCCTGATATAGAAAGAGCTATGAAGCACCCTAGACGTTTAGTCCTATAATAAGAGATTTTTCCACCTAGGAAGTTTCCACCAATAGTTGCTTCTCCTTTGGAAGGGGACAAAAATTCCAAAATCACTTTTTTTAATGAAAAGAAACCGGGATAGTCAAGAGAGAAGGGAATTGGGAAGAAAATTTTGGCATTGCAATAGTGTTGTCACTTAATTAACAATGTCAAGTCTAACCTCACCTGTCAGTTGAAATTTTACAGGAAGCACCTGGGTTTTATATATATATATATATATATAAAGAAGGAGCTGCTTCTTCAGTTTATATTGATGCTACTACTTTCAGCCCATCATGTTAACCTACTGATTCTTTTGCTGTGTCAGGAAAATAATAGGTAGGTTATCATAGAAGGCCCCATTCTAAAGGAGGTGTTGTGTCGCGGCAAAATTCATGCCTGTCATCCCTTTTGATGTAAACATGACACCTGTTAAAGAGATTTCTCCAAAGAGTAATAATTCCACCAAGAAAAGAAGGGCCAGGAATTAAGGGTTAGTGAACTGCTTGTGCACAATTTTTTTCTCGTCATTTTTCCTCAAGTCGCCATTTTGTTCCATCTTGCATGTTGGCTTTCTTGTATGATCTTCTATTTTAATAGTTTTCTACCCAATTAGATTCTAAAAATGAGAACCCCCAAATCAGTCTCCCCCACTTTTAATCCCCGAACCATCAAAAAAAAAAAAAAAAGGAGGGGAACAGCTCCTTTATTGCATGAATAGGAGATAACAGTAAACAGTCTAGAGAACATCAAAAAGGAGCCTGACAGAATGACATGTTCTAATTTAAGATGTCAAAACAGGGTATAACGGCTGTTCCCATCTTTTCTCTTTATTTGCATCCTCTAAGATCCTAGGTTGAAATATACTTTATTTCATTTTTTTTTAAATGGCTGAAACTGTACAGGATCATCAAGTCTCAACTATAATGCATAAATATCGTTTCCGAACTTCCGGTAGGCCCGTTGAGTCTGTTTTTCGCCATCCACAGGCTCTGGAGGCTTTCCTGAAGCCTGGGGAGGGCAAAAATGGCCTCCCCGCACCCTCCGGAAGGCTGAAAATCAGATGGCCAGGGCGCACATGCGCGCTGGAGCTGACATAGGGCAACGCCTCACGTGCCCTCAGATATGGCTCCGCCTGCCACCTGTGGCACGCATGCCATGGGTTCGCCATCATGGGTATAGGTTCTCCTGCTTGAGCAGGGGACTGGACTAGAAGACCTCCAAGGTCCCTTCCAGCTCTATTCTATTCTGTTCATATACACAGAGACACAAATTAAAAAAACCTGAATTACAGAGGTTTCCAGTTTGGGGATGATTAAGGGGGGGGGGGCTGTTAAATTTGGTTCTGTAGATGCCTGAATTACACTAATGAAAAAATCATCTTTGACCTATTTAGGATAGTTTTCTTTAGAACAGGGACACCAAACCTTGGCAACTTCAAGACCTGTGGACTTCAACTCCCAGAATTCCCCAGCCAGCATAGGTTTCAAGTGGTCAAAACTGGACAGCTCTGTCTTAGAGTCTCCAAATGTTATTTTTTAGCTCCCAGTCACACAGCATGGAGAAGAGAGTGCTTCTCAAGTCAATCTGTCAATCATTAATACACATAATCAAGCACACTGAACACCCATACATTAATTAAGATTAAATTAAATTAAAATTTTAATTTGCATAGTTTTAATATTTTATTTACTTTTATATTTGTCTTTCCATAATCTGTAAGGTGCCTGAAGTTGCCTTAGCGACTTTAGTTTCAGTCCACAGCTCCTCTCCAGTGCTAAATAAGATTCAAATATTCTTGATGTTCTCCTTGAAAATGGTGGCTTAAGATTAAGGTGGCATATTAGACATCAAATGCAAATTAAAAAAATAGATTTTCAATAGTTTGTCTCAGGAAGTGGTGGACTTTCCATTGATGTCGATGGAGATACTCAGTCATCTAGGTCATGGCTGTTCTGAAGAACTGAAGAAGCTTCTTGGATGAGAAGCAAAACATCTTCAAGGAAAAACAAGAAGTCCAGTTCCCTTTTGAAAAAGCACCTTTGGGATTTTCCTTTGATGGAAATGTTTAAACAATGGCACCTGCTAGAGATCTTTGATAGATGCTTTCATTAGACAGGCTGTTCAACTAGATGCGGGGCAGGGGCGGGTTCCTAATTTTTTTACTACCACTCTGTGGGCCTGGCTTATTTTGTGGGTATGGCTTGCCAGCCATGTGACCGGGTGGGCATGGCTTGCCGGCCATGTGACCAGGTGGGCGTGGCTTGCTGGCCATGTGACCGGGTGGGCGTGGCTTGCCGGTCATATATTAGTTATTTCAGAGAGATGTTACTACTATTTTTGCTATTTTATACCTTACATGAAAAGCTTTGCATACAAAGTGCGTTTTACACCATGGCACCACAGCAACCTTTATTTGCAGAAAATGCTATAGTTAAAAGACAAGCAAGTCTCATACAGCATTTTTTGTTTCAGTCATGGATTCCTTAGACGGAAATATTGAGGACTGTTAAAAGAACAGTATCTTTTAACCGTCCTCAATATTTTCATCTAAAGAATAACAGTATAAAACTGTATAAAATTAACAGTATAAAAGGTTAAGCTTTCGGAAAACGCCCACTTTGGGAAGCTTTAGGCAAAAGCAAAACAAAAGTGTCAAATGCGAGCTTCTTATTATTTTCAAGCGAAGGGACGGGGAAAGACTTAATTGTCAGGTTTCTGGGCATGCGCAGAATAATTTTTTAAAATAAAATTAATTTTTTTTAAATAACGGTGTCCAGGCACCGGCAACCAACCGCACCGGTACTGTGACATCACCAACGGGCTGCTACCGGTGCTATAGAGTGGACCGCACCAGTAGGAACCCACCACTGATGCGGGGTCTCCAGACATGGCAACTTTAAGACTTGTGGACTTCAACTCCCAGAATTCTGCCATGCTAGGTGAGGAATTCTGCGAGTGGAAGTCAACAAGTCTTAAAGCTGCCAGGGTTGGCGACCTCTGAACTAGATGACCTCCAAAGTCCCTTCCTATCTCCCTGGTCTTAAGATTCTGTCAAAACATCCAAATACATATATAATGATGCAGTTTGAAACTATTAATTTATTTTTGGTAGTGATGTTTCTGTATGCAGATCTTTAGTCTGGAAGTGTTGGTTATTCAGGTAAGTTTCTTATTTTTCTTAACAGTGATTAAGGTTCACACTACAGTCATAATCTGCTGCCAACCTCAACACGTTGGAAATCATGCTGTTAGTTTTCAGCTATCACAATCAGAGGAAATTCTTGGAGGCATTAAAAAGGGGACCTGGGAGGTCCATAAGCAGCCAGAAGGCTACAGTTGTGTAACCTCTGTCATAAAACAACAATTATATGTAGTGTTTTATCTCATGCTGAGTTTGAAGTATGGGCCTATGCCCATCATCTCGTTTGCCGATGATGGTAAAACTCTTCAACAACACCGACAACACTGCTACCCTCCAAAAAGACCTTGACTTTGTGTCAGAATGGTCAAACATCTGGCAACTCCAAATCTCAACCAACAAATGCTCTGTCCTACACATTGGCAAAAAACCCCAGAACACTAAATACAAGTTGAATAGACAAGACCTTGCAGATGACCCTCACTCTGTCAAAGACCTTGGAATACTCATATCAAATGGCCTAAGTGCCAAAGCCCACTGCAACATCGCCAAAAAGGCTTCAAGAGTTGTTAACCTAATCTTACATAGCTTCTTCTCTGGCAATATCACACTACTAACCAGAGCATACAAAACATTCACCAGACCAATCCTCGAATACAGTTCATCTGTCTGGAACCCACACCGCATATCGGACATAAATACATTAGAAAGTGTCCAGTCCAATTTTTATGAAAATTGTAGTTTAAAAAAATCTCTTTTTGCTTCTTTTTCTAATGCTAACTACCCCATACCTTGAAAATATGTAGAATTCCCATAAGCCATGAAAATAACACATTTCCCCCTTTTCTTTTAGTTTTTCAATCATATACCTTGAAAAGACGTTTTCCAAAACAAAACTTTATTTCTGGTATACTATGTAGACACATCCTTGAAAAAAAAGCTAACAACAGGCCAACTCGTGATTCAAAATGAATTTTCACAATATTTTTCACTTTAGAGGAGAATTTTGAAAGACACCCTTAATGGTTACACTTTAAGGAAAATGATGGCTTTTGAAATTATACAAAATACATATTTACACAGCAGTACATATAGTTTCCAAGAAGTGCTTTAAAAAGCCATTTTAAAAAATGCTTATTTACCCAAATAACCCCTTTCCTTCATCCTCATCTAGACTTCCAATATGTATTTCTTTCCCCTAGCAGCTCTCCTATTTCCCAAAGTGATTTTGCCCAACTATTTCAGAGAGGTTTTACTATCCATTTTTAAACTTTAATAGGAAAGGAGATTAGATGATCTACATTTGCATGACCGGAACATTAAAATTGATGGATGATTTAAATCTACAATAAATCACAGACACTGAATTTAGGCAAGAGCCAAGGTGGCGCAGCGGTTAGAGGCAGTACTGCAGGCCACTTTAGCTGACTGTGATCCGCAGGTCAGCAGTTCAAATCTCACCGGCTCAAGGTTGACTCAGCCTTCCATCCTTCCGAGGTAGGTTAAATGAGGACCCAGATTGTTGGGGTTTTACTGGTGTAAACTGCTTAGAGAGTGCTTGCACTGTGAGGCGGTATATAAATCTCACAAATAAATAAATAAATAAATAAATAAATAAATAAATAAATCTGATAGAAAACATTTGACTTTGATGAGAAATAGCTATACCTCTAGTTATGACTTTCTTTTTACTCTTCTGTTTTTTGCTCTTTGTTTGTCATGACCTGGAATTTTAGCAATAGCACTTAGACTTATATACCACTTCACAGTGCTTTACAACCTTCTGTAAGTGGTTTATAGAGTCAGCCTATTGCCCCCAACAATCTGGGTTGAGACTCTAGAGGAAGTGCAGGGGAGAGCAACCAGGATGATGAGGTGACTGGAAACTAAAACATATGAAGAGTGGTTACAGGAATTGGGCATGGCTAATCTAGCGAAGAGAAGGACCAGGGGAGACATGATAGCAGCGGTTCCAATATTTGATGGGCTGCCACAGAGAGGAGGGGGTCAGGCTATTTTCCAAAGCACCAGAAGGCCAGACAAGGAATAATGGATGGAAACTGAACAAGGAGAGATTCAACCTCAAAATAAGGAGAAACTTTCTGACAGTGAGAACGATCGACCAGTGGAACAGCTTGCCTTCAGAGGTTGTGAGAGCTCCAACACTTGAGACTTTCAAGAAGAAATTGGACTGCCATTTGTCAGAAACGGTGTAGGGTCTCCTGCTTGAGCGGGGGGGGGGGGGTTGGACTAGATGACCTACAAGGTCCCCTCCAGCTCTGTTAATCTGAATCTGAATGAAATGAACTCGGCTCATCATTTTACCGACCTAGGAAAGATGGAAGGCTGAATCAATTTTGCGCCGGTGAGAATTGAACTGCCGAACTGCAGCCAGCAGTCTGCAGAAGTAGCCTGCAGTACTGCATTCTACTGCGTCACCATGGCTCATTCACAAAACAATCCCAATTTTTCACATGTCCATTCTGCCTGTCACGTCTGCTATGGGCCAGTATCTTGACTACTATTTTCTTAAAACCGACATGATCCATATCTCTCCATGGCTTTTAAATGGGGGAACATGATGATTTTCCCATGAACCACTCCCGTCTTTCATCTCAAAGGTTTTTCAGTGTAGAGGCTGCTGTAACATCCAGAATCCTGCCGGAAGAGCAGAAATGGGAATAGATGTTTATATCTGTCTGTTGTACATTATCTCTTATTCCTTTTTAAGTAGAGTTTCCACTGGGTCTTTCAAAAAAAATCAAAAAGGCGGCCTGTGATTTAATGTAGCAACGAGGCGGATTCCCATGAGGGATAGGGTGCATTCCAGAGAAGTAAGAAGCAACTCAGTCCAGATATTTTGTGTGAAAGAAAGAGCATGATGATTATCCCTCTTTAATAGTTCTCAGAGTATATGGTGGATGCAGACAGTAGAGTCCTCCGTCTGGTAAGATTCTGTCTATAGGTATGGAAACAAAAAAGAATGCGGCTTGGAAGAATCACCATGTCATTCTTAGTTTTGGGTCTGATATCAACCTTGGCAGACTCACCATTCTATCATCTGTGTCTACAAAATACTCCTTTAATTATTAGGAGGGTCTGCCTGCACCCTCTTTCTCTCACATTTGACATCTAGATTGAGTTGCCTCTTCTCTGGAATGTTTCCTCCTGGGGATCCACCTCTTAATTACATTCCATCACATGGCCACAACATGCTTCAAGTTCTCCTTTTACATGGGTTGTGTGTGTTTGAAGCATGTTGTTATGGCCATGTCATGGAATATAGTGAGGAGAGCCATCTTCAGTATATAAATTGGGTTTCAATCCCATAGTCATCTTGAGTTCCCATCTTGAGTTTTTTGATCTTCTTCTACTGACTTCCTTAGCTTCCATCCCATTGATTGATGTTCATCCATCGTATTCGAAGAGGAGCTTGACATCTATCAATTGGGGGGGATGTCAAGACTTGCACATGAATTGGATTAAAGTGAGAGAGAGGTGTGCATAGTCAGCCTCACTCTCTCTTCCAGATTCCATCTTGCTTCAAATAGCAGGACAAGAGTCGAGACAGTTGGAGAGGGACTGGGTGCAGTGGTTGACCAGAGCGTCTTTCGTGTCTTGCCGTGCTCTTAGCGTACCACATCGCTTGCAGAGACTGCCTTCATGACCGTTGTCCTATTCTAGTAGGTTTCATCTGCTCAGTCCACCATAATCTGTCTTCACATGCTCAGGATAGACAAGTCCCTATCTCACCGAAGGTTGATGACCCAACGGCTACTCTCAACCTGGTTTGGCCAGCCTGTCGAAGCTGTTGCCCGGGGTGTGACCGCTGCGCATGCTACAACTGCTAGGGGCCACAGGTGAGAGCTGAGTGACAGGTGGGGACCAAAGGTGAACGAGCTGCCCTAAAAGCTGCCCTAAAATGAGCTGCCGCAAAAGGACACGACATGCCCCTACACCAGAGGTGCTACCCCGCCCTGAGCACCCCATACACCCCATCCCATTGATACCAAGAAGTGGGAACACATGTTGGTCAGTTCTTGAGTTGGAATATGTGGAAATATCTTAAGCAGAACGTGTTGAGCTCTTGGGAACTTTTGGGAGGAAATCAAGTAAAAAACTTTATTAGAGCCACCGACCAGAACTAAACCATTTGGAATTTTAATAGCATCTTCCAGGAGCTCTGCAAAACTATCTGCCATTTCAAAACAAAGCACTGGGGTAAAACCATATTTTACTTTTTCTTATTATTTTGTTTTTTGTCTACATCCATGAAGCCTAGACTGCAGTCCGGAGGCATTCTAGGTAATAAAGGCAAGAGGGAAGATCAGAGCTTTGCTTGGCAACATGTTAGTTTCCCATTTAAATCAGATGCAGCGGGAAGCCTGTGGGGCTTAATGTGCTACTACTTGTTCATTCATTTTACATTAGCGACAGCCTGCCCCACACTTGGCAGAGTCTGGGCAGGGTACAAAAAACATAAAGGTAAATACACATGAGCATATTAACTTCCTGAGCACTATATTGCTGTGTATCCCTGAACATAGGATTATATTTATACCTTAGCACAATCGGTTGAATGTCTGTGATTGGCAATGTGTATAAGGCTGAAATAGGGTCTAAGTAGGCTTGGGATATCAGAAGTTCCTCAAGTTCTCCAGTGCATTCAAGTGAATCACTGTTTTTGGAAGTTTTTTTTTTCATCCTTGGTGGGAGAATCACAATCACATCCCTGAAATATGATGAGGATTAGGATGGGAAAGGAGGAGAAGGAGGAGGAGGAGGATAATTGACCACTATTTGAGCATTTCTTAATGAAGTAACAGTCTGCAAGTAAGCCTATCAAATTGATGGGACATACCAGAGGTGGGTTCCTGCCTGTTTTTGCTGGTGCAGTTAATAGCTGTTGTTCGATGCAGAGCCGAAGACGCTGCTGCTGTTCGCGGTGCGGGAGCTTTCCCCGGGCGCTTTCCCTGCCCGCATGGACGCTGCCAATTGCGTTCTTTTGCCCTCTGCGCATGCAGAACGCTTTGCGCATGCTCAGAGGGCAAAAGAACACAAACAGTGGTGTCCATGCGGGCGGCGGCAGTGCCCGGGGAAAGCCCCCGTGCCGCGAACGGCAGCACCGTCTTCAGCTCTGCGCCGAACAACAGCTATTAACCGCACCGGCAGGAACCCACCTCTGGGACATACCATTGAGTGCAGTCAAAGAAAGGAAGGTCCAAACTTCCCTGCATGTTGGTTGATCATTTGGGAAGATTTCCATCAAAGCAATAATAATAATAATTCCAGAATTAGCCTACCTTTCCACCAGGAGCTCACATAGGTAGGCCTGAGTATCTCCCTTTTCTTCTTATAGGAACTTTGTAAGGTTGCTTGGGCGGAGGGATAATGGCTGCCCCAAAGTCACCGAGCGAAGCTCCATTGATGAATCAGAATTTGAACATGGGTCTCCCCAATCCCAGTCTCTGAATATGCACATATACAATGCTCAGTTAAAGCACATATTTTAAAAATAAAAAAGGCTTTGTCACTGGTTCTTTAATTATTAGCTTTAGCCTGTAGCCAGAACTGAGTTTTTGGGATGTTGATTTTTTTGCCCAGGCCTTTCATTTATGATGTTTGCCTTTTTAGTGGTTATTGTTCAGATCCAGGCTGAATGCCAACCATTTGCTCTTGTTTTCTGGCTTGAAAAGAGAGGAATCCTCTTCCCGAAGCCGTGCTTCTCAGAGCAGGGCCCTTTTTACCTCAGCCCACATGATACAAAGAATGCATCTAAAGTGTGGTATTTAATTGCATTTTCTTAATCCTTACTACTAAGCTAAGCTTTCTAATACCTTTAAAATACCAAATCTCAGTCTTATCCTAATTAAAGAATCTCAGTTTAATACATATTGCATGACAATTCAATTTGTTGATTGCTTTTCTCTCTTTCTCTTCTTTCCATCCTCCCCCAGCTTCGTTTTCTTCCCCCGCCCGCACCCCCCGGTTAGTGAAATTCCCGTCAAATGTATTAATTCAACATGATGAATCCTGTATTCAACCCACTGGAGTGAATAATTAAAATTAGCTGATAAAACTTTCAGCAGAATTACTTTATGAAATTGCTGAACAGATGTGTCATTTTAATGAAAATCCACAGACAAGCTCCTTCCCCCCTCGGCAGGATAAAAATATTATCCCCACGGCACATACTTAATTTGGTGGTAAATACACTCCGAGCGATTGCTGGAAGGGAAGAAAAAGCAACTTGTCACACTTAGTAACTTGATTTTTCCCCAGCATGCCATAACAGCTATCTACAGTAATTCATAGAGCTCCATTGTTGCTGTGAGTCCCAAAGAGAACTTATTAAAATGCAATAATCTCCTATTTAAACAGAAACAATAACCATTAAATTTCCTGTGGATCCAAAATTGAGCATGAGCCCCATCTGGTAAGAGTGATTAGAAGACTGATGAGGGAATTTAATTTGCAACATTCAAAGACTAAATCGGTGCCGATCGGGTCACCCGGGACTGTGAGAACTGCTTGCTGTCGTCTTGCAAAATCTCGACCTCAACTGAAAATGGGAAGCGGGATTGGAAATGTTACCCAGGGGCGGAGATTGACAGAACTGTATTTCATTATGGGCTTCCAACAGACTGAGCAAGAAATTCAGTGCGGCTTGTTTTGGTTCCTGCTTTGCTTCTCCTTTACTTCGGACCCCTCCTCCTCGCTCTTGTCAAATTTTGCTTCTAGAATGTGGGTTCTAATGAGATTAGTTCTTTTTCTGCCAAATGAGGTGCATTTACTACCGGTTAATCATCAGAAATGCAGCTACCATAAATAATTTGATGCTAAATAGACTAGTGATGTTACCCTAGTATTCCAAATGGGAAAGAAAGAGAGAGAGAGAGAGAGAGAGAGAGAGAGAGAGAGAGAGAGAGAGAGAGAGAGAGAGAGAGAGAGAGAGAGAGAGAGAGAGAAGAATTTCCAAATAAAGAGAAAAAGAAAGAGGGAAGGGAAGTGGAATAGGATGACTCGCCACAGTCAACTTGCAATGGGACAATATGCTGCGGGACAATACAACAATTCGTTTCAATTATTTAAAATGTTTTTAAAGAATAATTTAAAATGATTTTAATTTTGGTCATTCACATTTCATTTTGTCCCTTCTTTTGCATCCTTTCTTTAATGATTCTATTCTGCCATTTTTTTGATATTAGTGTAACTCTTGTCCCAAGGCAAGCCATAGCGAGTTGTCTCACAGGGAGTACAGTACCTGTGCATAGACTTATAACTTACAGTCACAACTGGGACCAGAATTTACATTGGTAAGCAAGGAGGTTGTTAAGTCATGACTTTATGACTTTTTTTGCCATGGTTGTTAAGTGAATCAGTCCAATATGTGGTCTTGGACAGCTGTTGCGCATCCCTACAAGATTGTATCTGCTGGTGATGACAACAACAGAATCAAACAAGTCACTTGATAGGCCCCGAATGGGATCCCCAGGCCCGCTGACAAAACCATGTCTTCAAGGCCTTATGGAAAAGCAATGGGTTGAGGTAAATTAACAGAGGGATAGAATCAAGATCATGTGAAGTGTTAATACCACTTTATAATGCCTTGGTAAGGCCACACTTGGAATACTGCTCCAGTTTTGGTCGTCATGATATAAAAAGGATGTTGGGACTCTAGAAAGAGTGCAGAGAAGAGCAACAAAGATGATTAGGGGACTGGAGGCTAAAACATATGAAGAACGGTTGGAGGAACTGGGTATGTCTAGTTTAATGAAAAGAAGGACTAGGGGAGACATGATAGCAGTGTTCCAATATCTCAGGGGTTGCCACAAAGAAGAGGGAGTCAAGCTATTCTCCAAAGCACCTGAGGGTAGAACAAGAAGCAATGGGTGGAAACTAAACAAGGAGAGAAGCAACTTAGAACTAAGGAGAAATTTTCTGACAGTTAGAACAATTAATCAGTGGAACAGCTTGCCTCCAGAAGTTGTGAATGCTCCAACACTGGAAGTTTTTAAGAAGATGTTGGATAATCATTTGTCTGAAGTAGTGTAGGTTTTCCTGCCTAAGCAGGGGGTTGGACTAGAAAACCTCCAAGGTCCCTTCTAACTCTGTTATTATTATTATTATAATTCTATCTCTGAAGGAATGATGTTCCAAAGAGAGTGAGCCACCACAGAGAAGGCCTTTTCCCAGGTCTCACCAGATCAACTTTTTTCATAGTTGGGATAGTTGGGATCTGCAACATGCCATTCTGGTTCTCTCTTGGTTTCATAGATACAAGGGCTTTATATTTATTTTATTTATTTCATTCATTAATTCATTTATTCCCTCTACATTGCCAAATTACAATCTTTCACATGCCATGTTTGTCCCTGACTTCCATTTCTCCTCATGGTTTTGGCCAATGGAAATGTTTGCGTATCACATTGCCTGTTTAGTCATTTAGAGGAGGTGTAGATTGGGAATCACACTTAGTTGCTCTTCTTAAAATGGAATAATAGAGTTGGAAGGGACTTTAAGGTCTTCTAGTCCAACTCCCTGCTAAAGCAGGAAATCCTATACCATTTCAGACAAATGGTTGTCCAATCTCTTCTTTAAAACCTCCACTGTTGGAGCACCCACAATTTCTGGAGGCAAGTTGTTCCACTGACTGATTGTTCTAACTGTCAGGACATTTTTCTTAATTACTAGTTGGTTCTCTCCTTGATTAGTTTCCACTCATTCTTTTACCATTTGGTCCTTTGAGGGGTGTGATGGATCTCGAGTCTTTGAGTTGGTTGTTTACAAAGTCGTAGAAGGCGCGTGTGGATTTCATGCGCAGAAGGTTTTCTTCTTGATTGATGTGATAATTGGTGCATTCAGTCTTTATTTGGTGGCATAGATTTTTGTAGCGGCTTTTAAAGTTAGTAACATACCCAGTTTTGTTTTTCTGCCAAAGAGATCTTTTTTTGGATTGGAGTTTCCTTATTTTTATGGGTAATTTGTTTTTCTTGTTTTTGGTGTTTTTTCTTTTCTTTTCTTTTTTCTTTTCTTTTCTTTCTGCTTCTTGTCCTACCCTCAGGTGCTTTGGAAAATAGGTTGACCCCCCCTCTTCTTTGTGGCAACCCCTGAGATATTGGAACACTGCTATCATGTCACATCTAGTCCTTCTTTTCATTAAACTAGACATACCCAATTCCTTCAGCCGTTCTTCGTTTATATTTTAGCCTTCAGCCCCCTAATCATCTTTGTTGCTCCTCTCTGCACTCTTTCTAGAGTCTCAACATTCTTTTTTATATCATGTCCTTTATATGCGTTCCACATGCAGCTTTCCCTGCTAATAGCAAGGACAACACAAATCACTTGTGGGCATTTTTCAATCAATAGGTAACCAGCTCAGCTGAAGTCCAGTTTTTACCCCACAATGTACTGTTCAACGTAGATTGTTTATAGACTGCAATACTTTCCAGGTCAGCATACATTTGCTAACATCTCCCCAACCAGGAAGCCAATGCAGTGTTCTGACATGCAACTCCGGATGTGAGTATTTTATTTATAATCTGACTGGCTGCCTGCATTATTTTTCATAAAGAGGAAAATGCTCCCAGATGAAAGGGCTTGCTATTTAGTTTCAAAGTGTTTCCTTGAAATGCAACTCTTTCATCTTTGAACTTTCAGTGCCGTTCGATGCCAAA
The DNA here is from genome assembly GCA_023053685.1 of Diadophis punctatus similis. Lineage (NCBI taxonomy): Eukaryota > Metazoa > Chordata > Lepidosauria > Squamata > Dipsadidae > Diadophis > Diadophis punctatus. The sequence continues at coordinate 14,858,856 of JALIGW010000001.1, read as the reverse complement.
TTTGCATTCTCTCCCCATTTACAAACTGCACCTTTCCAAGAAAGAGCAAATCATTGGCTGAATGGGGGTGGAAGGAAGGGGGGGGGCAAGGAATGTACGTCTTCATAAATCCCCAAGGTAATCAGAAAGAAAGACAGCAAAATGTAACAACTGGTAAAATATTCCACCATATCCTAAGGGAATCCTTAATGTACACAGGGTCAGGCCTTTGTAATGTTAATTTAGGACTTGTAGGAAGTGATCCATCATTTTTAAAGAGCAAGGTTGCCATCCCCAATGACAAGTTTATGTATAGGAAGCAAGTTTTGTTCCCCAGATACCTGATGAAAACAGAGACCAACAAATCTCTCTTCCGCAACTGCAAATTCTCTGACTCAGTTTGAGAGGGCGGGATAGAGAGTGCAGAAATGTGTCAGATTTTCCTGCAAGGGGGCATCGCAGCTGATCTATTGTAATAAGTTCTCGACAGGCCACAATTGCCTGGACCAGAAGTAAGTAGGTAATGAGGTGGCTGTGGATCCTCTCTTGGTACCCACCAGCTTGCCTGCTAACTTTCATCTGTATCAGTGTTGTGGTCTGCCAGCGGCCTGTGGAGCTGGCAGCAGAGTCGGACAGCGAGGAGGCTGGGGAGGAACATGGGCCAGTCCTGGGGTCTGGAGAAGACTCAGCATCAGAGGCAGAGATCCAGCCCGGGCCATCTGGGAGGTCTGTACTGACTCCAGAGCCTCCAGAGGCTGACATGAGTGAGGCAGAGGAACAGGGGGAGCCTTTTCCCAATGTGTGCATGCGCAGAGCTGCCAGAAGGCAAGAACAGTTACAGAGTAACAGCTACTCGGGAGTAAGGCTTGGAGATGATTGGCCCATCCCATAGGATATAAAAGTGGAGCAAACAGATGTGATCATTATAAGTTATAAGACTACTACATTCCATCATAGATGCTGCCACCACTTGAGACACCATTTTACCAATGGTTGCATTCAAGTCGGGGGCGGGTTGCTTGCTTACCGATACCGGTGCGCTGCATGCGCATCTCCACATTTCGTGCATGCACGCGCTTGCTACGCACGCGCATCCCTCATGCGATTTTGGTGAGATTTTGCTTCTGCGCATGCGCGGAAGCAAAATCTTGCCGGAATCTCACACACACACGCGTCCCCTTGTGAGATTTTGGCAAGGTTTTGCTTCCGCGCATGCGTGGAAGCAAAACAGCTGAAAAATTATTTTAAAAAGATGGCGACACGCGTGACTGTCCGGTGAAGACGGTACCGGAGCAGTCGCGCGCAAATTGAGTAATCGGCGGGTCCCTACTGGAGCTGCGCACTGGACCGCACCAGTAGGAACCCACCCATGATTCAAGTCTTACAAAATATTGTATAAGTTAAAGTCAGAGAGCCTTCAAGGGCTCATCACCAGGTGTTTGATGGCGGAGTAGAGAAATGCATCTGGAATGTGATGCTTTATCCACCTTCTAGAACCCAGTGGTGAATAGGTGTGTGGGCTAATACAAAATACTTACGTCTTAAGTGTGTGATGAATATCTTTGTAGGACCTGAACATTCCTGTAACTATAGGGACCCAAAAGTGATCTACAAATCAATATTTGCGTTCTATACAATATAAATAGACTCCTAACATAAAGGTAAAGGTTTCATCTTTCTAGTGGTGTCCGTCTTTAGAAACTCTAGCACTCATCTCCGATTCTTTTTTTTTTCTTTTTTTTTTAAAAATAGTTTTATTGAGTTGTTTTAAAATATACAAAAATACGAAAAGACATAATACAAAAGCAAAAGGAAAAAAAAAACCATACAAAAAACAACGTAAAAAAAAGACGTGTGCATATATATATATATATGTATACTTATATAGGTATCTATACATAAATTCATCTTATTTGTTATTATATATTTTCATATTTAATAGTATTCTAAATATATGGATACAGAAAAAAAGAGCTATATATTGACACACACATCTCCGATTCTTAACCGAGGGAGCCAGTGTTGTCTGAAGACATTTCTGTGGTCATCTGAATATATGCCGAGGTGCACAGAATACTGTTACCTTCCCACCAAAGTGGTACCTATTAATGTACTCACATTTGCATGCTTTCGAACTGCTAGGTTGACAGGAGGTGGGAGATGTAACGGGAGCTCACCCTGTCGCGTGATGCTTGGATCTCAAACCCAGACTGTCAGCTTTCTAGCTGACAAGCTCAGCGTCTTTAATCGCTGAGCCATCACAGCCCTCCCCATAATATAACCAGAGAGAGAAAAAGAAGCCAGCTTGGTGTAATAGTTGAAAAGCACCTGGCTGGAAATCAGAAGACCACAAGTTCCAGTCTTGCCTTAGGCACAAAGCAAGGTGCTTAATACCTTGTTTCTCAACCTTGGCAACTTTTAAGATGTGTGGACTTCCCCAGCCAGCGTGTTGGAATTCTGGGAGTTGAAGTCCACATATCTTAAAGTTGCCAAGGTTGAGAAACATTGGACTAGATCAGTGGTTCTCAACCTACCTAATGCCGCAACCCGCCCCCCCCGCCGCAACCCACCCCACCGCCGCGCACGCCACCACAACCACTGCCCTGCCACCGCCATTTGGGTTCTTTTAACCTCTGTGCATGCGCAGAGCATTCTGTGCATGCACAGAGGGTAAAAAAAACCAAATGGTGGCATCCGGGTGAAGTCTCCCGACCCCTGTGAAAGGGTCATTCGACCCCCAAAGGGGTCGTGACCCCCAGGTTGAGAACCGCTGGACTAGATAGACGCTTGCAAAACCAAGCTTGAAAGCACCACGGAGGGCAGATGTTTGCAAGAATTCCAGCCACCTGGGAAGTATTTTGCCATTCTTTGCGGGGGGGGGGGGGGACACTGTGAAACAATGACTTTAATTTTCCCTTCTTTTGCTCCCCTCCCTCTTCCTTCAACAATACCTACAGCTTAGCTCCTCTGTTTCAGCATTTCCATTTTCTCCAATAATGGATGGTGTAGGAAGCTAATGATGCCGTCTCTAGGTGTTGTTTTACTACGCAGAGTACTGATAATGAGGCACGAGTAATAAGGTATGAGTCCCTGAAGATGCATTCTGATTACCTTGGAGGTATAGCTCCTCGTACCCTTCTTTCCTCCTTGATGTTTCTGTAAAGAACATTTGGATTTTGATGAGGGTTTTGTGTATTTGACTTTTAATTAGATTTGCAGTATGTTAGGTTAATAAACCACAGCCGCACCAAACTGTTTATAGCTAGAAATAATGGCAGACCTTTCTCTTTTCTCCCCTTCTCCTGCAAAAGTTCTAATTACAATGGTCCTCCTTACTGGCACCAGAAAGGGTAAATGTTCTTCTAAAGTTAATCTTTTTTTTTCCCCTTTCAATTTAAGCTATGCAATAAGACTGTGCGGAAAAAATGATCCGGTAATTTTTCTTCTACTTGTTTGTACTCAGTTTGTTGAAACTGCACTCAGATTTATTTCACAGAACGAGAGAAGAGATGGTGATAGTGCAGTGATGGCGAACCTATGGCACGCGTGCCACAGGTGGCATGTGGAGCCATATCTGCCGGCACGTGAGCCATTGACGTAGCTCAGCTCCAGTGCACATGTACGTGCCGACCAGCTGATTTTCGGTTCGTGCGGAGGCTCTGGGAGGGCATTTCCGGCCTCCAGTGGGCCTCAAAGAAAGCCTCTAGAGCCTGGGGAGGGTGAAAAACGGGCCTACCAGGCCCACCGGAAGTCGGGAAATGGGGGGGAGGTGGGGTCGTATGCGTATGCACATGCACAGGGGCGGGGCAGCACAGGGGGTCACACCCGCAGGGGGCATTGAATTATGGGTTTGGGCACTCGCATGAGCATGATAGCGTGCGTGCGCTTTCGGCACCCGAGGAAAAAAAGGTTTGCCATCACTGTTATAGTGCATTGCCATGATTTTGGGCTAACTGGATTATGTGACCAGAAGAAGGTGCGTCGAATACTCTGTCTTTCAGAATAGAGTTCTTTCACCTTAGATTTTCACATTTCCATGAAATTGACAAAGACAGAATGAGGAGGAAAGTTCTCCCAGAGTGATGTTCTAGCTAAGGGGCTGTCACAAAGAAGAGGTGGGGTGTCAACCTATTATCCAAAGCACCTGAAGGCAGGATAAGAAGCAATGGATGGAAACTAACTAAGGAGAGACACAACGTAGAACTAAGGAGAAATTTCCTGACTGTGAGAACAATTAATCAATGGAACGACATGACTCCAGAAATTGTGGGTGCTCCAACACTGGAGGTTTTTAAGAAGAGATTGGACAACCATTTGTCTGAAATGGTATAGGGTTTCCTGTTTGAGCAGCGGGTTGGACTAGAAGACCTCCAACGCCTCTTACAACTCTTGTTATTCCGACTGAAAAATAAGGGCAAGATTTCAGAATAATGAAAAAAAAATGTGTATCATCAAGGATGGTTCCTCCACCAACAAACACAAGAGCAATTTAAAATTATTGATTCATTGATTGATTATATGCCATCTTGTTCACCTCAACTCTTATTGACCATATAGATGGTCAATCTATAGACAGAAGTGTTAATACCACTTTATAACACTTGGAATACTGCATTCAGTTTTGGTCGCCACGATGTAAAAAGGATGTCGAGACTCTAGAAAGAGTGCAGAGAGGAGCAACAAAGATGATTAGGGGACTGGAGGCTAAAACACATGAAGAACGGTTGCAGAAACTGGGTATGTTTAGTTTAATGAAAAGAAGGATCAGGGGAGGCATGATAGCAGTGTTCCAATATCTCAGGGGTTGCCACAAAGAAGAGGGAGTCAAACAATTCTCCAAAGCACCTGAAGGTAGAACAAGAAGCAATGGGTGGAAACTAATCAAGGAGAAAAGCAACCTGGAATTAAGGAGAAATTTCCTGACAGTTAGAACAATTAATCAGTGGAACAGCCTGCCTCCAGAAGTTGTGAATGCTCCAACACTGGAAGTTTTTAAGAAGAGATTAGACCACCATTTGTCTGAAGTAGTGTAGGGTTTCCTGCCTAGGCAGAGGGTTGGACTAGAAGACCTCCAAGGTCCCTTCCAACTCTGTTGTTGTTGTCGTTGTTGTTGTTGTTGTTGCTGTTATTATTATTGATCAGATGTCTTCAAATTTGGCAACTTTAAGACTTGTGGACTTCAACTCCCAGAATTCTCCAGGCAGCTGGCTGGAGAATTCTGGGAGTTGAAGTCCACAAGCCTAAAAGTTGCCAAATTTGAAGACCTCTGATATAGGTGGACCTTCTTCAGTAAGATCTGTCCCAGCCCTGATCCTTCAGGTCTTCTAACACCCATCACTGCTATAAATGAGTCCATCCATCTTGCTGCTTGCCATCCTTCTCTTTTCTTTCCACCTTTCCCAGCATTGTAGATTTCTCAAGAGAGTGAGGTCTTTGCATAATGTATCCCAAATATGATAATTTGAGTCTTGTCATTCATCAGACGTCTGGATTGATTTCTTACATAATCCAGTTTTTAAAAGCATCAATATTCTTACCTATGCTACTTCAAAGACCAAACAATCCTCAGGGGCCTTGAAAAATAGTAGCTTATTCTGTATGAGGAGATGACTTTTTAAAAAACGGCTATTACTAAGAGGGAAACTTGCAGTAGAAGCAGCATTGCAAACATAATTAAACTGGGAAGGGAGCGAAGAAGTTAACAACCGTACTATAATAATATAAAGTCTTACTAAAAGCTTATGCCAGCTAGATGAGGTTAAGATGACATTTGAATTTCTTCCACGGTTTTCTGTTGGCTGAGAAGAGTTTGCCCTGTTGGAATTTAAAATCGTCCAGCAAAAGGAACAGAAAGATTTGTTGGCACGAAGTGGGCATGGGAGGAAATGGATTTGGCTATACTGAAACCCTTGCTGATGCCCACAATGCTGGCACTAAGGCTAAATATAAAACCCCAAAGAATCTCTCTCTCTCTCTCTCTCTCTCTCTCTCTCTCTCTCTCTCTCTCTCTCTCTCTCTCTCTCTCTCTCTCTCTCTCACACACACACACACACACACACACACACACACACACACACACACACACACACACCAATGATCCAAAATATTAATCCTCTTTCTGGAATGGGTCTTGAACACAGGGCTGCCGATCGGTAGCCCAGCATTCTAATTTCATGAGCCACCACGCTCCTCTAAATGAATGATTATAAGTAGAGGACTACATGTAGTTACAGACATTAATTTCTAGAAGTGTCCCGAGGAGTTTAGAATTCACGCCACTTCCTCATCTGTAACTCTGATTTTGGGTGAAATCAGTGGTGAAATCCATTTTTTTTACTAACGGTTCTGTGGGCGTGGCTTGGTGGGCATGGTGTGGCTTGGTGGGCATGGCTTGGTGGGCGTGGCAAGGGAAGGATACCGCAAAATCCCCATTCCCTCCCCACTCCTGGGGGAAGGATATTGCAAAATCTCCATTCCCACCCCACTCTGGGGCCAGCCAGAGGTGGTATTTGCCGGTTCTCCGCATTACTCAAAATTTCCGCTATCGGTTATCTACAACCTGTTAGAACCTGCTGGATTTCACCCCTGGTGGAAATCTAATATTGTAACTAAACTCCAGCTGATGTGAATACCTCCCCAGCTTTTGTGTCTCTCAATATTGATGAGGTCTGATGTCAGGATGGGGGCGGGGCAGGAAAGGCAGCAGATTGCTGAACATTCCAGAAGTAGGATCTCAAATCTTTAGGATTCGAAGTAATTTACCTGTTCTCAGATCTAAGGCCTACTCCTAACAGAGCTCACGGTAGGTTCTCTCAACACAGCCCTAGAACTGGTGTAAAATTTCCATTTCCCCAGTGAGGGAAGAGAGGTTCAACCACCAGCAATCTGCCTTTTGTCTACTCTCCTGGGCTTATAGCAATAGCACGTAGCAATTGCAGTGGTGGGATTCAATTTTTTTTACTGCCGGTTCTTTGGGTTTGGCTTGGTGCATGTGATGTGGCTTGGTGGGTGTAGCAGGGGAAGGATACTGTAAAATCTCCATTCCCTCCCCACTCCTGGGGGAAGGATATTGCAAAATCTCCATTCCCACCCCACTCTGGGGCCAGCCAGAGGTGGTATTTGCCGGTTCTCCGAACTACTCAAAATTTCCGCTACCAGTTCTCTAGGACCTGTCAGAACCTGCTGGATTTCACCCCTGGTGGAAATCTAATATTGTAACTAAACTCCAGCTGATGTGAATACCTCCCCAGCTTTTGTGTCTCTCAATCTGATGAGGTCTGATGTCAGGTTGGGGTGGGTGGGAAAAGGCAGCAGATTGGTGAACGTTCCAGAAGTAGGATCTCAAATCTTTAGGATTTGAAGTAACTTACCTGTTCTCAGATCTAAGGCCTACTCCTAACATAGAGCTCACGGTAGGTTCTCTCAACACAGCCCTAGAACTGACGTAAAATTTCCATTTCCCCAGTGAGGGAAGAGAGGTTCAACCACCAGCAATCTGCCTTTTGTGTAGTCTCCTGGGCTTATAGCAATAGCACGTAGCAATTGCAGTGGTGGGATTAAATTTTTATTACTGCCGGTTCTTTGGGTGTGGCTTGGTGCATGTGATGTGGCTTGGTGGGTGTAGCAGGGGAAGGATACTGTAAAATCTCCATTCCCATCCCACTCCAGGGGAAGGTTACTGCAAAATCCCCATTTCCTCCAATTCAGCTGGGACTCGGGAGGCAGAGAATAGATGGGACGGGGCCAGTCAGAGGTGGTATTTACCAGTTCTCCGAAGTACTCAAAATTTCCGCTACCGGTTCTCCAGAACTGGTTAGAACCTGCTGAATCCCACCTCTGAATAGCTTATATACTGCTTTACAGTGCTTTACAGCCCTCTCTGAGCTGTTTGCAGAGTCAGCATATTGCCCCCAACAATTTGGGTCCTCATTTTACCCACCTCAGAAGGATGGAAGGCTGAGTCAACCTTGAGCCTGGTGAGATTTGAACTGCCAAATTGCAGGCAGCCAGTGATCAGCAGAAGTAGCCTGCAGTACCGCACTCTAACCACTGCACCACCATGGCTCACTTATTCGCTTATTCCTATAGGACAGGTTGTAGCTTTTTCTAAGGCTCTCAATAGGAACTCCCTAAAGCAGCGGTGCCCAACCTTGGCAACTTAAAGACCTGTGAACTTCAATAGCCAGAATTCCCCTGCATTGCATTGCATTGCATTGCACAGCACAGCACAGCACAGCACAGCTTAGCATACCATAGCATACCATAGCATACCATAGCATACCATAGCATACCATAGCATAACTAGGTTGGGGATTCTCGGCATCGAAGTCCACAGGTCTTTGAATTGTCAAGGTTGAACACCCCTGCTCTAAAGCATAAATAGAATTTGCCCTGACAGTCAAAATACAGCGTAGGATATACAAGAGCTAGAAAGAAGATAACTCAGCTTTGTAAACCAAATGCTTGTTCAGATATATGATGCCTGCCAAGGGAAATACATCACATAGACTTTTCTTGATAGGATATTTCTAAATTCAGATCCAGCCAGTAGGATGTGTCCAGAGAAGAACTCAGAAAAGAAAAAACACTTTTTCTTCCCCTTTCAGAGAAGCCTGCCATCTTATTTTCCTGTTTTGTTTTGTTTTGTTTTGTTTAGCTTTGGCAATTTAATCCATACGCTATCAGATACTCTCCTATAATTTAGCTGCCATTGTTGTTTGGGCAAGACAATAATTACTTATGGCAGAACTGTAATACGTTGTCAACCCTGGTTACTCAGGGCTTGTTGACAGTGCTCTAACATTGCCAGAGACGCACTGTCACCGCAAAATTGTTTGACAACGCCAATGCCATGGTTAACAGTGAGCAGGAACAAGAGCAGGGGCTGAGGGTGGGCAGAATGAAAAACATCCTTTGCGGGAAAAGGGAAGGAAAGGATGGTGGGAGGCAACCAAAGCAACTGAGCTGTAGAGGGCAACGCAACCATGCATTTATTTTTGTTCTAAGCCCTTTGCTTTGGTTGCAAATTCTCCCTCTTCCAAAGGATTTCAATGGACTCCAATGCCCAGAATCCCCCAGCCAGCGTGATGGGAAACGGTAAAGCTTTCACAATGTGGCTTAGGAATCTTTGTAGAATTCATGCCCAGTGTTAAAGGTGAGAATAAATCTCATAGAGGCAATGTGGATCTTTTCTTGAAATTCAGACATTTAAAAATAAAGCCAAGATTAAAAGTCTAATAGAAAATATTTATTTCGGTACAAAAACAATAAATTCTGAATAATTACATTTTGCTAAGAAAATCATGACCGCTCCGGTCAGAATCAAAGGCAGAAGAAAGTAATGGAGAATCAGGAATGCACACATGCGCAGGAGATCACATCACGTGTCCTGCTTGTATTGGAATGTACCATAATATTAGGATAGGAATGCATCACCCTGCATAGACATACAACTGACAATATTCACTACGTGACACCCAGAGGTGCTGTTGATGTTCAACTTCCCCATGCAATCCACTCACTTGCTTTTTCAGAGCACACAGTGGCACGTGGACCTTAGTGCATGGGTGGAAGAGAATATTTGTAGCTCAGAATTGAATTTCGGAGTCCTTGGTGCTCTCTGAGCTTGGTTGTCTGTTTGCAGATGTTTCATTGCCCAACTAGTTTACTGTGCTAGCACTGATGATTTTTACGTACGGTAGTTGGGTAATGAAACATGTACAAGAAAACAACCAAGGACGTCATGATGGGAAGATTACATGGAACAGTTGGAAATTTGAGGCCTCCTTGTTCAATCTTGGTAGGTGAAGGATGGGTACTGGTGATCTTAGTTCCACAAATTCAGATCACCACTTGAAAGGACTTTAATCTTCATAGTGCTCATTGATGTCACCACAACAGACAATTATGGGGAGGGGCAGGTAGCCCAGAAGGTTATGTGCAATTGCTATAAGCCCATGTTTTTTGTCCCCAACAAAAAAACTTCCTTCCCCATTGACTTTGCTTGTCAGAGGATCCTGTTTCCCCCAAAATAAGACATCCCCTGATAATAAGCCCAATCGGGATTTTGAGTGCATGACAATAAGGCCAAGCGCTTATTTCAGGGTTCAAAAAAATATAAGACAGGATCTTATTTTCGGGGAAACACGGGTATAATCACATGACCACGGGACACTGCAACCATCATAAAAATGAGTCAGTTGCCAAATGTCCGAATTTTGATCATGTGACCATGGGGATGCTGCAATGGCCGTAAGTATGAAAAACGATCATAAGTTACTTTTTACCGTGTTGTTGTAACTTTGAACAGTCACTAAATGGACTGTTGTAAGTCAAAGACTACCTGTAGTGTTAGTTTTCAAACTTTGTCCTCAAACGTAGAAAAGAACTTGGCACAGTCAAGAATGCAATTGCAATTTGGCTTAGCTTCTTGATTTTCCAGTACGTGGAGCCTCAGGTGAGAAGCAATGGAGAGAAAGCATCTTATAGGAACATAGAAAATAAAGGTTAGAAATCTGGGGGAACATCAACTGTAACCCTTTACCTTGTGCAGGAATCCACTTCCATAGCTGGCAAGTTTCTAATAGCAGCACATAGCCATCGAAGAGTGGAAACATTAATCAAATTTAATGCCAGGAGAAAAGGTTTATGTCACAGAATCTCACAAACCAGATAAGTGTACTTCAATTCTCATTTTTTAGCAATTTCATTAAGGTCTCTGTATCGTTTGAATTTATTTCTTACAGAATCCATTACAGATGGACTGATGCCTCGCTTAAGAGATAAGGGTGAAATGAAATGTCCATCTACTCTTTTATCTGCCATGTTTTGAAATGCTGCTTTTTCTTTTCCAACCTTGGAGAATCTCCTTACAGCAGCGCTACTTCCCAGTGTGATTAGAGAGGTAGTTGTTGCTAGCAGTTCACAAGCCACAGTCACTCTGTTTTATTGATTTATATGATTATCCATCCACCAACACTCATCTGGAGCCTCTTCAGATGTCTCAAGGTGACTTAAAACATGTACAGTTTTTAAAACATCCTTAATAACCTTTGTTAAAAACAATACATATTGTCTGTGTTGGTGCAGTGGATAGAATGCAGTGTTGCAGGCTAACTCTGCATTCCACTGCCAGGAGTTATAACTCAACAAAAATGTTAAACCAGGAGTTCGATCCTGACCAGCTCAAGGTTGATTCATCCTTCCGACCTTCCGAGGTCAGTAAAATGAGGATCCAGATTGTTGGAGGCAATAGGCTGACTCTGTAAACTACTTAGAGAGGGCTGTAAAGCACTATGGAATGGTATATCCAATCCAACACTGGAAGTTTTAAAGAAGAGATTGGACAACCATTTGTCTGAAATGATATAGGGTTTCCTGCCAGAGGAACTAGACTAGAAGACCTCCAAGGTTGATGGAGTTAGAGACAAGGCATTGCAGGATGCTAAGATGTCTGACTGCCTTCGGAGTGTTTATTGCTTTTTATACAGTTTTCAAAGCAGCAAAAGGTAGAAGAAAGTAACAGCATTTTTATTGGTGAATTATCCCCGCCAATCCTTAAGAACATCCTGTTGATACAACCTAGATGAGCTCACGTACCAGCCAGGGATAATGTCCTAAATCATTCTGGCTATGTGAACTGGGTGAGATCATGTAGGCATGAGAGGCCCGTTAAAGGTAGGCAGTTTGCTGCACACAACCTTCACATGGCCTCCATCTCTACATAAGGTCCCTTCCAACTCTGTTATTCTATTCTATTCTATTCTATTCTATTCTATTCTATTCTATTCTATTCTATTCTATTCTATTCTATTCTATTCTATTCTATTCTATTCTATTCTATTCTATTCTAAATATACATGATATTGCTATTGCTAATACATACACAACAGGTGCTCTGAATGTCTTCCCAAAGAGGAATATCTTGAGAGTTTATCTAAAGGACATATGGATATCTGAACTCAGGAAGACCATGAGATTATGGTCTATGGTCTATCCCAACTCCTGATCTTTTTTCTGGGAAGGGCAACTGGAGCATATTCCTTTTCTTTCTATACTTATATGGGGTGGGCAGATTTAATGTGGAGAAGATGACCTCAGTCACAAAGGCCCAAGTGTTACAGGGCTTTATAGATCACCACCAGCACTTTCAAACCTCCTGGTAAATCCTGCTGCTCTTCCAAGGTGGATGCTAGGTTGCTGAATTGACTAACATCAGTAAGATTCCCTGCCAGCTGCAGCTTTGGCATTGTCTTCAAGGGAAGCCCCACATAAAGATAATTGTAGTAGTCTAATTGAAAAATGACAAAGGTGTTATTGTCTCCAGTGCTTCTTTGTCCAAGAAGAGGTGCAATTGGTAGGCTGTAGATGTATCAAGGAAGGATGTCCTGTGGCCTCCAACCTATTCTTGATAGATCCTAGAGCAGTGATGGCTAACCTTTTTCTCGTCGCGTGCTGAAAGCGCGCACAAAATAGTGCGCGTGCGTGCCAGCACCCATTATGCAATGAACGTGCGATACCCTCCCCGCGTGCCCTGCGCCCCCGTGCATGCGTGTGACACCCCTGCCCCATTTTGGGCCTAGCAGGCATCCCTGCAGCCTCCTGGGACCAAAAATGGGACGTGGGTGGGCAATGCCCCCCCACGTTCCCACGCCCCACACACATGCATGAGTGACCCCCCACTCCCCCGTGCATGCATGTGCATCTCCTGTATACGCCCCGCCCTTCACGCATGTGCGGCAGGTACCCTAAAATCAGCTGGCCGGTGGGAGGCGTGCGCACATGCGTGGTGAAGCTGAGCCGGGTGACGGCTCGCATACCCGCAGAGAGGACTCTGCATGTCACCTGTGGCATACATGCCATAGGTTCGCCATCATGGCCTTAGAGTCAACACAAGGTCCTACCATTTGTATTATCAAGGTACAAAGGACACACACACACAAATACACTTTAAGCAGGGATCTGCTACCTTTTGGGAGGGGTATCTAAATGTGGGTTAGTAGTTAGATAATACCTGAAAACTCAAGCAGGGGTGAAATCCATTAGGTTCTGACAGGTTCTAGAGAACCAGTAGCAGAAATTTTGAGTAGTTCGGAGAACCGGCAAATACCACCTCTGGCTGCCCCTGCCTCCATCTATTTATTCTCTGCCTCCTGAGTCCCAGCTGATCAGGAGGAAATGTGGATTTTGCAGTATCCTTCCCCTGCCACGCCCACCAAGTCACACCCACCAAGTCACACCACACCCACCAAGCCACGCCCACAGAACCGGTAGTAAAAAAAATTGGATTTCTCCACTGCGAAAAGGATTTGGCACAGAACAATTTATAAAACACCAAGTTACCAAAATGTATTATATAGAATATGCAGAATAACAGTTGAAAGGGATCTTCGAGATCTTCTAGTCCAATCCCCTGCTCTAGCAGGAGACCTTATACCATTGCAGTCAAGTGGTTATACCATCTCTTCTTTAAAACTTTCAGTTTAAACACAAATTAGTTCAGGGTTCTGGTTTATCTCCAGAAAAACATCCCTGACAAACCTTAAAGTATCATAGAATCACAGAATCACAAGGCTGGGAAGGACCTTGGAAGTCTTGTAGTCCAAGGGTCCCCAAACTTGGCAACTTTAAGACTTGTGGACTTCAACTCCCAGAAATCTCTAGCCAGCTATGCTGGCTGGAGAATTCCGGGAGTTGAAGTCCATAAGTCTTAAAGTTGCCAAGTTTGAAGACCTCTGTTAGTCGAACCCCCTGCCCAAGGGAGGAGTTCTTTTACTGTCCTGGACAAATCATCATCCAATATTTTCTTGAAAACCTCCAGTGATGGAGCACCCACAACTTCTAGAGACAAGATTATTTGTTCTCTCTATCAGGAAATTGCTCCTTAATTCTAGGTTGGATTTCTCTTTGATGAACTTCTACCTGCTAATTCTTGTCCTACCCAGTTCCCATAACCATTTATCATACGCTTTGGTCTTTGGTCACTAATCATCTTTGAATAGTGCAACTCTATTGCAATATATGTATTTTTTTTTTACCGTGAATGACTGATAATCTGGTTTCTGGAACCTCTGCCTCTGTTTTGGTTCGATTTGGTTTGGTGGTTTTTGGAGCAGAAATATCGACATGCTAGGGAATTGTGCTACCAGCTGTACATCAGTTTTAAGCACTGTTGTCAAGGTATATCGATCTTGGGGAACGTGTGCGATGTGTTCATTCGTTCACTTCTCTGTGGGAATGTCGTGAGATCAATATACCTGTGAAAAAGTAGAAGAGAAAAGGAAAATGGTAAAATTCCCTAAACGGGAGAGAAAATGAAGCCTGGGAATCCATCAGTCATAACCCTGAAATTGTTCCACCTTAAAACTGGAACTTCTGCCTGGTGGCATGGCCAAGACATAGTAAAATTTGGCTATAGGGTATTAGAGTTTATGTTGATATATATTTTTTTCCATCCCAAGGACAGGGAAAAATGCACTTTATTGTGCTGATAAGAAAAAAAAGTTCCTTCTGCCTCTTTCCTTATCACAACAGTGAGTAGAGATAATCCTTAACTTGCAATCATTCGTTTAGCCACTGTTTGAACTTACAAGACTGATACAAGTGACTTAAGGCTGGTCGTTGCACCTATAACCATCGTAGCATCTTCTGATCATGTGATCAGAATTCAGGCACTGGCAACCAACATGTATTTACCATGATTTGCAGCATCCCAGGGTTCTGTAATCACCATTTGTGACCTTTCAGGTTGACTTCCAACACACAAAGTCAATGGGGATTTGGTTAATGACTGCATGATTCACTTAACAACAACAATGATTCGCTTAACAACCATGGCAAGAAAACTGGGCATGGCTCACTTAACAACCGCCTGGCTTAGCAACAGAAATGCTGGTCCCAGTAGTAGTCATAAGTCGAGGACTGCCTATAAACCAGGGTTCTGCTTAATGCTTTTCATCAGCCCTGTAAGTGAGGCCAAATAACACAAGGCCATGGCTGGATTTAGGGAAGAGTTTGGGGACTGTTCTTTGTTCTCTACTGTGAAAGGCTTATATTTATTTACTAGTAGCTGGATACCCGTGCTTCACTACGAAACTGGACTCCTTAGCATGGAGTAGAATGTCTAAACTCCCAGTCCGCAGGCCGGATGAGTCACACGCTGGCCATACCCACTGGCAGTTGGAACAGAGTTATTTTCAGGTGGAGAGGGGGAGTAGAAAGTCTAACTCCTTAGCATCAGAGCGTGTTAATAATAATATAAGAAATAACTAATGATCTGATGGTCATTTTGAAAAATCATTTCTTAGCGAGCACCTAGAAGCCAAGAGGAACATATGTGCCAAGTTCAAGTTCTGGAGATTTCATGATGATGCGTGAGTGGCATTTGGCTTTTATATATATATATATATATATATATATATATATATATATATATATATGTATGTATGTATGTATGTATGTATGTATGTATGTATGTATGTATGTATGTATGTATGTATGTATGTGGGTGGGTGGGTGGGTGGGTGGATGGATGGATGGATGGATGGATGGATGGATGGATGGATGGATGGATGGATGGATGGATAGATAGATATAGTTATATATGTACCGTGTTTCCCCGAAAATAAGACAGGGGCTTATATTTTTTTGACCCCCCCAAAAATGCCCCTGGCCTTATTTTGGGGGGATGGCTTATTATTTTTGGGGTGCAGGCAGGCCGCGACGCACCACTTACTGAAGTTTGGCAGCTCCGTGGTCTCTCGGCTAATCTGTTTAGGGGGAAAAAAATCTTGCATAGTGCAGAAACTCTTCTCGCGAGAATTAGCAAGTTCTCGAAGCGAGAAGAGTTTCTGCACTATGCAAGATTTTTTCCCCTAGCCGAGGAAAACCCCAGAGCTGTCAAACTCCAGTAAGTGGTGCGTTTCGCGGTTCTGCGGAGTTTGGAGCTTTGGGTGAAGGATGGGGTGGGGCGGGGCGGCGAGCAAGCGACCGAGGTGGCGGCAGAAGGGGCAGCAGAAGAGCGCAGAGCCCAAGAGCGAGATCCCAGCGGTCAGCAGGAGCCCCGAGTAGAAAGCGCCGGCCGCTGTGCCCAGGCGGAACG
Organism: Diadophis punctatus similis; assembly: GCA_023053685.1. Classification (NCBI taxonomy): domain Eukaryota; kingdom Metazoa; phylum Chordata; class Lepidosauria; order Squamata; family Dipsadidae; genus Diadophis; species Diadophis punctatus. The sequence continues at coordinate 14,842,778 of JALIGW010000001.1, read as the reverse complement.
GCTCCCCCTTGAGTTCGGAGCCCAGCGAAAAGCACTTGAGACCCACCGCGGCGGCGCTCAGCGCGCAGGCGAGCAGGAGGTAACTGGAGAGTGCGGCACAGGCTCCCCGGACACTCCACTTCATCCTCCGCGTCTCCTCCGCTGCCTGCGCCTCCTCCTCCCTGCCTCGCCTCCTCCGCCTCCCTTCTGTCCTCCTCCTCCCGTGTCCTCCTCGGCGTCGTCGGCCCTTGCCGGGGAGGCGGCCGCCACGTGTTGTGGGAACATAATGCTGGGGATGGCAGTGGCGAGAAGGGAGAGTTCCGAATGCGCCGCCACCGGTGCCGCTGTTGCTCTGGCTGCTACCGGCACAGCGGCCGCCGCTGTCACCGCTGCTTCCTCTCTGCAGGCAGCCGGCAAGCACGGCTCACGCACCAGCTTTTTCCTCCCCGCCCTGCTTCCTCCTGCTCTCTCTTATTGAAGCGGCTGCTGTGGCTGCTGCTCTTGCTCGCCGCCGCCGCTACTGCTGGGAGCCGATGAATTATTGATGGCAGCAAGTTCAAGGCAAAAGAGGGGCTTAGCTTAGTCGGGAGGATCTCTGTGCGCCAGCCGTGCCAAAGGGCGACTGGCAAGAGGTGGCTTTAAAACACAGGAGTCAACACCCGTTATTACAAAGAAGCACAGAGATCCTCCCGACTAAGCTAAGCCCCTCTTTTGCCTCGAACTTGCTGCCATCAATAATTCATCGGCTCCCAGCAGTAGCGGCGGCGGCAAGCAAGAGCAGCAGCCACAGCAGCCGCTTCAATAAGAGAGAGCAGGAGGAAGCAGGGCGGGGAGGAAAAAGCTGGTGCGTGAGCCGTGCTTGCCGGCTGCCTGCAGAGAGGAAGCAGCGGTGACAGCGGCGGTCTTCTCTCCACGGCAGCCCATTCTGAAAGAGAACGCCTCGCGAGGCTTTCAAAGTTCTCCAACTCGCGAGGCGTTCTCTTTCAGAATGGGCTGCCGTGGAGAGAAGATCGAAGAACGCGATCGAGGTAGGAGGGCGTCCCTTCAAAATGCTTCAAAGTCCATCAAAGCATTTTAAAGGGATCCGTTTTGCCTGCCATGAAGGGAACCAATGCTTGCCTCCTTTTCTTCGGGGAACATTGGTTCCCTTCATGGCAGGCAAGTTTAAAATCGGATCCCTTTAAAATCTTTGAAGGACTTTGACCACCGGGCGGGGGATGGGGCGGGGCGCGACGTGAGTGAGGAAGGCGGTGACAGGGAAGCGGGGAACTTCCAGATGCTGGTAAAGTGAGCGCCTCGTAGCCCGGTCCTCCCCTGCATTCCCCCCAAATTGATTATCTTACCAGCCTCTGGAAGTTCGCGGCTTCTCTTTTCAGCAGGTCTTTGCAGGGAAACTCCTTCAATGTAAAGGAGAAGTTATCACGAGTGCGACCAATTAACAACTTTTCGCACTCGCGATAACTTCTCCTTTACATTGGAGGAGTTTCCCTCAAAGACATGCTGAAAAGAGAAGCCGCGAACTTCCAAACGCTGGTAAGATCATCAATTTGGGGGGGAATGCAGGGGAGGGCCGGGCTGCGAGGCGCTCACTTTACCAGCGTTTGGAAGTTCGCGGCTTCTCTTTTCAGCAAGTCTTTGAGGGAAACTCCTCCAATGTAAAGGAGAAGTTATCGCGAGTGCGAAAAGTTGTTAATTGGTCGCACTTGCGATAACTTCTCCTTTACATTGAAGGAGTTTCCCTGCAAAGACCTGCTGAAAAGAGAAGCCGCGAACTTCCAGACGCTGGTAAGATCATCAATTTGGGGGGGAATGCAGGGGAGGACCGGGCTGCGAGGCGCTCACTTTACCAGCGTCTGGAAGTTCGCGGCTTCTCTTTTCAGCATGTCTTTGCAGGGAAACTTCTTGAGAGATCTCTCTCTCTCTCTTTCCGGGCCAAAAGAGTGCCGCCGCAAAAAGAGCGGCTCCCGGCATGTCTCCCCCCTTTCCCCCGGAAGTAGTGGGGGGGCTTATTTTCGGGGGGGGGCTTATTTCAAGGCATGTCCCGAAAAAGCCCTGTGGGGCTTATTTTCGGGACATGTCTTATTTTCGGGGAAACACGGTATATGTATATATATATATATATATATATATATATATATATATATATATATATATATATGTGTGTGTGTGTGTGTGTGTGTGTGTGTGTGTGTGTGTGTGTGTGTGTGTGTGTGTGTGTGTGTGTGTGTGTGTGTGTGTGTGTGTGTATATATATATATATATATATATATATATATATATATATATATATATATATATATATATATATATATATATATTTCATTTAACCCCCATCACAATTCTGCAGAATGGTTTACAGGAGTTAAATCAGCAGTTAAAACATGTTCAGCATTTCCATCTATTCCTACATGAGAATGGTGCTGACTATATTTAGCAATCAGGACAACAAGATTGTGTGAAAGTAAGCCAATGAGTTGCCTCCATTGCTTTTACTTAAATATGTTCCTTTGCAAATTAAGACAATTTAAAAAAAAATGTTCATGGCAAATAATGGCCATGCTATTGTTTTCATTTATCCTTACCCTCATGTTACAACCTCCCTTTGGCTCACACTTCCTAATTTTGGGGGAAAGAAACTAGACCACTGAAGACTTGTGGCAATTTACAAGAAAATGTAATAGCAAGCAAGAAAATAAACTATAAAATAAAAATAGTTATGAATCTAATCTAATTTCTATGCTGTAATCTCTGATCTCATCTAACCACTGCAAAGTACTCCTTTTATCAACAGAACACAAGTGTGCTATGGAAAAATAAGGCGTTTAATCAATGCCTTATCAAGAGGTAACTCTTAGCTTTATCTCAGAAGGCAAGTTGCTCCAAAGGGTAAGAAGGACCACTGAGAATGTGTTGAGTTGGGCAATGGTTCCGCTCACTTCATTTGGAGTGAGAACCTGCCACATATCTTCCCTACATGGAGAGGCCAAATCTGGGTGAGAACGAAAACAAGGAAGTAAATGATCCGAGGTGGCGCAGTGGTTAAATGCAGCACTGCAGGCTACTGCTAGTTCAGCAGTTCAGCTGTTCAAATCTCACCGGCTCAAGGTTGACTCAGTCTTCCATCCTTCTGAGGTCGGTAAAATGAGGACCCAGATTGTTGGGGGCAATATGCTGAACTCTGTAAACCGCTTAGAGAGGGCTGTAAAGCACTATGAAGCGGTATATAAGGCCGCTTAGCTAAGTGCTAAGTGCTAAATTTATTCTCAAGGATTGAATGGAAGTCATAGAGGGTTGAGAACCAACCATAAAATGATTGATTGATTGGTGTTTACGACAGCCTGATGATGCTTAATATATTCCTCAGGTACCTTGTGCCAGATTTCCACATCTCACCCATGATAATTTCATCAACTTTTTCCTATCCCCTGGGAAAGGAGAAAAAGAAAAGAAAAAAAGAGGAAAAGAAAGCAATTTTCCTTTCCATCCAGCTGAATGAAAAACAGGCCAAATTTTCGGCACCGCGGTGTGACTGTCTCTTTTGGCGTATCCACACACGGAGGATGTTTAACAGAGCCATCTGCTCGTTGATTGCATCATGTCGGAGATGCGCAATTGAACTGACAACCAGTTATTGGCCTGCATGTGTAACTCATTACACCATCAATGGGTCTGGCCATTCTGCTGAGGAAAAACCATGTGTGCTCCGTTGACACCAAACTTCCCTTTCATTTTGCCGTTGTCTGATAGAGCCAACCTTGGCCTGGTAAATCCTTCACTCCGTGTCAAGCCAGGAACTTGTCAGAATAATGAATTACGGTTCATCCGAAGCATTCTGTAGCAGATGCCTTCTTGGGTGGCCGGCATTTTTGAATATTTAGCAATTTATTAAGCAGTGGGGAGGGGAAGCTGAAGGTGTTTTCATTTACCTTGGCTCCTCTCTTTCCTGAGGGAGCGAATCCTCATACCTTGAAGGTGGGACTTTCCTTTCAGCCGAGTATCACAAATCACAATGACAGCAGGGTTATAGGCAGGGATGAATAAGTGCAGGTTTTTCTTGGCCTTGTCCTTTTTGCGCATTTGCACCTCTGGTTTTGCTCTATTTCTGCCTGAACGTGTCATTCCCCCCCCCCCCCTTAAAGAAATGTTCTCATCCGAACCTATTGCAAGAGATGTACATTTCATCAATTATGTATTCCATTGCATTGGCGATGTCAGGAACTGTGCTTAAACATTCAGGGAAATCTATTGTATAATTCAGTGGTCTTCTACAATTCTAGACGACTACTAGACTTTCTGTCGCCGACCTCTTCTGAAACCAGTTCAAAAGTCATCCAAGATTGATCTGGAACTTTTTATAATGCCTTGGTAAGGCTGCACTTGGAATACTGCATTCAGTTTTGGTCGCCACGATGTAAAAAGGATGTTGAGACTCTAGAAAGAGTGCAGAGAGGAGCAACAAAGATCATTAGGGGACTTGAGGCTAAAATATAAATGAAGAATGGCTGCAGGAATTGGGTATGTCTAGTTTAATGAAAAGAAGGACTAGGGAAGACATGATAGCAGTGTTCCAATATCTCAGAGGCTGCCACAGAGAAGAGGGAGTCAAGCTATTCTCCAAAGCACCTGAGGGTAGAACAAGAAGCAATGGGTGGAAACTAATCAAGGAGAGAAGCAACTTAGAACTAAGGAGAAATTTCCTGACAGTTAGAACAATTAATCAGTGGAACAACTTGCCTCCAGAAGTTGTGAATGGTCCAACACTGGAAGTTTTTAAGAAGATGTTGGATAACCATTTCCTGCCTAAGCAGGGGGTTGGACTAGAAGACCTCCAAGGTCCCTTCCAACTCTGTTATTCTATTCTATTCTATTCTATTCTATTCTATTCTATTCTATTCTATTCTATTCTATTCTATTCTATTCTATAATTTTCTCAGATCTAGTCCATTGCCAGAGTTTTGAAGAAGAGACTGAACCATGACTCCTCTGAAATGGGATAAGATTTCCGCTTGAGTAGGGGGTTGGACTAGAAGACCTCCAAGGTCCCATCCAATTCTGTTATTCTGCTTATTAGAAGCTGGCTGGGAAGGTCACAAATGGAAATTGCATAACCCTGGGCTGCTGTAACCATCATAAATCCATGCCAGTTGTCAAATGCCCAAATATTGATCAGATGGTGGTGAAGATGCTTCAATGTTCAAGGACCAGTTCTAAATCACTTTTCAGTGCTGTTAGAACGTTGAACAGTTGCTAAACGAATGGTTATAAATTGAGGACTACCAGCAGTCCAGAAAGTTACTATATACTGTATGTAAGCTTATTTTTGAAAAAGTTGCAAAACGATGCAGCAGTTTGATTGCTAACTGGTACAAAGTACAATATTAAGGTTCACCTGATGCCCATTGAAAGAGATTCACTGGTTGCCAATTCCTTACTGGACAAATGTTTAAATGTTGCTATTGATCTTGGAAGTTCTAAATGACTTAAGCGCTGCTTATCTGAAGGATCTCCTTTGCCTTTATAAATCTGCCCATCTCTTATTATCTGCGTTCATTTAAAATATTTTGTATGGATGTTCATCTTAACTCTGGGAGGATCACCATAGCAATTGAACTATAAAAAAGGATAAAAACACATAATAAAATTTTAAAACCCAGGGTTTCAATCAACCACGCAGGATACCCCAACAACTGTCTGTAGGCTCTATCCCTTTAGCCCAGTGCCTCGGTGAAGGGCCAAGTTTTAATGGCCTCCCAGAAGACTGAGAGTGGGTGCATACCATTGCTGGCACGGTCGTAAGTCGAGGAATTAGCAATTGCTATGAGGAAGGATGTTCCATAAGAGAAGATCAGCTATAAAAATATCATTTTTCCTAAGTCCCATTTGATGGCAATATTTCAGAAACCGGCAGTCCTCAAATAGCTTAGTCCTGTTCCTGTCCCGTATTGATCGATGGAAATCATATAATTTGCATCGTTTTCACAATAGGATCATGTTGTTACAAAAAACCTATGAAGCTGGACATTTGAAAGGAAGTTCTTGACTTGCAGCCACTCATTTAGGAATAGCAATAGTGCTTAGACTTCACAGTGCTTTCCAGCCCTCTCTAAGCAGTTTACAGAGTCAGCATATTGCCCCCAACAATCTGGGTCCTCATTTGACCGACTTCGGAAGGATGGAAGGCTGAGCCGATCAGGATCAAACTCCTGGCAGTGGGCAGAGTTAGCCAGTTAGCCTGCAATGCTGCATTCTAACATCTGCATCACCTCAGTTCCTTTTAGTGACCATTCAAAGTTACAACGGCACTGAAAACAGTGACTTATGACCATTCTTCCCACTTAACGACAACTAGAGCATCCCCGTGGACGTGTGATTAAAAAAAAATTCAGATGTGTGGCAACTGGTTCATATTTATGACTGTTGCAGTGTCCTGGTCATGAGGCCACCTTTTGTGACCATCTAACATGCAAAGTCAAGGGGGAAGCCAAATTTTACTTAACAACCGTGTTACTAGCTTAACAATTGCAACGATTCACTTAACATCTGTGGCAAGAAAGGTTGTAAAATGGGGCAAAACTCACTTAACTTTCTCACTTAGCAACAGAACTTTTGGGCTCAATTGTGGTTGTAAGTTGAAGACTATCTGTAATGGAGATCCTTGGGTAAATGATGTAAATTAGTTTTATATCTTGATAGCCTGACAACCAGTTTGGTGTAGTTGTTGTGGCAATAGTCTGGAAACCAGAAGACCATGAGTTCTAGTCCTATCTTGGACATGAAGCCAGCAGTGGTGGGTTCCTACCGGTGCAGTCTTGCCTGTTCGTTGCCGCAGAGCCGAAGAAGCTGTTGGCATTCACGTCCCGGGGCTTCCCCACCCGCTTTCCCCGGCCGCCGGGATGCCGCCGTTTGCGTTCTTTTGCCCTCTGTGCATGCGCAAAGTATTCTGCTTGCGCAGAGGGCAAAAGAACGCAAATGGCAGCGTCCCGGCGGCCGGGAAAAGCGGGCGGGGGAAGCCCCGCGCCGCGAACGCCAACAGCTTCTTCAGCTCTGCGGCGACGAACAGGCAAGATCGCACCGGTAGGAACCCACCACTGGAAGCCAGTCATTCCCTCTCAGCCCTAGGAAAGAGACAGTGGCAAAACCACCCCTGAAAAACCTTGCCAAGAAAACTGAGGGGAGTTGTCCATGCAGTTGCCAGGAGTCAAGAGTGACTTGAAGGCATAGACGTGTTCACACAAACATATGTGTAGCCCAGAGGTGGGTTCTAACTTACCTCGCTGCCGGTTCGCTTACTCCCACGCTGCGGTGGGCGCGCGCGCATGTGCAGTGCTAAAAAAACTGAAAATAATAATAATTTAAAAAGCCAAAAAGAAGATGGCGACTGCATGCCCAGTGGCGGAAACTCGGCTTCTGCGCATACTCAGAAGGATTTTTTTTTTAAAAAAAAGCCGAAAACAAGATGGCGACCGCATGCACAGTGCCGGAAACTCAGCTTCTGCGCATTCTCAGAAGAAAAAAAAAATCCCCCCCAAAAAAAAATCCAAAAAAAATCCAAAAAATAAAATTAAAAACGAGTCGAAAACAAGATGGCGACCGCATGCACAGTGCTGGAAACTCGGCTTCTGCGCATACTCAGAAGGATTTTTTTTAAAAAGCCAAAAACAAGATGGCGACCACATGCACAGTGCCGGAAACTCGGCTTCTGTGCATTCTCAGAAGAAGAAAAAAATCAAAAAATAGATGGCGGTGCCCTTGGATTGGAACTGACCGAACCGGGTTGGTGATGTCATCGTGACGTCACTAACGGTTCAGGCAAACCGATCTGAACTGGGAGGAACCCACCCCTGGTGTAGCCTAGCTGAGATCAAACAGGTACAGAAAATAACTAGATAGATGAAGAGTCTAACTCCTACCAGGATAGAGCACGCTGTCTTGAGAATGGAAGTGTATCAATATATTATTTTAAATTTAAATAACGCCAGATAATAGAAGGGTCTTGCATAGCTCCCATTTTATGCCCGGGGGAAAAGTTCACATCTGATTAAAGAGTTTACACAAACGTAATTTCTCTGCCACCCACATTATAAACTTAGATATGTTTGTAGTAGCTGTTCCTCTGGGAACCATTAAATGTTCATTTCTTCAAAATGAATATATGATTTCCAAAGCTTTAGTTATCCAAAGAACTTTTTTTTTTAAAAAAAGGGCTCATTGCGTTTAGCTTTTTTTTTTCCAAGTTACTGTTTAGAAACTTTTTTTTCTGAAGGCTAAAAGCAGATTTTGCATTTAGATTAATGGAAGATTTATTCCATCTGAAGTACAAACATGAGAGTGATGTGCACACACACATGCACACACACACACAAACACACAAACACACACAGAGGAACAAGTTTCCCTCACTCCTCCAAGGTTAAAATTGTACTGTGTTACATTTTTACCAGAACTGTGTTAACGAACAATCAGTTCTCAACATGGAAACGTGGTATAATTGCTCTATATGCCTGGAATAAGGAAATAAGTGTGTTTTCAGAAAAGCTAATATAGCTGTACTTAATCATTTCCTTCAGGGGTTCAAACTTGAATGTGCATTGCTCCCAGCTTAAGGCAAACAATTTGCATTGTGTTATAATGGTACTTATTGGGGCGGTCAAGTACCGTAATCCATTTGATTTCTAGGGAATTTTCTAAAGGGTTAGCTATGTTTATTCTCGCCTTACATTGGTCTCTCAATAGAAGAGAGTGTATATAGTTCAGAAATGAACTATGGAGTTCTTGGTGCTCACTGAGCTTAGTTGTTTGCTTGCAGGCATTTTCATGACCCAACTACGTAATGCCATCAGGGTGATGGAAGGTGGAGTTTGCTCTCTGTTTATATACAGTAGCTACCCTGCCAAAGTTGGTGGAGGTATGCTTTTCTCCTTGGTGGTTCCTTTCTCCAATCTTTGGGACATCTCTCTTTTTCCCTATCAATGCTTTCCTCCTTTCCTCCCTCCTTCCCTCTCCTTCCTTCCTTCCTTCCTTCCTTCTTCCCTCCCTCCCTCCCTCCCTCCCCTTCCTTCCTTCCTCCCTCCCCTTCCTTCCTTCCTCCATCCATCCATTCATCCACCCCACCCCACCCCTCCCTCCCTCCCTCCCTCCCTCCTTCTTTCCTTCCTTCCTTCCTTCCTTCCTTCCTTCCTTCCTTCCTTCCTTCCTTCCTTCCTTCCTTCCTTCCTTCCTTCCTCCCTCCCCTCCCTCCCTTCCTCCCTTCCTCCATCCATTCATCCACCCCTCTCCTCCCTCCCTCCCTCCCTCCTTCCTTCCTTCCTTCCTTCCTTCCTTCCTTCCTTCCTTCCTTCCTTCCTTCCTTCCTTCCTTCCTTCCCAGAGGGAATTCTCTTTGACCCTCTAAATAGATTGTGTTGATTCCAGAGGTTTTACTAAATCCCTGCATGTTTCATGCTTCAAAGTGTAAGTAACTGTGGGTAACGTCTATGGAGATTCTCAGTCATCCAGGACTTGGTTGTCCCAAAGGTGCTTTTTCAAAAAGCAACTGGACTTTCCTGGTTTTTCCTTGAAGATGCTTCGCTTCTCATCCAAGAAGCTTCTTCAGTACTGGCTAAATGGTGGAGTGTAAGTTTATTCATATAATTATCTGATTCAGACTGTCCTAGTGTCAATCGAGTTTACAAAAGGAACTTGTTTTAGGGATCAAAATAAATCAATTAAAGATAAACCAATCTTGTTGGTTTTTTATGATTTATCAATTGTTGTTTGTAACCATGATTAATGATTGTAACTATGATTATTACCAATGACCTATTACTCGCTGTTTATACAGTATGTACACTGAGAGCATATGCACCAAAGACAAATTCCTTGTTTGTCCAATAACACTTGGCCAATAAGGAATTCTATTCTATTCTATTCTATTCTATTCTATTCTATTCTATTCTATTCTATTCTATTCTATTCTATTCTATTCTATTCTATTCTATTCTATTCTATTCTATTCTACCCTACCCTACCCTACCCTACCCTACCCTACCCTACTCTACTCTACTCTACTCTACTCTACTCTATTCTATTCTATTTTCAGCTTCTGGAGGGGGTAGGGAAGGCCCATTTTTTACTCTCCCCAAGCTCCAGAGCCTTTCTAGGAGCCTGGGGAGGGCGGAAATGGCCTTCCCCCCGGAGGCCCTCTGGAGGCCAGAAATGACTCATTTCCCAACTTGAAGAATGGAATTATAGATGTGGGCATGCATGCGTGCGCCCCCCGCGCCCCCCCCTTTGGCACCTGAACCAAAAAAGGTTTGCCATCACTGTCTTAGAGTAACAGAAATGAGTAGAATAGTAGCATTCTGGAATGTGCTTTGATCTGGACATTGATCAGACTTTTTGATAAGACATGGGTATAGGTCCATGATGGCAAACTTATGGCACGCATGCCAGAGGTGGCACACAAAACCCTCTCTGTTGTCACGTGCGCCGTTGCCCCAGGTCAGATCTCCGTGGCGTTTCTTTCGTGAGCTTCTGTTTCCCTGCAAACGAGACAGAAGCTCACGAAAGAAAAAGATATTACCCGTAGTGCCGGTGTTGGGATGCCCCGCCTCCCTCCGGCCAGCTAGTCTTTGGGTCTCTGATGCGCATGCTCACATGTCCTCGCATGCGCGCACATGTCTGCGCATGCACACATTTGTGCATATGCTTGTTCGCACATTTTTTTGCATGCACACATCTGCACACAAGCACACACCTTTCAGTTTGGGCATGCGCCTGCATACAGTTTGGACACTCGGTGTTTAAAAGGTTCACCATCACTAGTATAGATTCTTCTGCTTGAGCAGGGGGCTGGACTAGAAGATCTCCAAGGTCCCTTCCTGCTCCTGTGCTGTGCTGTGCTGTGCTGTGCTAGACAGTTTAAAAAAAACTGAATTTTATTTGTATCCCATGCTTCTTTGCAAACTAAGACAAGAAAAGATGGCATGCTTTGCATAGAGTGGACAAAATAGACTTGTAATACAGATGAGGAAAAATAATTCCAAGTTCTCATGTTGGTTTGAAAAAAAAATATCTTGGCTTTCATGTATTTGAAGAGACTGAGACTTCCAATTTATCTCATATTAAAATGAGAAGAGCTTTGAACTGCTGTTTTCTCTCTAAACAAAACATTGAAGTCACATATTCAAAGCATTCTTATTGAATTAACCTAATTTCTGGGTTCACCAAGCCAATTATAGACCCACTGGCTGCATTTGCCTAACAGGCTAAACTTGGTTAATGTTAACCTTAGTCACATTTTTATTCATTCTTTGCAGATGGCTTTAATATGACGCCTTTAATTGTTTCAATTCTAAGCACAGCCAAAATAAAATGCAGTATTCATGTAAGATTGCCCTAAAGCAAATACAATCCTCATGCAGTAATAAAACAAGCAAGGTGTACGGAATCCTGTACTCACAACATAATCAATACTCATCTTAAAATCCATGTACCTGGGTACAACCTACTATAAATAGTTGTTGAAGTAATATAGTTCCGACAAGCTTTCTAAATAGCGATCGGTGAGGGTGCAGTTCTTATTACTGGTGGGATGTACATTTGGATAGGGGTTCCTGAAGAAAATGCTTGTCTCTAAGCCCCCTCCCACCGAATGGGGGAAAGAATTATCAGCCAGTCCCCCCTTTGAGTTCACTTTAGATCAGTAATTCTCAACCTTAGCAACTTTAAGATACATGGACTGCAACTCTCCGTGGCTGGCTGGAGAATTCTGGGAGTTGAAGTCCACACATCTTAAAAGCTGCCATAATTGGGAAAAAAACACTACTTTAGTCAGCCCTTTGAGGCAGGCCACCTCAGGAAGTAGAATTCAAAAGAAAGGCTGTGACTCTGCTTTATTAGTATATAATAGTGGACTTTGGAAAGCCTGACAATGTTTTTTTTTTCCTATAGAATATTTGTAGTTCAAGATTAAATTGTGAGGTCCTTAGTGCTCCCTGAGCTTGGTGGTTTTCTTGCAGACATTTCATTACCAAACTAGGTAACATCATCAGTGCTAGCACTGATAGCTATACCATTCTTCCCTAATTCTGCTGCAACTCCTCTTCCTCCACTACTTTTCCTTGTGTGCCCTACTTCTGAAGAACAGTAACTCTTCTATTTTATCTATATTGTTTGAAGCTGTTTTAGTTTCCCAAATAAACACAAACCACCTTCCCTCCCACACCAACACTGTCACACCCAGCTGCCTCTCTGCTTAGCTGAGCTGGCTAGGGAGAGGTCTTAAAGCAGGGGTGTCAAACTCGATTTCATTGAGGGCCACATCAGGGTTGTGTTTGATCTTGGGGGGCCAGGGGGCATGGTCAGGATGGGCGTGGCCAGCTCGACATCCCTTGTGTTGGGGGCACCTGTGGTGGGCCAAATGCTCTTCTAGTGAAAACAGAGCTAGGGAGGGCCACATGTGGCCCTCCTGAGCTCCGTTTTCATTGGCAGAGGGTTGAAAGAGGCCATCACAGCTGAAAACAGAGCTTGGGTGGGCTGCGCGCAACCCTCCCAAGCTCAATTTTCTCTGGCAAAGACTGTTTCCAGAACGGCCCCGCAGGCCGGATCTAAGCATCCCGTGGGAGCAGATCTGGGCCACGGGCCTTAAGTTTGACACCCCTGTCTTAAAGGGACAAAGCATCATCAGCCCAGTTGTTGGCCATTTTGCAGTCAGCCTGTCCTCTCACAAATGGGATGGAGGTTTTTCTTCTCACTGCTCTTGGTTCAATCTCATGTGTGCATCCAGAAAACAGTTGAATTCAACCATCAAGTAAGGCACATTTTCCCCTGCGGTGTAGAATCTGCCATCAACAAACCCAACCTCTCAACAGCAATGTTGAAAAATCAAGGTCCTGCCCACCACCTTCGGAGTTGAACAAGGATTCACCAGGCTTCCCCAGCCAGGCACTTTCTTTTCAGTGGAGGTGGACTCCACCTTCCATCCTCCCCAGCCAGACTCTCCATGCCACCAGGGTAGCCTTGCATTTCCCCCCTCCCTCTAATGGCCGAGAGCTCTTTGAAGCAGCTTGCAGTTCTCCCTCCATCTGCTTACAGGCGTTCCGCAAACAAGGATTGGATTTTGTCAGGGCTGTGATGAGGAGAGAGATAAATAGGTGTGACGTTTATGACTGATGTGCTGTCAAGTCTTTCTACACCAGACTTGGGAAAAGTTGACACCGCTGTCAACTAGCCGCTGCAGAGGGAACAGGTCTCTGATGAACTTTCTAATGTGGTAAATGGCACTCTTAATTTTTCATTAACTAGGAAGAGGCAGATTTGGCTATGTAATTTTCTCCATGCCGCCTGTTTTAAAGATTCCAATAACCCAGCATTTACAGTTGACTAAGCAAAGATTGCTTTTGCTTGCCGGCTTTCCTTCGCTCATTCCCCAGCCCACGCCTTATTCTGGACTCCAATACACAAAAACAGGCATACAGATTCGCAGGAAGCCTTGCTTAAACATAGACTTATTGCCTTAGTTATCTTTAATGACTTTGAAATGTATTGGCCTCATTATGGAGCAGTGCAGTTATCAGTTCCTCTAATTAGGTGATGTGGTCCCATAAGAAATTCAAAGTTAAAGTGTCATTAAAAAGAGAGAGAGAGAGAGACTGAGTTAGTGGCATCTATTACTGGCAGTAGAACATAGAGTGAATTTTCAGTTGTTGTATATATTCTCTTCCCCCAAGTGATGAATTTCATTAGATGACAATAGATATATCTTCTGCTTTTCCTTTCTTTGTGCATCTGTAGAAAGGAGAGAGGAAATGATGTTTTTTATATGTGGTTTTCTTGAAGGTAATCAAAGAAAGTTGGGTTGGAGACCCATTGGGGAGTGTGAGTAGAATCACTGCAGGTTTTGGTCACCAATCTCTTATCCATCCTGATCTATATAAAATGATACATAGATAAAACCAAAAGTACACATATAGACTGGGTGAAACCAGGATTAATAGCAGTGACTGTGAGAGGGATCTTGGAGTCTTAGTGGACAACCAGTTAAATATGACCCACCAGTGTGCGGCAGCAGCCAAAAAAGCCAACACAATCCTAAATTGCATTAACAGAGGGATACAATCAAGAGCAATCAAGAGCAAGTGAGGTACTAATATCACTCTATAAAGCCTTAGTAATACCACACGTAGAATACAGCATCCAGTTTTGGTCACCACACTATAAGAAAGATGTTGAGACTCTAGAAAGAGGGCAGAGAAGAGCAACCAGGATGATTAGGGGACTGGAGACTAAAACATATGAAGAACAGTTACAGGAACTGAGCATGGCTAGTCTAGTGAAGAGAAGGACCAGGGGAGACATGATAGCAGTGTTCCAATATTTGAGGGGCTGCCGCAAAGACGAGGGGATCAAACTATTTTCCAAAGCACTCGAAGGCCAGACAAGGAATAATGGATGGAAACTAATCAAGGAGAGATTCAACCTAGAAATTAGGATAAATTTTCTGACAGTGAGAGCAATCAACCAATGGAACAGCTTGCCCTCAGAAGTTGTGGGAGCTTCATCACTTGAAGCTTTCAAGAAGAGAATGGACTGCCATCTGTCAGAAATGGTGTAGGGTCTCCTGCTTTGGTGGGGGTGGGTGGGTTGGACTAGATGACCTACAAGGTCCCTTCCAACTCTGTTAATCTGTAATGTTGCAATTGTCTCCTTATACAAAGGGGAAGGTAACAAAAGTGTCAACCTTTGTGGTAGACCTCATCAGGAAACTGACTCTACAAGTACTATTGGAACTCTAATTTATTGTTAAATGAATTGCAGAATCATAAAAGAGTGACTAAGATTGTTCTCTTCCCCTTCTTATACCAAACAGCATCAAAATGATGGAGATCTTGAGTTTATTTCTCACTCTCTTCTCCCTTTCATAGCTACGTTGACATAAAGGCTGCCAAATACCTTCTTCAATGTCACTTCTATACACCTTTTCAAAAAGTGTAAGCAAAAATAATGAGATTAACAGATTAATAGAGTTGGAAGGGACCTTGTAGGTCACCTAGTCCAACCCCCTGCTCAAGCAGGAGACCCTACACCATTTCTGACAAATTGCAGTCCAATCTCTTCTTGAAAGTCTCAAGTGATGAAGATCCCACAACTTCCGAGGGCAAGCTGTTCCATTGGTTGATTGCTCTCACTGTCAGAAAGTTTCTCCTTATTTCTAGGTTAAATCTCTCCTTGATCAGTTTTCATCCATTATTCCTTGTCTGTCCTTCGGGTGCTTTGGAGAATAGCTTGACCCTCTCCTCTCTGTAGCAGCCCCTCAGATATTGGAACACTGCTATCATGTCTCCTCTGGTCCTTCTCTTCACTAGACTATCCATGCCCAGTTCCTGCAATCAATCACTCTTCATATGTTTTAGATCATCCTGGTTAATAAAGATAAGTTTCATAAGATTGTGTAGGAAGGCGTTTGGAGAATTCTGGTTGAAAGGTATGAAAGACTCAATGGAAAATGGAGTGGCACTTTTTGTCAAGGTGTACAAACTGTATTTTCTTCTTCTGCAAGTCCCTAACAAATGTATAAATATGAGAAAGAAAATGTATTGTGCTTTTGTTGAATTAGAAAAATTGCATGCTAAAGTGAACTGGCTTGAATTATGCAATGTGTTTTGTGCAAATATGGAGTTAAGTTGCTGAATGTGTTAAGAATGGTGTATGCTGGAAACAAAGCATGCATGAGTATAAATGGATTGCTTAGTGAATGCTTCAACACCGAGAGGGGAGATGTATGATGTCGCCTTGGTCTTTTCATGTATTTATGCAGAAATGTTTAAGGAATGCTTGTAGTGATGTTGGAAATATATTGGCTAGGGACGTGAATATATATTTACTTTTGTATGCAGATGATGCTATGTTGTTCACCAAGAACCTGAATGATTTGCAGCAAATATACATAGATGGCATGATGGAATGAGAAGTGTGGATTTGAAAATTAATGTTTTGAAGACCAAAGTTTGACAGGGAAAATGGAGTGAACCTACTGCAAGTTAAACAGTGAGACACCAGAGCAAAGAGATGAATTTTCTTACCTTGGTAGAATGTTTACAGAAGATGGGGAAATTGCTGGAGGATTGTTGTTGTTGTTTTTTTAAATATAGAAATGCTGATTAGAATGCTAGTTGATATTCCTTGCTCCTTGAATATTTGTCAACAATGACAAAAGTAGCTTTTGTATGTGTGTGTGTGCCCACTTTGTTTTATTGAAATGAGAACTGGGTAAGTCAGGATAAATATTAAGTTGAATGCAGTAAAATTGGAGTATCTAGGAAGTATATGTACTAAAAGATAGGTTCAAGCACGATTGGATGCAACAGTAATATGGATTTAATATAACAGTGAATGAACAGTATGAAACATGCGTTGTTGGATGACAGTCAAATTGCAAATAAAGGCATGGAGGAAATGTGACTGGGTTGACAGGAAGAGGAAGGCCAACAAAACCTTGATTGGATAATGTTAATGAACCATTCAAAAAGAATAGTCCTTTAAAAAAAAAGACCATGTAGGAACTGAGGTATGGATATGCTTGAAGCAAAGATTTAGATTTAGATTTATTATTAGAGTTGGAAGGGACCTTGTAGGTCATCTAGTCCAACCCCCTGCTCAAGCAGGAGTTCCTACACCATTTGAGACAGATGGCAGTCCAGGCTCTCCTTGAAGGTCGCAAGTGTTGGGGCTCTCACAACCTCCGCTGGCAAGCTGTTCCACTGGTTGATCGCTCTCACCATCAGAAAGTTTCTCCTCACTTCCAGGTTGAATCTCTCCTTGGTCAGCTTCCATGGTTTGTAAGGACAGGAAAAATATGGAGAGATACACTGTGTGGAATTGGTGTTACCTATTTTTTGTTATTTGCCTTTTATTTTTCTTATATCAAATATTTCTTGGTTTTGTTATTGTCGGGTGAAAGGAACCAGAATCACCCATGGATAGGCCCAAGTAGACATTCTATTGCTGATCACCTATATTACGAGAATCTTGCCAGATGTCTGCCTTCACTTGTGAAATGGCAGATATAGATCTAAGAGTTCAGACACTTCCTTTCCCAGACAGGCTCTAAGCTGGAATGTCTCTTTATACAAACCCTAGCGGTACACCGTCTTTTCAGCCAGTGATTCCACCACATCTATTTATTAACCCACTTCTGCATTTGCTTTCCTCAAAAGAGAATAGTGCAATGGATAGGTATGTATAGCAATAGCATTCAGACTTATATACTGCTTCAAAGTGCTTTACAGCCCTCTCTAAGCAATTTTACAGAGTCAGCATATTGCCTCCAACAATCTGGGTCCTCATTTTACCAGCCTCGGAAGGGTGGAAGGCTGAGTCAACCTTGAGCCGGTGAGAATCGAACTGTCGAACTGCAGACAGCTGGCAGTCAGCAGAAGTAGCCTGCAGTACTGCCTTCTAACCGTGGCTGCGCCACCGCGGCTCTTGTGTAAAAGGTCTTGGTTCAATTCTCACATCCTCATTAGAAGAAAATAGAATGTTGTTAAACTCCGGGAGACCCACTACTAGTTAAGAGGACAAGAAGCTATATAAAGCTTGACTTGGATAATCCAAAGTCCCTTCCAACTCTGTTATTCTATATTTTTGTAAAGTCATCTGTCTGGCCATTGGAAGAAACAAAAAAATGCTGGACTGAGGTTGGAAGCTTCAATTTTTGGCTCTCTCAAATAAAAAATAAATCAGCTGTGAAAACCAGAATGTATATCTCAAAATGCTGGAAAGGTACCATCAGTTAACATCCTTGATTCTGGACAAGGTAGATGAAATGAGGATAGCTTATACAGCTGACTTCAAAAACTTGTGAACAGAGACAATTCTTCCTATGTTTCTTGAAGAAAAGGTTTGTTTCACTTTTATTCTACTTTCAGCCCTAGAAATCCCAGTTCCACTTTGGTTATCTTTTGATATCTTGTAGTGTATCTCCGGACAGCCAACATCTGTAAGATCTTTTTGTACATATTTCGTATCTCATTCTAGTGTGAATTCAAGCATGAGTCGAAATATCCATCTAAATATCATCAAATGCCCATCAAATTTATATACATGAACATAAGAGTGAGAGAAGGCTGTGTATGTTATCTTGACCTAATGTCAGGTGCAAGAAAGTATGAGCCAGGATAGGGTTCAAAAGTATTACAGGTTGATTTCATGCTACTTATACACAAGAATCTGATCTATTAATGGTCAAAACGCCCAGATAAGAGTCTGGCACCAGATAAGAGTCAATGGACTTCAAGAAGGGCTGGAGTTAGGTCTCTTGTGAGAGACTCCAAACTGATGGTGTGTTTGACCCTTCCCTTGGGCTCAGTCTGGTCATCTCATACACCTTGCATATTTGTAACCTTTCCCTCATTATTGGTTCTTTCCAAGTAGAGAGGAAGTTGACACCACCCCTAAAGCTCACCTTTATTTGTGTTCACCTGAATGTGGGTAAAATGTCAGCAGAATCTTTTCCAAGATT
Organism: Diadophis punctatus similis; assembly: GCA_023053685.1. Lineage (NCBI taxonomy): Eukaryota > Metazoa > Chordata > Lepidosauria > Squamata > Dipsadidae > Diadophis > Diadophis punctatus. The sequence goes on along the minus strand of JALIGW010000001.1, from coordinate 14,824,301 downwards.
AACAAAAAACATTGCTTCTATTTACACAGATATTTCAACTCAGAACATTATTATTATTATTATTATTATTATTATTATTATTATTATTATTATTATTATCATCATCATCATCATCATCATCATCATCATCATCATCATCATCATCATCATCATCATCATCATTCACACTTGTATACCACCCACTCCACAGAGACTCTGGGCGGCTAACATGCCCCTATAGACCTTGAAAAAGTTGGAGACAATAGGTTGGTTCTGACATGTATGTCTTCTTTTACTCATATTCATGTATAGACATAGAACAGACATTGATCAGAGTTCCCAGGATTGGTGGCCTGGAGCAGGGGGAGGGGGGGAATTGGGGATGATTTTGTGGGAGGGGCAGACACATGTGTGCATGTGTGCGCAAATGTGAGTCCCCGTGATGTTTGTGTGAGTGGGGCCATGAGTGCCCGCGATGACGCTCGTGCGAGTGGGACTGCGAGCGCCTGTGATGACGCTGACACAAATGGGGCCATGAACGCCTGCGACAACACTTGTGCAAGTGGGACCATGAATGCCTGCGATGCTCGTGGTGACGCTCACACAAGTTGGGCCCTGTGCGTGCACATTGATGTACATGCACCGGCCAGCCACTGACACAGCACGGTGGCAATTAGACCGCGGCCCACAGGTTGGGGACTCCTGACATAGATCATATAATAGTATTTTGTCTTCCAACTTTGAGGTTCAAGTTCTGTGATGCTATCAACAGAGATGCAAAACAAAGCATATTGAGTGGAATAAATGAAAACACTCCTGAGTAAAATTATCTTTGAAAGTGAAACCTGAATTACTTTGCTTATCCCCAGTAGATTTCAAAAGTAGTTCTATTATTTAAAAGGTTGCATTTAGTAAGGATGGTGTATTGTGCTTGATTGTGTTTTTGTTGTTGTTGTTTTTTGAGCCTTAGGCTACCTCAGTGATTGGCACCAGACCTGGCAAACTCAGAGTTTTTCAAAGGAATGTAATTTAAGTAACACGTTTTTCGGATACTGCAAGTATGGTCAGGCATTTAACCTTTTGGTTTTCTTGAAACAATTCAAGGTTCTTCACTTCTCCAGCTACTAAGAGCATTGCGTATTCTTGAATTGTCTTTACATTTTTGCACCAAGTGTCATGTATACATGTAAACTCTGGAAGGACATTCAGGAATTACAGTTTTCAGAGAAAGAGATCCAGGATCTAGGAATATCTCTTTGTCTTGGAATCCAACCTTCAGTGGAAAACGATCTCCTATGAATTTCTTAGCGTTTCTAAGACCTGAAAAAATGGTGGTTCAAACTTTCAGAGATCCAATGCCACTCAGTCGAGACAATTTTAAGTGGTATGTGTAGACAGTTTATAAATTCGCTGGGTAAAAGACAGAAGACATTTTTCCTGATGGGATAGAAAATATAAAATAGCCTTTAGGGTTGTGTTTGAGAACTTTGACAAAGACTGCCACAAGAGAAAGAGATGAAATATGTGGAATTGGTTGTACTGGATTAAAGGGGGAATGTTGTGTATCAATGTAGTGTGATTCTGTGATTAGCAGCTTGTGTACCTGTCTAGAACAGGGGTGTCACACTCAAGGCCCGGGGGCCAGATCTGGCCCACGGGGTGCTTAGATCTGGCCTGCGGGGCTGCCCTGGAAACAGCAATGGACCAGCCCGCGGTACCTCTGTCAGTGAAAATGGAGCACGGGAGGGCCATGTGCGGCCCTCCCAGGCTTTGTTTTTGGCCACAACAGCCTCCTGCAGCCCTCTGCCAGTGAAAACGGAGCTCGGAGGGGCCGCGTTGCAGGAGGCTGTCATGGCTGAAAACGGAGCTTGGGAGCCTATTTTCACTGACAGAGCGCTCAGGCCGCCACAGGCACCCCCCCTGACATGAGTGACATCAAGCTGGCTAGAGGAACTCGGTCAAATAGCAGGTTTGTCAGATCAGAGTTGGTTAGGAATGGAAGAGAGGTGGGTGGAATTGAGGCTGTGGATTATTGGTTAAATCCCAGAACTTGCCAATGATACGGAGAGGTGCTATAGGTGAACTAATGGAGTGAAAAGCAGAGGACTGCACTTCTATGTTATGGGTTGAGGAGATGTGTTGGGCATCAGCTGTACATTGTGGCAGGCCTGAAGGCCCAGTGAAAAAATGGCTTCCAGGCCTGGAAGCCATCTTTTCACTGCACCTTCAGGTCTGTCACATTGGAGGACACCAACAATTTGTCATTGATCCCCACATGTTGGGGAGAATACCCCATTCTCATATCCAGGTGCCTAGATGACTGGTGGCCCTGGCCTCAGTCTACTGATGGTGAATATCAAGTCCATGCACAATAATGGGGCCTGTGGTACATTGCTGGAAAAAATAATAATTGGATGATGGAAGTGGAAGCTCTTGGATCATGATGTTGTTTCTGCCATCTTGGCTTTTCTGACGCCTTTATATAGCCATCCGACTTGCCTAAATGCCATACCAGATGGCACACATCAAATTTTAAAAAAGTGTGATTACAGGTAAGAAACTATACCAAATGAAAAGAAAGGCAATCCATAAGCAACTTACTGTATATATGCCAGGGGTTAATAAAATGCACATGGCACTTCCAGAAATCGGGCTCATTTGTTATCCTTGCTCAATGTCTAGGATGGGGAGAAACCATATTTTTTAAAACTTTCTGGAAATCTAAGGGAGGCCCACCCAAATATGGGGGTAGGGAAACTATTTCAATGGGCAAGGGTTGCCACAGCAAAAGCATAGCTCCTAGGTGCGCCATTGCCTGTTGGAAATTCATTAAATCAGGGTTTCTTTAAAGCAGTTCAATTTCTTTACCCCCCCCCCAAAAAAAGTTTGCATAATTAACTATGGGTCCACTTCTTTAATAAAGTTCTAATGCAGGCGTCAGCAACCTGCGGCTCTGGAGCCGCACGTGGCTCTTTCATCTCTCTGCTGCGGCTCCCTGTCATCGGTCGGCACCACAATTTTGAGAGGAGCTTCCGGTTGGGGGAGGGGGGAAGCAGGGCATGCCAGGAGGAGACTCTATGGCAAGGGGCAGGTTTTCCGGTCAGCTCCACAATTGATAGGGCTTTCGATGAGGACTGGTAGAAGAAAAAGGACGCTGCGCTGGGACAAGACTTTATGGCGGGGGAACCGGACTTCCGGTCGGCTCCAGAATTGAATGGGGGGCTTCCGGTTCGGACCTTTGTGGCTCTTTGAGTGTTTAAGGTTGCCGACCCCTGCTCTAATGGGAAGCCACATCTGCTCATTAACTGTGTGTAAAGATATCACACTTTCTTCCTCAATCCCAACACACACTCTTACAACGGTCCCTATACAGGTAGTCCTCGACTTATAACCGTCTGTTTAGTGACTGTTCAAAGTTACAATGGCAGTGAAAAAAGTGACATGACCATTTTTCACACTTACGAACATTGCAGCATCCCCATAGTCACGTGATCAAAATTTGGTTGCAGTGTCCCAGGGTCGTGTGATCCCCTTTTGACGAGCGAAATCAATGGGGAAGCCAAATTCACTTAACTATGTTACTAACTTAATAACTGCAGTGATTCACTTAACAATTGTGGCAAGAAAGATCGTAAAATGGGGCAAAGCTCACTTAGCAACTGTCTCACTTAGCAACATGAATTTTGGGCTCAATTGTGGTCATAAGTCGAGGACTGCCTGTATTGATCGAAACATCTACTCCTTCTTGTCCTTCAGACATTCTCTAACACTGGGTTTTGCCCACAACTTTCCCAAATATGCAAATATCCATTTCATATATTGTGCTAAGCCAACAGTTTAATTAATCATTGTATATTGAATAAACCACAATTCCTTGAGTTCACACATTAGGGTGAAGTCAAAATCAGATAAAGCATATTCTGGTTTAAGCTGACATGTGAATTGGATCTGATCAGAGTTTTTAATATACATCTCCCAACAGTATTGAGTTGTTTAACATATATTTCCCTGTAAGCTTGTAATATTTTTACATAATTAGCCTGAAGATATACTTTCAAAAAATGCAAACTTCCCAATATAAATTCCCTTACACACTTCTTTCAGAGGCAAATTCTTTTTTCATCTGCATCTTTCAGAAGTCTTTTTAATTTTTTTTTTAATGTGGATCTTTTGATTGGAGAAAGCGAGGTCCTAGATGACTTAGTGCACTGCTGCTCCTAGGAATAGGAATAAAATACAGAGTTGGAAGGGATCTTGGAGGTCTTCTAGTCCAACCCCCTGCTCAGGCAGGAAACCCTACACCACTTCAGACAAATGGTTGTCCAATCTCTTCTAAAAAACTTCCAGTGTTGGAGAATTCACAACTTCTGGAGGCAGGCTGTTCCACTGATTAATTGTTCTAACTGTCAGGAAATTTCTCCTTAGTTCTAAGTTGCTTCTCTCCTTGATTAGTTCCCACCCATTGCATCTTGTCCTGCCCTCAGGTGCTTTGGAGAATTGTTTGACTCCCTCGTCCTATTTTGGTAGCTCTTTTAATTCCAACCCCACATAAACTTATCTATCAGGTTTATCTTACATCCCAACTTTGGAAGAACTTGAGTAGCTGTAGAGTCAGAACTCCCATTATTATATTAAGCTGAGCTCCCCAAGCAGGTCCCTGACAAAACCCATTCATCTACATCAGGGGTGTCAAACTCAGGTTGTCACAGTGACATCACTTGATGTATCGGGATTTTTTTCCCTTTCGCTAAACCAGGTGTAGGCATAGTTGCGTGTTATGCATTCAGCCTGTGGGCAGGGAGTTTGATAGCCCTGATCTACATGGACCTCCTTATTACTGATAATTACAGTAAATATATTCTAATGAATAACAGGATAAGGGACCTTGGAGGTCTTCCAGTCCAGCCCCCTGCTCAAGCAGGAGACTATACCAGTGATTCCCAACCTTTTTTTGGCCATGCCCCACCTAAGGATCTCTAAAATCCTGATGCCCCCCCAGTGACATACAATTCTTGCTATTCAAAAAGTGAACTCCTACTCACGCGGAAGAAGCCTAAAAGGTCATTAACTTGGTTTAAACAAGGTTTCGATTGCCCCCATTAAAAATCAAATTGCCCCCCTGTGGGGTGTGGGCCCCATGTTGGGAACCACTGCTCTATACAGTTCTAGACAAGTGGCTATCCAATCTCTTCTTTAAAGCCTCCGGTGTTGCAGCACCCACAATTTCTGGAGGCAAGTCATCCCACCGATTAATTGTTCTCATTGTCAGGAAATTTCTCCTTAATTCTAGGTTGTTTCCCTCCTTGATTAGTTTGCATCCATTGCTTCTTGCCCTGCCCTCGGGTGCTTTGGAGAATATTTTGACTCCCTCTTCTTTGTGGCAGCCCCTCAAATATTGGAAGACTGCTATCATGTCACCCCTAATCCTTCTTTTCCTTAAACTAGGCTAGAATGAAGGTAAATATACCTTCAGGATCACTTTGCAGGATCCAATATGAATCTGTCACTGAGACCAAAGGTTTATTCCCCGGTGGGGCAGTGGTTAGAGTGCAGTACTGTAGGCTACTTCTGCTGACTGCCGGCTGCCTGCAATTTGGCAGTTCGAATCTCACTGGCTCGAGGTTGACTCAACCTTCCATCCTTCCGAGGTGAGTAAAATGAGGACACAGATTGTTGGGGGCAATATGCTGACTCTGTATAAAACCACTTAGAGAGGGCTGTAAAAAGCACTGTGAAAGTAGTGGTGGTTCCTACCGGTGTGACCCACTGGTGATGTCACAGTACCGGTGCGGTCGGTTGCCGGTGCCTGGGCGCCGCCATTTTTTTTTAAAAAAAGTATTTTTTTAAAAAAAAATTCTTCTGCGCATGCCCAGAAACTTGACAATTAAGTCTTTCCCCGTGCCTTTGCTTGAAAATACTAAGAAGCTCACATTTGACACTTTTCCTTTGCTTTTGCCTAAAGCTTCCCAAAGTGAGCGTTTTCTGAAAGCTTAACCTTTTATACTGTTAATTTTATACAGTTTTATACTGTTATTCTTTAGATGAAAACATTGAGGACTGTTAAAAGATACTGTTCTTTTTAACAGTCCTCAATATTTTCTTCTAAGGAATCCATGACTGAAACCAAAAATGCTGTATGAGACTTGCTTGTCTTTTAACTATAGCATTTTCTGCATATAAAGGTTGTTGTGTTGCCATGGTGTAACACGCACTTTGTATGCAAAGCTTTTCACTTAAGGTATAAAATAGCAAAAATAGTAGTAACATCTCTCTGAAATAACTAATATATGACCGGCAAGCCACGCCCACCCGGTCACATGGCCGGCAAGCCACACCTACCCGGTCACATAGCTGGCAACCCACACCCACAAAATAAGCCACGCCCACAGAGTGGTAGTAAAAAAATTAGGAACCCGCCCCTGTGTGAAAGGGTATCTAAGTCTAAGTGCTATTGCTATTAGTCCAAGCATTCAGGCTCATGCTAGAGCCCATTTTCAGGGAACCTCTCTGTCTCCAGAATTTATGCATGTGACTGACTCAGTTTGGACCCTGAAATATGTTCTGATTTTAAAAATGGGAAGCTGGCATGTCACAAAAGTAAGTGACTGACTAGAGCCATGATGGCGAACTTAAGGCATGTCTCTCTCTCTCTCTCTCTCTCTCTCTCTCTCTCTCTCTCTCTCTCTCTCTCTCTCTCTCTCTCTCTCTCTCTTTCTCTGTGTCTCTCTCTCTGTCTCTCTCTGTCTCTGTCTCTCTGTCTCTCTCTATGTCTGTCTGTCTGTCTGTCTGTCTGTCTGTCTCTCTCTCTCTCTCTCTCTCTCTCTCTGTGTATGTGTGTCTCTGTCTCTGTCTCTCTCTTTCTCTCTGTTTCTGTCTTTCTCTCTATCTCTCTCTGTCTCTCTCTCTCTCTCTGTCTCTCTCTTTCTCTCTCTCTCTGTCTCTCTCTCTCTTTCTCTCTCTCTCTCTCTGTGTATGTGTGTCTGTCTCTCTCTCTTTCTCTCTGTTTCTGTCGCTCTCTGTCTCTCTCTGTCTGTCTGTCTGTTTTTGTCTCTGTCTCTGTCTCTGTCTCTGTCTCTGTCTCTCTCTCTCTCTCTCTCTCTCTGTCTCTCTGTCTCTCTGTCTGTTTCTCTGTCTCTGTCTCTCTTTCTCTCTCTTTCTCTCTCACACAGATACACTCTTTCTCCCCAACTTTAAAGAACAGCAATTATGTGGAAATGGCGTCTGATTTATTTGAGCCCAAGTCACTGGCCAGTTGTGAGTCACTACAATTTATGGCCAAACGTCACTTGTACATGATAGGTTTGTAACAAATATCTGCCGCATATTGTTAAATTAATCTTCCATTTAAAATTAATGGAGTTAGACTCCCCAGGTTCAATGTAATTTGGTGTTCATGGGTAGGGAGAAGTGTGCGCCGCATACGGAATGAGGGAAGGCCAAACAGCCTAATTTTTCATCACCTTGAACCTGGTGGCTAGGACAATTCCCGGCACCGACTAATGAGATTGAGCTGGCGTGTCTCTCCCGAGGACGCCGTCTCAAAGCCGTGTTTCCCCCCCGCAATGGCTGCCTTCGTCTTATTTTAATAATTCCTCAGATATGACAACCCTGATGTTGTGTGCGAAAGAGCAAAGCTCGGGATAAAAGGCGGAGGGGAGGGAGGGAGAGGACACGGGTCTTACATCCTGGCTTCAGAAACAGGAATGGCGAAAAAAGAGAGGATCAGTTTCAAAGGGAGTAAGCATTTTAGCTGTGAAATATGATAACAATAAGCAGGAATCAGGCTTTCGGGTTCTATAATGTATTGCTAGGGCAGTTTTGGCTGGCTTCCCCCCCCCCCTCGACGTGTTTATTCCTCCACTCCCCTTTATTTCTTATTTCCATTTGGGAAGAAGAAAAAGGGATCAGAAAGTAGATTTTCACTGAACCAACCATGAAGCTGGTTGCATCAGAAGCAAATTCTGTTTCTTGTAATCTCTCCTCTCCTCTCCTCTCCTCTCCTCTCCCCTCCCCTCCCCTCTCCTCTCATCTCCTCTCCTCTTCCCTTCCCTTCCCTCCCTTTCCTCCCCTCCCCTTTCCTCTCCTCTCCTCTCTTCCCATCTCCTCTCCTCCCCTCTCCTCTCCTCTCATCCCTCCCCTCTCCTCTCCTCTCCTCTCCTTTCCTCTCCCCTTCCCTCCCCTCTCCTCTCCTCATCCCTCCCCTCTCCTCTCCTCTCCTCTCCTCTCCCCTTCCCTCCCCTCTCCTCTCCTCATCCCTCCCCTCTCCTCTCCCCTCCCCTCCCCTCCCCTCCCCTCTCCTCTCCTCTCATCCCTTCCCTCCCCTCTCCTCTCCTCATCCCTCCCCTCTCCTCTCCTCTCCTCATTCCTCCCCTCTCCTCTCCTCTCCCCTTCCCTCCCCTTCCCTCTCCTCTCCTCTCCCCTTCCCTCCCCTCTCCTCTCCTCCCCTCTCCTCTCCTCTCCTCATCCCTCTCCTCTCCTCTCCCCTTCCCTCCCCTCCCCTCTCCTCTCCTCTCTTCTCCTCTCCTCTCCTCATCCCTCCCCTCCCCTCTCCTCTCCTCTCCTCTCCTCATCCCTCCCTTCCCTTCTCCCAGGGATGGGCTTCAAAATTTTTAGCAAGGAGTTCTCTGCCCGATTGCTGGGTGGGAGTGGCCATGGTGGGTGTAGCCTAGTCAGCCTCCTGTACTACAGTGGGGGGGAGCTTTTTGCCCTCCCCGGGCTCCTCAAGCCTCCTGGAGGGTGAAAACGGCCTCCCCAGGCTCCAGAGGCCCTCTGGAGGCCGGAAATGGGCCCGTTTCCGGCCTTTCCGAACTTCCGGTAGGCCCATTTTTCACCCTCCCCAAGGCCTCTGCGCACGCCTTGCACTTACCTGCATCCAAAATGGGCCGCGTGGGGACTCCTGGGAGGGGCAGGAGGGGTGGGCGGGTGGGCAGGGCCAGCCAGGAGTGGGATTTGGGGGTTCTCCGAACTGCACAAAATCTTAGCTAGAGGTTTTCCCGAATCCCCAGCAGCCCACCCCTGCCCTCTCCCCTTCCCTTCTTTCCATATATAGCGAGGAAAATGAGGATGAGGAAAAGTAACATTCTACTAAAATACATGAGCAATAGTTCTAAAGAGAAGGCTTCTCTACAGGGGTGTCTGCAGGGAGGGGATCAAAATGAGTCAATATGGCAGCCACAGCCTCACCCTTCTTTACAATGTACAATGGGTACAACAGGGTATATAACCTACTGTTTCCAGGAGTTGATCTTCAAATGCCTTCAGATTTGTATCCTGTCCATTACTAGCTGGTGGGATTGAGTCCAGCAACCTTCAAAGACCACAGAGGTTGAATGCATCCTTTTTCTCATAGTTATATTTCTAGAAGGTATACTAGGATCAGCTGCAAGCATGCATGCCTTATCGCCATAAGGTTTCTTGAAAGAGACAGAATGGAAGAGACAGGAGAGGGAGGTCTCAATTCCTTGAACGGATTACTCTTAGTATTTAAGGAACAGCTAGAGACTATAATTTTCACATGTTTCTATAAATCTTGTTGGACAAGACTCCAGTAAAACGTATCTGTAAGCATAGGAAATCATAAGTTTTCTTTTCACGGTTTCTTTTAATGTTTAGAATCTGTGTGTACATTTATATAGAATACTTTAGATTTAGATTTATTTAGATTTTATTATTAGAGTTGGAAGGGACCTTGTAGGTCATCTAGTCCAACCCCCTGTTCAAGCAGGAGTTCCTACACCATTTGAGACAGATGGCAGTCCAGTCTCCCCTTGAAGGTCGCAAGTGTTGGGGCTCCCACAACCTCTGCTGGCAAGCTGTTCCACTGGTTGATCGCTCTCACCATCAGAAAGTTTCTCCTCACTTCCAGGTTGAATCTCTCCTTGGTCAGCTTCCATCCGTTATTCCTTGTTTGGCTTTCTGGTGCTATAGAGAACAGCCTGGCCCCCTCCTCTCTGTGGCATCCCCTCAAGTATTGGAACATTGCTATCATGTCACCCCTGGTCCTTCTCTTCGCTAGACTGGCCAAGCTCAGTTCCTGCAACCGCTCTTCGTATGTTTTATTTTCCAGACCCTTTATCATCCTGGTTGCTCTCTTCTGCACTTTCTCTAGGGTTTCAATGTCTTTTTTGTAGTGTGGTGATTTATTTATTTATTTATTTATTTATTTATTTATTTATTTATTTATTTATTCATTCATTCATTCATTCATTCATTCATTCATTCATTCATTCATTTATTTATTTATTTATTTATTTATTTATTTATTTATTTATTTATTTATTTATTATTTGACCATGTGTGATTAAACACACAAGGGATTTTCCTCCAGTGCATAAGGTCTCAGTGTACATGTAAAACAACAGAGTAATAATAACAATAATCATAATGATACCAATAAGAGAAAGTACTGTAGTAGGACAGATGAACAGGATAATTGTAATAGAAATGGTTTTCTCCAACACATTTGACTGGAACTGTGATGGCGAACCTATGGCACGCATGCCAGAGGTGGCACGCAGAGCCATCTCTGTGGACATGTGCACCATTGCTAGCTGCTCTTTTAGTTTCTGGCATGCCAGCTGGTCTTCACAGGTCCGGAGCGCCGGAGAACAGCCTGAAAACGGTCCCAAAACAGCCTTAAAACGGCCCAAAAAACGGCCTGAAACAGGCATGTGCACGCTCCAGCACGCGCACATGCACGCACATGCATGCGCGTTCCAGTTTGGGCACTCAGTGCTGAAAAGGTTTGCCATCACTGGACTAGACTAAAAATGCTAGGCAAATTTCTGATCTATTTATTTATTAATTTGTGAGATTGATATACCAACTCACAGTGCAAGCACTCTCTAAGCGGTTTACACCATTAAGCAATGTATATATTTACATTGCCCCCAACAATCTGGATCCTCATTTTACCTACCTCGGAAGGATGGAAGGCTGAGTCAACCTTGAGCCGGTGAGATTTGAACCGCTGACCTGCGGATCACAGTCAGCTAAAATGGCCTGCAGTACTGCCTCTAACCGCTGCGCCACCTCGGCTCTTTATTTGATTGATTATAGCATATGTAGGAAGAAAATATAGGAACTGCTTTGTTAACCTTGCAGTAGGGTTTACCGTTTTATGTGAATCCAGTGTATTTCTAAGGATTAGGGAGATGGATTGAATACCCAATTTAAATCTCTCCTATTTGAATAAAGGTCCAAATGCATATCTCTTTTGTGAAAACAAATCTCCTATCTTCTCGTGGCTGTCACTTACCCTATACTAGGTGGCTCAGTTGCTAAGACACTGAGCTTGTCAATCAGAAAGTCGGCAGTTCGGCGGTTCAAATCCCTAGTATAGGTCTCCTGCGTGAGCAGGGGGTTGGACTAGATGACCTCCAAGGTCCCTTCCTACTCTGTTACTGTTAACTTCTAAAATCAACAGGGTTTTTCCTCCTGCTCAATGCTGTGATTGAAAAGCCAAGAATAGCAAAAGTTTGCCAAACTTCAGGCAACAAGTGGTAAGGTTCTGGGAGCTTTTATATGTTTATTATTGTGGTTTTCTTTTCTCCTTCTAATAATTTGTTTTTAATGAAAATGGTATGATTCTTCTATTCATGTGATTTTCTGAGATCTTAGTTGAGCGTACAGGAAAAAGACTTCCTCGCACATTGAGGAGTCCCCATTCTGTCTTTCTCCTTTTAAGAACAGGGCCATGTTTTCGGTTTCAATGAGTTAATAGTCATCTGAATTGATTTTTTTTTTAAAAAATAAGATTGTTGTCGCTTGGGTTTCTTTTATTGCTCTCTGAATGAAATTCCCTCTTGCCAGAAAAGGAAGGATACATTCTGTAAGGAAAAATAATGGCTACAAGGCATGAGAGTAGTATCCCAAAGGTGCTTTTCCAAAGGCAACTGAACGTCCTTTGTTGTTGTTGTTGTTGTTTTGTTTTCCTTGAAGACGTTTCGCTTCTCATCCAAGAAGTTTCCTCAGTTCTGAAGAATTGAAGAAGCTTCTTGGATGAGAAGCGAAACGTCTTCAAGGAAAAAACGACGACAACAAAGGAAGTCCGGTTGCCTTTTGAAAAGCAGCTTTGGGACAACCATGACCTGGATGACTGAGAATAGCAATAGCAATAGCAATAGCACTTTTCTTATATACCGCTTCATAGTGCTTTACAGCCCTCTCTAAGCGGTTTACAGAGTTCCGCATATTGCCCCCAACAATCTGGGTCCTCATTTTACTGACCTCGGAAGGAGGGAAGGCTGAGTCAACCTTGAGCCTGGTGAGATTTGAACAGCTGAACTGCTGAACTAGTAGTCAGCCTGCAATGGCTGCATTTAACCACTGCACCACTTCAGCTCTTCATAGACATGAGAATAATGCCTACGATTGTCAACTCCGAACAGGAATAGCGTATGTTTCAAAGGCTGTATGTATCTGGGTTCCAAATGTTGTGAACATGAGTAGATGGGGCTAATTGAAACTTTGTCCCATTTGTGAACTTCCCAGTGGTACCAGATTATGGGACACAATGCTGGAGAAAATAGACTTTGATCTGATTCCTTCCTTCCTTCCTTCCTTCCTTCCTTCCTTCCTTCCTTCCTTCCTTCCTTCCTTCCTTCCTTCCTTCCTTCCTTCCTCCCTCCCTCCCTCCCATCCATCCATCCATCCATCCATCCATCCATCCATCCTGCCCTTGGAGCCCAGAGCAGATCTTCCCCCTTCCCTCTTCTCATGTTGATTGATTATGTCCCATCACATTGGTGTCAAAACCCCAGCAAATGCTAAGGTTAGCATGTGCCATTCATTGATAAGTAGAATTGTGCAGGATCACCCCTTCCATTAAGCAGACTGAAACAAGTACAGATAGCCTTCAACTTAGGAACACAATTATCGACCCGGATTTCACTTGCTAAGCAAGGCAACCGAAAGTTAACTGAATGGTGCCTAAGTTTAGGACTTTTTTTTTGCCATGGTTGTAAGTGAATCGCTGTCGTTCTTAACTGAATGACATGGTTGTTAAGCGGATCTGGCTTCCCCCATTCACTTGGCTCAATGAGCACCAGTTGGGAATGTCACAAATGGCGATCACATTACCCTAGAATGCTGTAATCCAATCCTTCTCAAATAGTGCGGTGCCACCCCTGGGGGGGGCTCGGAATGATGCCAGGGGGAGCGTGTGTGACCCCGGGGAACATGCGTGGTCCCTCTCGATCGATTCCCCTGGACGGGAAGTGTTTTCCCAGTTGCACGCTGCTCCGAGCCCGGAAGAGAAGCGGGGTGGCTGCATGGGTTTTTGTTGTTCTCGGCGGGCACCGCGGTAGCCATAAACGGCGTGGCAAACCTGCTGCTGGACAAGGAGGAGCATCCTCTGCAGCTGGGCGAAAGCTTCGAACAGCACCCTAAATCCTCCTTCCACACCATTCGCTGTGAGTGCCCGGCAGAGGCGGCGCTTATGGGCCAGGCCGGCGACCCCAAAACATCGGCTTGATTAAGCTGGCCTGGCCCCGTGTCAAAAGAGGGCCCTAACCACGGTAGCCTATGCCTGCCTAACCGAAAACAGGCTCCACTGAGTTCAGTGTGACTTACTCCCAAGTAAGTGGGTAGAGCAGCCTTCCCCAGCCATTAGTTTGCTTGCAGCTTATAATAAGTAAAATAATAAATATTAACACTAAAATTCCACTGGGGCCCAGATCGGAGAGTTGTGTAACAGAAATGTTTACTTCTTCCTAGGGGGGGGGGGGGTAACAGAAAATGATTGAAAAGTACTGCTCTAACCTTTCATAAATACATGCCAGTTGTCAAGAACCTGAATTTTGATTGGATAACTGTGAGGAAGCTGTGCCAGTCTTCAGTGCGAGAACCGATTGTAAGCCATTTTTTTTCAGTGGTGTTTACGTTCAAATGGTTGCTGAATGAATGGTTGTAAGTTGAGGACTACCTGAATACCAAATGGCAGACAAAAGTGGTGGGCATAGAGGACTTCTACCTCTCTAGAAAAGAACAAACAAACACATTCCACAGTCTGACTGCCAAAGAAACTCAGAAACATTACTTTCCCCTTATCCCTAATGCATAATAATTTTTTTGTTCATCCCTTTAAAAAACAAACATGAGTTAGAAACCAGCAAGAACCGTCTCATTTTCTTCAGCTTGATATAAATCACTGAGGATGCAGAGAGTGCTTCAAGAAGAGAGACTTGCAAGGAATCTTAGATTTATTAATGTCTTCCGTATCTAGTCCACAAAGCTGGAATGAGCTTTTAAGTAAACACTATCAATTTTGATGCTAAGATTTTGATAGTGGTTTCCCTTCTTTCCTTCCTTCCTTCTCTCTCGCTCTTTCTCTCCGAAACAACAACAACAAAAAATCATATAAAGGAAGATTGCAACTGTAAACACGTTAAGTGCTTTTGTAATTAAGAGGTTTTTTTTTACCTAATGTATATTCCTATTGCGATAATTTGTAGTAAATTACTGACAAAGGCAGACATGTTGGTTAATTTCTCTCATATTTCCAGTTCATAAATTCAATTTATGCCATTTCTCTCTGGTACAATATTTTTTTTAAAAAAAAAAATCCCAAACACTATTTTTAAAGAAAATCGCTTTTCTCTTTTTTTAAAAAAAAAATCTGTCTTCACAAATATATATGCATTTTTGGCTGCACTGGCTTCCAACATCCCCTGTAGCAAAATCTGTGGGCACGCATACTAAGTAGTCATCAACGTATGACCACAATTCAGCCAAAAATGTATGTGGTTAAGCAAGACCGTTAAAGTGAATTTTGCCCCATCTTACGATCTTTCTTGTCTCAGATGTTAAGTGAATCACAGCAGTTGATAAGTTAGTAACTGGCTCCCCCATTGACTTAGCTTGTCAGAAAGTCGCAAAAGGCGATCACATGACCCCGGGACACAGCAACCGTCATAAGTATGAATCAGTTGCCAAGCATCTGAATTTTGATCCCATGATCATACAGATGCTGCAAAGCTTGTAACTGTGAAAAACGGTCCTAGATCACAGCTTTCAGTGCCGTTGTTAACTTTGAACGGTCACTGTTGTAAGTCGAGGACTACTTGTAAATTCCTTTAAAAAAAATAAAAATAAAAATGTGTTGGTGGGTGAGAGAGAGGAAAGGTGAGATACTTGCAGAGAAAAGCTTGTGCAAAGGGGGGGAGTTTTTTTTCCCCTCTTTCCTACACAGGGCATTTGATTGGCAATCAAAATGACAGATACTTAGCCCTGGCAAGGTCTTTTGCTCAATTCAGCTCCGATTATAGAGCCTATTAGCTGGAGTTACAACCTATTTAAGAGCAGTGCTTACCAGTAATAGGGGCCAAATGATTTTGGAAAGTTCAGATTTAGCGGGTTCCCTAAAGAAATGAATTCAACACTCAACATATTGATGCTGAACCTGTGCAAAGCCATCTTGGCTGCAGCTCAGGGAGTTGTGTGTGCTTAGCAAAAAAATGTGTGGCTAGCGGAATGAAAGATCAGATAAATGTGAGACAGAGGGCAGGCTGAGACACGGAGTTCATCACATGGACTCCATCAGACTGAAATGAGGGTCGTGCCAGCTGGGAGCACCAATGTGTGCCGATCAGAAATTTGTTTTGTTAAAATGGTGCCAGATTTCTCGCTACAGTTCCACTTCAGATTCCTTGCCAGCTTTGCCAACGGGGAGAGGGCTGGGTCTTGCTGTTCCGTTTTTCGTCAAAAGAAAATTGAACAAGGAATATTAATAATAATTTATTAAATGTATACGCTGCCTGGCTCTGAGCCACTTTAGTTAATGTATTATTACGGTTGGTCGCAGAGATGTTTAGACTGGATTTAGCCTTTTTATCCAACTGTTAACTCCTTCCCAAGGACCTGGAATAGGTAGATGTTGTCCTTTGACGGTGTTAAAGGTATCATTACGGGATGTAAACTCCTCCAAGTAAAGCTGCCTTTTGCTGATGGTGATTTTGTCAATCATCACCATCTGATGACGGTGTTCAAGTGGTGCTCCAGTTGTTTTGCTATTGCATCCAAGGCGCCTATTATTGTTGGGACTATCTTTCCTTTCTTTCATTCTATTTCTATTTGCAGGTCTTTGTATTTTGTGACTTTCTCCAGTTCTTTCTCTTCTATTCTGCTGCCTGCAACATATTATTAAAGTTTGTTGCAAAATCAAAACCAGAAGCGCACACAGATGACTGATTCAGCTGGATTCAATAACTTATTTATATACAAGAATATAGATGGATTAAATTTTACAATACCAATATAGATTCTTCTTCAAGCAGTTACAGGTAGCAGAGAACAGTTAGTTTCATTTCAGCAGAGTTCAGAGAAGCACAGAGTGAACAAGAGAGCAGAGTGGAGACTGGAGCCACACCCAGCCTTAAGCTAAAGTTCCAGTTTCCATTCTCTGCACAGACTCAGAAGTGGTTAGCTCCCATTGGCTGATTCAGTTGCTATGCCTGTTCATTGGCTAACCTTGTTAACATGGCTCTCCCAGTTCATGAATATCTTAACACATATCCACTATCCGGACTTTTTTGACTTTCTTATCCACGTTTTTTAAAGTCTGGGGTATTACGTGGCAGATGCTTGTCAGTTTGAATTCTAAAATCTCAGAGCATTTTACTTTTACTTTCTCCATTTTGTGGTCCTAATGCTTCCTTGCAGTCAAATCTCTCTCTCTCCCTCCCTCTCTCCCTCTCTCCCTCTCTCCCTCTCTCTCTCTCTCCCTCCCTCCCTCCCCCTCTCCCCCCTCTCTCCCTTTCTCTCTCTCTCTGAAACTGTTACACATACTCCTTGATTTACAACTGCAATTGAGCCCAAATTTTTGTTGCTAAGTGAGACATTTGTTGAGTGGATTTTGCTACATTTTACAATCTTTCTTGCCACAGTTGTTAAGTGAATCACTGCAGTTGTTAAACATGGTTGTTAAGTGGATCTTGTTTTTCCCGTTGACTTTGCTTGTCAGAAGGACGCAAAAAACGACCACATAACCCCGGGACTACAATGGTCATAAATGCTAGTCAGTTCCCAAGCAGCTGAATTTTGATCACATGACCATGGGGATGCTGCAACAATCGTAAGTGTGAAAAACGGGGATAAGTCACTTTTTTTTCAGTGCCAGTGTAGCTTCAAACAGTCACTAAATGAACTGTTGTAAGTTGAGGACTACCTGTATGCCATCCATCTTACCAAAGGGGACTCTAAGTGGCTTACGGATGTTGAATCTATACTTCATCATTTTTGGATGAAACATACTGTATCTTTCACCCTTTGAAATGCCACTCTGTTTCATACATTTATGCTGAAGCAGAGGAAGAGGGGCCAACCAAAAATTTCTCAATCAACCCTTTACCGCCATTCGCTTCATGACAGAATTTGTTCAGTGAAGTAATTTAGGTATGAGTTCGGAATTCCTCTAGCAAGGGTACACATGGGTGAAATTAAGACAAAAATTAAATTTGAGTTGACTTTCTGCATGTTTAAATAAATGTAGTTAATGTGATTACTCCCCTCATATATTTAATTTAAGTGTGTTTAATTATATGAAATATTAAGTAGTTATATTTAATGAACTATTAGTTAATAGTTCATTAAATGAACTATAGTTAATCATTTCCCTTTCTATCCCAGTAGTAAAATTACAATTTGGTTACAACTCTTTGAGGGGGGGGGGGAAGGAGGCACCCCCTGGGGCTTGCCCAAATACTGCATTCAAGATCACAAAACTTACAGGACTTACATTCCCTCTTAAATGTTGATATATTTAATTAATAGTACCTAATTGAAATGATAGAAGGTAGCATACAGTAGATTAAAAACCCTGAAGAAGGTATGTGCGTAATGGATGATGGGTGGTGATGGTGGAGAAGAAGGTTTTGGCCCCGGTGGGGTGGGAAGAAGGACCTGGTGGGGCAGGGTGAGAGAAGAGATAGATGTGGGGGGAAGCTACAGTATTTCTGTAGTTGTTCATAAGGACGAATGACCATGGGGACACTACAACGGCCGTAATTTCAAAACAGAGTCATAACTAGTTTTCGAACAGTTAAGTGACCGGCTATAAATCCATCAGGATACAAATGTAAAAACATGGCCGAGAACCTAGGAGACCATGATTTCTAGTCCTCCGTTATGCATGAAAGCTGGTGGGTGATTTGGGGCCAACCACTAGCACTGATGGTGTTATCTGCTTAGAGTAATGAAACGTCTGCAAGAAAGTAAGCAAGCTCAGAGAGTACCAAGGACCAAGGACCTCCATCACTCTCTCTCAGCCCATCCCACATCACAGGGTTGTGGAGAAAAGCACATGTAGTTCTTGACTTGCAACCATTTGTTTAGTGGTTGTTCAAAATTACATCAGCAGTGGAAAGTGTTGGAATATTCATGAGCTGGAAGAGCCATGTGGTAACTCAGTCAGCCAATGTGAGTAAAGTGCTACTGAGCATGTGCAAAGAATTAAGCTAGGAACTGGATGTGTTCTCCAGTCTCGGTCTGTCTCTGTATCTCTCTGTGTAAAGACTTCATTGTGCTATGATGTCTGGAAGAAGTATGCTTTCTACTTGCTGTTAAGAAGAATGTATGGTACTGTAAATATTTTGATATGATTATAAAGAAGTTATTTAATTCAGCTAAAGGCAGTCAACTGTGTGAGCTTCTGATTTGTTCTTCAACAGAGAATTAAAAATCTCTGATAGAAAATGTGACCTATGACCAGTTATCACATTTATGACCATTGCAACATCCCCATGGTCATGTGATCCAAATTCGGGACATGGCAAATGGCATGTATTTATGACTGTCATACTGTCTTGAAGGCCATGTGATCAGCATTTCTAAACTTCCCAGCTGTCTTGTGAAAAGCAAAGTCAATGGGGAAAGTCAAATTCACTTAACAAACGCATGATTCACTTAACAGCTGCTTTGCAGTGGTTTGCTTCACAACTATGGAAAAATGGCCATAAAATGGGGCAAAACCCACTTAACAACTGCCTTGCTTAGGAACAGAAATTTGTGGCTCAATTGTGGTCGTATGTCGAGGACTACCTGTATTGGGTACGTTCGCTGCCTTGAGTTTTTTTTTTAAATATTTTTATTCATTTTTCAAGTTTTAAAAATCGCAATCAATCTTTAAGCAGTTCTACATCTTCTTATTTACATTGATTTCATATTAATACAATAAAATATTTACAATATTTACAATATCCTACGTCCTTATTTTCCTTTTTTTGTTTTCTATCGTCAATCCATTGATACCAATTTTCCCATATATCATAATAGTCTGAGTATTTTTGTCCTCTTAATTCTATGGTTAGTTTATCCATTTCTGCGCAGTCATAGATTTTCTTAATTGTTAAACTTTCAGTGGGTGAGTTGGAATTCTTCATATGCTAATCTTGCAGCTGTTGTAATATGTAAAATCAAGTATTTAATGTTTTTGCTGTATTGGTTTTTAAATATTCCAAGTAGTAAGAGTTCCGGGGTAAATTCTATTTTTGATCTTGTTATTTCTTGTAACCAGTTGTGTATTTTTGTCCAGGACTTCCTCGCTTCGGGACATAACCACCACATGTGAAAAAAAGTGCCCTGTTGTTTTTTACACTTTCAACAACTCGGATTTAAATTAGGGTAAATTTTCGCTAATCTTGCTGTGGCCAAATACCAACAGTAAAACATTTTGTAGTGGTTTTCTTTGTAAGATGCCAATTTTATTAATTTATAATTTCTATTCCAAATTTGTTCCCAGTCGGCCAAGTGTATGTTATGTCCTATATTTTTAGCCCATGCAATCATGAGTCCTTTCACTATGTCTTTGGCTCTTTTGAATTGTAATAAGTAATTATAAAATTTAGAAATAATTTTATCCTCTGGGATGCCTTGAGTTTTATCCAGTATAAAAAGGTAGGATAAAAAGCTAGAGAACTGGCAGCCAGTGACTTCACATTTTTCTGTATACAGGTAATCCTCAACTTAAAACCATTCATTTAATGACCAAAGTTACAATGACACTGAAAAAAGTGACTTAGAACTGGTCCTCACATTTATGACCGTTGCAGCATCCCAGGGTCACAATTTGAAACCTTTCCAATCGGCTTCTCGCTCTCAAAGTCAACGGGGGAATCAGGATTCACTTAACGACCACATGCTTTGTTTAACGACTGTAGTGATTTGGTTAGCAACCATGACAAAAAAAGATCATAAAATTGATCATGGTTCACTTAACAAATGCCTTGCTTAGCAATGGGAATTCTGGTCCCAATTGTGGTTATAAGATACGGACTATTTGTAGAATAATAATAACAAAAGAAATATTGAAAGTGCCACCATTCAGTCTGCACTTAGCAATTGCTGTCATATCAGTATAAGTACCACCAAGAAATAAATAAGTGAATAATCTGCCTTTCCAGTATTTGGCATTTGCACTGGAAAAAAATGAACATTCAGTCTAGACATTCCATTAACGTTTTCCATACATCCATGGAGATACTTCTTTACTCCTGCTAATTTTTGTAAATCACTTTTAGACTGCTTCGCCTCAGTTATAACAAATTCCCCGATTAAATCCTTGGTCCCCCACCAATTTTTACCACATTCCACAAAAATATCTTACCTCATCCTTGTTTTCTGGGAAAGTGGGAAAGCTGAAAGCTACAAAAATTGTCTTCAGTTATTCCATTCAGAGGCACTGATGTGATTTTACAAATTGTTCTTGTTAAAAAACATCAACAGTACTTTTCATTGCAGCTAGATTAGTCTCCCCAAACCACAATTTCTTTTACAGACATGGTTTCCATGCAGTTCTTATGTCAGTAGGGAACCTTTTGCCATTTGATTAACAGAATAACAAGAGTTGGAGGGGACCTTGGACATCGTCTAGTCCAACCCCCTGCTCAAGCAAGAGATGCTATACCAGGGATGTCAAACTCAAGGCCCGGGGGCCAACCTGGAAAAAGCAAAGGACTGGTCCACAGTGCCTCTGCCAGCAAAAATGGAGCTTGGGAGGGCTGTGTGCGGCCCTCCAGAGCTCCATTTTCACTGGCAGAAGGTTGCAGGAGGCCGTCACAGCCGAAAACGGAGCTCAGGAGCCCATTTTCACTGGCAGAATGCTCAGGCCACCACAGGCGCCCACGACACGAGTGGCATCAAGCTGGCCACACCAACCCTGGCCACGCCCACCCCAGCCCCCCAAGGTCAAACACAACCCTGATGTGGCCCTCAATGGAATCGAGTTTGACACCCCTGCGCTATACCAATTCAGACAAAATTATTATCTCGTGGCACATCTGATTTAATGACAGATACCCTTGCATTGGTGAGTTTTGCAGCTAAGCTAGATAGGCTCTTGAATTAAATTATGCTCCCCACTTTCTTATTAAGCATTTCATTAGCCATCACTGAAAGGCTTCCTTTTCTGTCCACACTACAGTGCAGAATGTGTTCTACTTTTCATTCTTTTCTTGCATTTTTGGGGTATTAAGATGTACTAAAAACATAAGGCCCAGGTGCATATTTTTATATCAAAAATAGACACTTTTTTCTGTTTAGAACTGTGAGAAAAATAATTAAACAGGAATCCAGAATTATGTACAATATAAACAGTTTAATTACACTTTGATCAAAGGGTCCCTACATGGTCATCCATGACACAAAATAGAGACAAAGGCCATTATCCTGAAACATAGATTTATAATGAACATGACTCCACCTTACTCCTCCCATCATCCTCCCATCATATCGTCCAACCTCCATTATGTAACATCCTAACACAATATTTACAACATAGGAAAAACCCAGAACATATTCATCATCCTGACAGCTCCACACTTCCTCTCTTTCTGTGTGAACCTGCACATTCCCATTAGCTCATCCCCTGCATAACAAAGGAGAAAAACAAGCATGTTCTCTCTCTGTTCCCACAAAATTGGTCAAAACATTTCCTGTTATTCTGAGAAAAGTGAAAATAAGCTGACATATTACATTTTGTCACACATCATTATTTCATTACAAAATCATTCAAAATGGTTACACTATGGTTCTTGTTACATGTCATTTTTAACAAAAATAATTTCATTTCTCACAATCCACCCTTTCACTTCTGATCAATACTTACTATTGATCCTAATTGATCAGCTTCTTATTTTTGTAACAATACGCACATCCTTCGTAGTTAGGGCCCACATCCCCAACTCCTTAAGGCGTCCCATCTTACAACAAGACTTACAACACTTCACACACATACAGGCATACAGTACATCTAATACAGACACAAGATATACAATCTATAATGATTATAGTGCCCACATATGGTTTTCAACCATGCAAAACTCCACAAGCAAGAGTTAATACATTCCATATCCCATGGAATGCAGAATTCTCAGTTTTATGTTGTAGGTGGTAGCAAAGCTCTTAAATGTGATTTATGTCCTGTACCAAAGCAGCATAATCCTTACGAATTCCACGTAACCATGGCCCATCCTTAATAAAGACTTCCTTATCTCCCCCATTAGCCAGAGCTGCTATGGCAGACGAAGTTTCATTAATACTTTTTGCCAAAGCAGAAGCAAAATGTCCTATCTGCTTATGATTCTATCGTGTTGCAAACCAAGGAAATATGCCTAGAAGTCGAACTTCTACATCAGATAATATCACCACTTCATCACTACCTCCAGCATCATATGTTTCCTTTATATACCTTTTACCTCTATAACTCTATAACTCCTTCTGGCAGTATTCTTAGTCATCTCATACTGCACTAGAGATATAGATATAGATATATATATGCAAATTATGTATTGTCAGGTGAGGTTCACCTGCTTTTTTAGATGTTTCTACATGTCCAGGTTTCTGATCATGTGTCTCACCTGTCGTGTATTTTTCACCACCTTTCCAATCATGGTCTTCTTGCTGGTATGCAAGTACTATGATGCAGTGTAGCATTCATCAGTAAAAACAATAAACCTGTGTTCAGGCATCTTATAGGATAAGATCCTCCCACTGCATTAGCAAGAATAACTGCATAAGCATATAAGCTATAAAACAAAAACCATCCTTCAGGTAGGTATAGCACCTATCCTAATGATCCATCTCTTCACTCTCAGTTCAAGTAAACACATTCTTGTTTATACTTATCCATATTACACAATCACAGTCTGGCAAAATGTTCTTCACCTCAAAGTACCAGCTTCTTCTAATTAGTCCATTCACTGGGCTTCACTCACTCATTCACTGACCAAGCAAAGTAATCACTTTTGATAGATCATAGATGTTATGTTCCATAACAATCTTTCCATCTTCAAACGAAAACTTCCCAGGAACTAGTACACCCACAATATATATAGATATGATATCCGAGACCGTTGTCTCTCCTTTCACACAAAAGAATATAGTATTCAAAGCCACTGTCATCAGGAAAATATTTCCTCTTCCTTCTTCATAGGCTTCTCTCACATGTCATATGTATCTAAGTGGCGTTTTCTAATTGTACATCTACCCTTCAACCAAATAGCAGACCTGACAATGCCATATTGTCATATAAAAACATAAGCTTGGATGGGGCTTTTATTTCTCCATATAGTAAAATCAATCCTTCCTCTTATAGGAAGGTGTATAATTGCCACATCTCTCATAGCAATGACTATGTACAGCTTCCATCCTATTGGACACATCTCTATTATGAACAGCTATCTCATATGTATGGTTACTCCTTTGATATGTGGTGTGCCACCACTAAAGGTAGATCTAATACAAATTCCAGCCTCCAATTTCCTGCTCAATCAGTGTCAGTGATTTATGTATCTGGGAAAATCGTTGTTCAAGTTCAGCATGGAAACACAACTGCTGCCACATTATAAAATAACACAGCAACACAGCAAACGTTTCCATCCCTACTTAAAGATACGTCCGTATTCCCCAGAAGACAATAATCACCCCTACTGTCGAATTCATGCTTCCAGTGGACTGGCCCCCCTGTGTATGTATATGTAATGTAATACAAACTCAAACTTCAATGCAATCACTCCAGGGACTTTCATCCACATACTTTCACAACATGTAACCATACCACCCTACTATGTCTCTTCCCTATAGAAAACAATAACACAATACAAAAGTTTATTACCCCCAACCAAATAAGCAACTCAACCTCCCAAAGTGCTATCAATTAGTCCTAAAAGTCAATGCAAAAGGATCTATTGTCTTAGCAGTCACTGTCCATCCATGGGGTGTAGTCCCCAGTCCTTCCACACACGAACAATGGACTCAGCCTGTCTCTTTAGTCCGCTCATCCCGACTCGGTAGTCAACTCGGTAGTCAACAGCACTTGGAACAGTCCTTCTCACATTAGCTTTAGTTCATGTCTCTTTAGAGCTTTAATCAGGATGCAGTCACCGCTCTTAAAGTCATGTATTTGAAAATCAAGGGAAGGAATCTGTGCCAATAGTCCTCCGAACCTTAAAAGAGAAAAACACTGGGACAGTTCCTGTATATTTTTTCAAAAACAAACAGCTTCGCATTTTATCTGTGACATTCCCACATTTCTAGTATAAGAAATACCAAACATCATTTCTTATAATAAAATTCTAATGTCTTTTCTTATATTTATCTTAATAAGCAATATTGCTAAAGGTAAACATTTCATCCAAGGTAGCGGCAATTCTAAAATTAACTTCTGTAAGGTGTTTTTCAAAATTTGAATCATTTTCCGAACTTTGCCAAACAAAATCGGACAAAATGATAAATGTAATTGCCAATTAATACCTAATTGGTCTATTACCTATTACACTACCTGGGCTAGACAATGCGTACCTCTATCACTTTCAATAGTTTTCTCCAACCCATTTCTTGGAACAATCTGCTCCAATATTTCATTCTAGCATCTGAGCATTTACCATTCCTCATAGAAATCCTCATGGAAATACTTCCACCCAACCATTTAAATAAACCACTATCACCAGCAGATTTCTCAATATCCCCACAGCTGGTATCCCACCTGGATTCATTGGAATGGCCAAACAGCCATTCACTTTCCCCCAGTCACTTGCATCCTCATGCTCTTTTTTGTTTATCTAATGCAATGTATACATTTCCCCAATATCTGCATTGCAATTACCCACATTCCTCTGCATACATACTTTCTTTTCATAATGCCAGTCAATACTTGTATACCCCAATGGGTTCCTTCATGCTCAAGAATGTTTCTCATAATAGGTTCATTCACCATTTGAAATCCATCTCATATCTACTATTTCCACACCTTCTAAACTTAGGCTTGACATCCCATTCCAAAATAGGAATTGTATTTACCATTATCTCTACTTCCTTTCCCATTCTTGCCGCTTCTTACAGCCTTATTCGCTAGCCACAATCAACCTCGAGGATCTCTCCTCATGTGCCAGCCAGCCACGCTGGTCTCTGCCAGATCCTATTCATCCTAGCTTCTTTCCCTGCCTGGAATCAAACCCCGTTCCATCCAAATCCTCTCAAAGGTATTCCAAATACCATAGGCATAAATATTACCCACTTCATTTGCCAACATCTTAACGCTTGTAACAAAACAAACACGCTGCTGACCATTCAGACAGCAACCTATTACTCACTGCATATCCAATTTCCCTTCTTTCATCCCCCTCTCGGGATGAGCCATCAATAAACAAAACCAAACAAAAAAAACAATAGCCTCCATAGGCTTACGCATTCGCATTTGTAGATCCCTTACGTCTACACATCATGCTCTACATTTTTCCAATCCTTCCCTTCTCCTGATAAAAATCAGAAAGCAGTACTAAACTATCCTAAGATAAAATCACCCTCTCACCACAGGGTCTATCAACTTACCAGCTCTTTTTTTTTTTTAGCTAACACACCCTTAGCCACATCATTCTATCTAATGTGAACTATTTCAAACAAACAAACAAAAGACTTCCCCAAATCAGGCAAACTCATATCAACTTAACTTTCTTCAACTCCACTTACTTATCTCTACATCTCACATCTCACCTCCATGGTTCTACTTCTGACCACTTCTCATATAAGAATTCAACCTTGTCAGTATCTCCCACCTATTCACAATCAGCAGTGCATTAACTCAACAACTTCTTCAAACGCAGAGCTCTCAGAGCAGGACATCTGTGGAAAACATCAACTTCCGCAAATTCCCCCTTCTGCCCCTCCTCTCTCTCTGCAGACTCTAGGGAAAAAATGTGTAAAAGGGAAAAAAAGCAAGCCGCTTCCCCCCTCTTCTCTCTCTCGCACCCTCACACAGCTGAATACTCAATTCAGAATAAGCCATTCTCTTCAACATCGTTTCAACACAGAAACTCACAAATAAATGCACAACTAACTCTTCTAACTTCTAACTGCCAAACACCTCTCTTCACATTCTTCATAGAATGTCTCTCCAATCAGTATTTTCTGTCAAATACTTTCCAAGTACAAATCCTTGTTACTTACTATAATTAGTGAAGGAGATCTCTCTCATCCCCTTGTAAACAAGCAAATGTTTACAAACATCCCCATGTTCGCAAACACACAATTACAGGTCTCCAGACCACCTCCGTTTGAGAACTCTCACTTCCATTGAATTAAAAAAAAACTTTTGTGCAAACTAACATAAAAAAAAAATCTTCCTCCCCATCAACTGATCTATCAGGGAGTTAATGCCCTTTGCATCTTGTAGCATCTTGAACTTGAACTTACAAGCAGTGGGAAATGGCTTTAAGGTTTGTAAATCAAAAATTTGATTTTGGGCCCTAACCACAGCCCATTTCCCAAAGCTCCAAGGACAAGCCTATTCCCTAATGTCCTAAACCTTCCAAAGAAAAAATCTTTATCTGCAAAAAAAACCAACAACCCCTTGATTCCATTCTTTACCTGCAATATCAGAACATCTTTCAGATCGGCTGAACATTTCCAGCACCCTAAACAATATCTATAAACTAACATATCAGAATATTCTGAAACCTCAATATGTTTCACACCCCGCCAGTGCCATGTACAAATACTGTCCTGCCTGCAAAATAATTCCTAACATCTGTGTTATCTTTCAGGTACAATCACCATTAATTTATAGTCCCTTAAGACAGAAAGGCAAAGAAAAACAACAACACATAAACACATTAACAAATGTAACTGAATTCCCCAGCAGCCATCAAGCCATTTGGCACTCTGTCTTGAAGGAATTCAAAGACACCAAACATACATGAAAGGGTCACATTCCATATTACCAAAGATAGAGAGAAAGGTCATCCAAACAAACTGGAACGAACATACAGCAGTTAAGCTTTACACTTTGTCTTGCCAAGCACACTCCTTAAAACAATATGGTTTAGAGTTTCCACACTCATTCCAATGACAACCATGGCCATATTCAAGCACAACTTTCAGGCATAACAACTTAGTTTAGCCTACCCCCCATTCCACTGCATTCACAGCTTCTCCAATGTAGGAGATCAAAGGGATTCAAAGGAATTTCATTCCTTCCGCTAGCATTTCTAGTTAACCGGGCCCCATTTTCCCCCCGAGACTTGTTCTCTTCGATTCCTCCTGAATATGAATATTCCTCCTGAATATTCTAATAGACGTGCCCTTGTACATAGGGACTAGACGTCATAGCACATAACACAGAGACGATCAATCTCCCAGTGCCTCTCGTATTTACTTACAACCTAAGTAAACACATCACCCTCTATTCAAGGAATCCACTTAAGGAGTCTAAACAGAAACACCCCGTGTCTCATTACTCACCTAAGCCAAGTAGTTGCCGGCTGGCCTTCATTCACTCGGGGCTGTTTATATTGTCACTGGATCCTGCAGTCTCAGTCCGTTTGAGGAGCAAATTCCCCCGGATAAGCGAAACCCTCACCCCGGTCACCCAAAGATAGGGCGTGTGCGCGCATTCCCGGTCAAGGTATTTCCCAAATCCAGAAAGAACGTCCAGGCCCCACGTTGGGCGCCAATTGTGAGAAAAATAATTAAACAGGAATCCAGAATTATGTACAATATAAACAGTTTAATTACACTTTGATCAAAGGGTCCCTACATGGTCATCCATGACACAAAATAGAGACAAAGGCCATTATCCTGAAACATAGATTTATAATGAACATGACTCCACCTTACTCCTCCCATCATCCTCCCATCATATCGTCCAACCTCCATTATGTAACATCCTAACACAATATTTACAACATAGGAAAAACCCAGAACATATTCATCATCCTGACAGCTCCACACTTCCTCTCTTTCTGTGTGAACCTGCACATTCCCATTAGCTCATCCCCTGCATAACAAAGGAGAAAAACAAGCATGTTCTCTCTCTGTTCCCACAAAATTGGTCAAAACATTTCCTGTTATTCTGAGAAAAGTGAAAATAAGCTGACATATTACATTTTGTCACACATCATTATTTCATTACAAAATCATTCAAAATGGTTACACTGTGGTTCTTGTTACATGTCATTTTTAACAAAAATAATTTCATTTCTCACAAGAACCATATGGACCAGGGGTGAAATGCTACCGGTTCGGACGTATCGGTAGCAGCGCGAGGCTCCACCCGGATGCCACCATTTTCTTTTTAACCCTCTGCACATGCGCAAAGCGTTCTGCGCATGCGCAGAGGGTGAAGATGCACACGGGCGAGCGAAGCGAGGGTGAAAAATTGCGTGAAGCGTGCACTTCTGAACCGGTAGGAAAGGTAAGTAGATTTCACCGCTGAAATTATGGACTTATGTGTAATCCGTGTGGAGATGCCACATGCCAGGGATAGGTGAAACTACTACTACCATCATGTAGGGAGCACCAAAGCACTTCCAGGTTGAAAGGATCAAATGGTTACATCACTGTTGCCTGGGAGACACCCAGTTGGGGACTCCTTTCACGTCCCCATTAAGTGATGGAACTAAAGCATTAATGGATGTAGTGTAGGAAAAGGAGACGCAGATCCTTGGAGTGAGTATAGTATAGTGTAGTGTAGTGTAGTGTAGTGTAGTGTAGTGTAGTACAGTACAGTACAGTACAGTACAGTACAGTACAGTACAGTACAGTACAGTACAGTACAGTACAGAACAGAACAGAACAGAACAGAACAGAACAGAACAGAACAGAACAGAACAGAACAGAACAGAACAGAACAGAATAGAATTTTATTGGCCGAGTATGATTGGACACACAAGGAATTTATCTTGTATAGAAAGAGAGGGAGTGTTTTTTTTCAGTGAGACCGGTCTATCACGGCAACCTGGTCTACCCAAATATGGGTATTTTATATTATGGGACAGAGCATACTGCTTCTGCTTCCGCCTTTCAGCCCCAATCCAGGAGCCTTCACAGGCAGTCGCTTTCACGACAAACTATTCAAAACAAAATAGTTTGTCGCGAAAGCAATTGCCTGTGAAGGCTCCTGGATTGGGGCTGAAAGGCAAAAGCAGAAGCAGTATGCTCTGTCCCATAATTGGGTAGACCAGCTTGCCCTGATAGACCGGTCTCACTGGGAAAAAACACTTAATCTCTCCCCTGGTATAGCCAACAAAACGAGGAGAGCCCGTGGCTTAGAGGTTAATCCATCTACCTAATATGTTAGTCGCCCGGGTTCGAATCCCAGAAGGGTATGGCTAGCTGATGAGAGCTAAGTAGCTTGAAATAGATCTATACTAGTCTCCCTTTGTTTCTTTGTCAATAAATATAAATTCAACATATAGAAAGAGAGGCAGACCCTGGGGGTGGAGTCAAGAGAGGAGTCAGCCTGGACTCCTGCAAGCAGTGCATGTCAGTCCCCTTGAGTTCCATTAACTCTTATCCAGCACCAATTTAGTGCTGATTGTTAGTTGACTAGATTCTTGCCGTATAGACATGAGTAATAAATCAGCTTAATTAGAACTTAACGGTGTAGTCCTGATTCTTCGCACCTGACACGTAGCCTCTTTCCCCCCCTCTTTCTGACCTTCTCTTTTTCCCAAGCTAGGGGTGTGATATCGGGGTCCAAACCTGCAGAATATAGAATATTACGTTAAGAGTAGGCCAAACATCAGATCTGTCATAGCATCACCGATTCCATTCAATGTAGTTGTGATTGCAAACACAGTTAAATAAGTCAGTTCAAAATCTGTAGTGGCATTCACAGGTTCATACTAAGCATTAATAAGGTTAATCTTGGTTAAGGTTTATAGGCTTATAGGTGCAAACCCAACTTCTTTGGTTAGTTTGGGTTTGAGTACATTGACCAAACTTGTTGACAGAGGCGATAATTAATCTCACAAAGAGAAGTTGGATCTTTTCCCGGACATCAGACATTAGAAAAGAAACCACAGTTTAAGGTCTAAGTAAAAATATTTATTTCGGTACAAAAACAATAAATCCTCATTAATCTACATGTCTGATATAAAAGTAGGTCTTGCTTCAATGGAAGCCAGGAACAGAAGGAAAGATCTGAGAGAATGGAATGTACACATGCGTACAAGAACATATCAATCACGTGCTCAGGAATAAACCATTATATTAGATAGGGATGCTTCTCCCTGCATATACATATGACAGGCAATAAAATCACTGTGTGACACTTGTTAGTCTGTGGCCTTTACTTTTGTTCACTTGAAGGTGATTATTTAGTTATATAACACATTTAATGGTTGTAATGATGATGTCTTTGGGTTTCTAACAGATGCAAATGTTTCCTTCACGGTTCAAAGAAAATACAGTGATTATTGCTGGCCCAAAGCACATAAGAATACCAGAACCCTGTAAGAAGTTGGTTCCATTTTACTCCCATCACTTGTTAGTAAACAAGTTACATTACAGCTGAACATGACATTCTGGTTCAGAAAACATACCAAAGCAATGGCTAGGTTTCTGCAGAAGACCTTAAATTAGGGTTGCATGGTGTCTTGAACAGACCCAATTATCATACATTACCATTTATTTGTTCTACATCTAATTGAGTATGTAACTTCAACTTCAGTTTCAATCTAAAATGGGTTGAAACATTAGCAATAGCAACACTTAGACTTGCATACCGTTTCATAGTGTTTTATTGCAGTGGTCCCCAATCTTGGTTGCCCAGTTGGGGGGAGGATGGGGATAGTTCCATGTGAGTGGCAGTTGCGCACACGAGCACCCGCTGCTCCCACAAGTGGAGCTGTGTGTGTGCCCGCCAATTGTGTGGCCCAGTTCCAAATGGGCCATGGTCCAGTAGTGCGCCACGGCCCGGGTTGGGGAGCCCTACTTTATTACCCTTGCTGAGAAGTTTCAGCATAGAGCTGTGATGGTACAGTGGTTAGAATGCAGTACTGCAGGCTACTTCCTCTGACTGCCAGCTGTCTGCAATTTGGCAGTTTGAATCTCACCAGGCTCAAGGTTGACTCAGCCTTCCATCCTTCCGAGGGCCCAAATTGTTGGGGGCACTATGCTGACTCTGTAAACCGCTTAGAGAGGGCTGTAAAAGCACTGTGAAGCGGTATATAAGTCTAAGTGCTATTGCTATATTGCCTCCAACAATCTGGCTCCTCATTTAACTGACCTTACAACAGGGTGGCCAAACTATGGTTCTTTGAGGACCTGTGGACTTCAACTCCCAGAATTCCTGAGCCAGCCATGCATGCATGCGTCCACAGGTCCTCAAAAAACCATAGTTTGGCCACCCCTGTCTTAGAAGGATGGAAAACTGAGTCAATCTTGAGCCGGTCAGGGTCAAACTCTTGGCTGTGAACAAAGTTAGCCTGCAATAATGCATTCTAACCACTGCACCAACATGAATGATTAAATAAATAGAAAAGATAAGCAAGGTACAAAGCAAAGGAGTAGAAAACTGAAACCATGTTTGGATAGATCAAGAATCAAGGGTTGGATTTCTCCAGGATTCAGAGATGGAAGAAATGGCAAAGAAAGAAAGGCAACGTTTCTCCTAGTTAAATGAAGTCTAAGGTGCTCAAAGTGGTAGCAAATGTTTCAGGAACTGTTGCCTTTCCCCTGAGATGAGGACTCTTGGATTTTACTCTAGCTAGTAAAATCCCAACCGGGAGATTTATTAGCTGCACAAAAGCAGAGAGGGAGGGAGACAGGAGGGAAATGCAAAACGAACAGAAGGAAGATGGAATAGTAGGAGGGGAAGGGAGAGAGAAGAGAAGAGATGGATGAATGAAGACAAATGTGGAGGAGATGTGGCAGGGAGGTAGGAAAATTCAGACCTGAGTCTCTGGTGAGCACATGTTAAAAGTGAGGCCTGGGGGAACCGTTTTCTGCAGAAGGTGGTGTAAATCAATGAGGAGGAAATTAATAGGGCAATTGTGTAAATGGAAGAGGCTCATTTAAGGCACGTTCAATACATCATGGATGATTTAAGGAGAGCCACGTACATAGGGCACACCTTACAATTCATCGAAGGAGGAAGTTTGCTGACACTTCAGAAAATGGGGCAAAGGAGAAAAGCCGGAGACATGCATTGCTTGCTTTTCTTTTTTTTAAAATGAGGGAGGAGGGGAAGGAGAAAATTAAGCCAATTAGAAAACATTGAACATGTGAATATGAATTAAAGGGTTGCTTTCTTAAGCTCAGGACCGTCCGTTCATTGTTCATTAATACTGGGCTGAAAGTCTGCCGGGAAAGAAGGGAGGGAGGGAGGGAGGGAGGGAGGGAGGGAGGAAGGAAGGAAAGAAAAGAAAGAAAGAAAAAAAAGAAAGAATGAAAGAAATAAAGAAAGAAAATGAGAAAGAAAGGAGGAAAGAAAGAAAGAAGAAAAAAAGAAAGAAAGAAAGGGAAGAAGAAAGGGAAGAAGAAAGGAAAAGAAAGAGAGAGAGAGAAAGAAAGAAAAATGAATGAAAGAGAGAGAGAGAGAGAGAGAGAGAGAAAGAAAGAAAGAAAGAAAGAAAGAAAGAAAGAAAGAAAGAAAGAAAGAAAGAAAGAAAGAAAGAAAGCCCTGTGAAAGTAGCCACTGTTTTTATATCTTATTCTGAAAATACTGGAGGATTTTTTTCTGATTTCTGTGGGTGGTGTTTTTCTGCTGAAGTTATCTTTGAATGTGGTGGGTACAATTACTGTTATTTTCTCTGACATCACTTCCTTCAGTCTGGAACCTCCCTTGAAGCTTACATTTCCCAATTTGGAGGGGGGGGGAATACCACATGGGAAGAATTTCCTCACTGTGATTTCCCATTAAATATACTACAATGTAATGGAACTGGAGGATATCAGAAAGGCTGTAGTTCATTAAAGGCATTACTATAAAATGAAAGACAGGATATCCACATACATTCCTTAACCAATTTGTAGCTAAATATGTGCAAAAATACCACTCTCTGCCCATTAGAAATACATCAAAATTATTTTTCTTCTTTCTAATGAATTTTGAAAGCACACACATTTTCATCTCAAAGGTGTTGTTTTCTACAAAAGGCAGCTGCACTGCTTTTTTCCTTGAGAAAGAAGAAGAAAACATTTCGCTTCTCATCCAGGAAGCTTCATCCATTGTGATGGAGGAGGATGGAAGGATAGGTACCGATATTGTTAAGTGAATCACTGCAGTTCTTAAATTAGTAAGTTCAAGATCAAGTGAGGTACTAATACCACTCTATAAAGCCTTAGTAAGACCACACCTAGAATACTGCATCCAGTTTTGGTCACCACACTATAAAAAAAAGAT
The DNA here is from genome assembly GCA_023053685.1 of Diadophis punctatus similis. Lineage (NCBI taxonomy): Eukaryota > Metazoa > Chordata > Lepidosauria > Squamata > Dipsadidae > Diadophis > Diadophis punctatus. The sequence continues at coordinate 14,790,706 of JALIGW010000001.1, read as the reverse complement.
GTTGAGAGTCTAGAAAAAGTGCAGAGAAGAGCAACCAAGATGATTAGGGGATTGGAGACTAAAACATACTGTTGTAAGGAATATCCTTCTGGGCTCAGTTCCAAGTGGGGAAAAAGACACTGGAAGCATGGTGACTGCTTGGAAAGATGGTTTTAATGGTGGACAGCAGGACCACATGGTCTGAGGTCCCGGGGAAAAGGGGGATCACATTCCTCGAGGATGATCAGGGGACTGGAGACTAAAACATATGAAGAGCAGTTACAGGAACGGGCATGGCTAGTCTAGTGAAGAGAAGGACCAGGGGAGACATGATAGCTGTGTTCCAATATTTGAGGGGCTGCCACAGAGAGGAAGGGGTCAAGCTATTTTCCAAGGCACCTGAAGGACAGATAAGGAATAATGGATGGAAACTGAACAAGGAGAGACTCAACCTAGAAATAAGGAGGAACTTTCTGACAGTGAGAACAATCAACCAATGGAACAGCTTGCCCTCGGAAGTTGTGGGAGCTTCATCACTTGAGACTTTCAAGAAGAGATTCGACTGCCATTTGTCAGAAATGGTGTAGGGTCTCCTGCTTGAGCAGGGGGTTGGACTAGATGACCTACAAGGTCCCTTCCAACTCTGTTAATCTGTAATCAGTTGTTCTGTAATCGAGGATGTTGAAGGAGAGAGAAAAAAAGAAGAGATGCTGAGAGTTCCTTGTTTTAGAATAGAATAGAATAGAATTCTTTATTGGCCAAGTGTGATTGGACACACAAGGAATTTGTCTTTGGTGCATATGCTCTCAGTGTACATAAAAGAAAAGATACATTTGTCAAGATGGTTTTATGCCCTCTCTTGGGCCCTGCCCCGGAGGCCTCCTGCTCCTGTGCAAGTAATGTACTCTGATTGGCTGCCAGACTCCCATGGGGCCATGCAGGGACAACTGTTTTTGAGTTCAGGTTTGGCTGAGCCTTGCTGGGTGATGGTGTAATGAAAGTGTTTTTGGCAATTCCTAATATGGCTCTGTCTGAAGCGGGTAGATCTTTGTTATGTAGAATAGACTGGTCCAGGCTATTAACAAAGGTGGTGGTGGGGATGAGTGATCTGGGCCATTCCTTGATGGCACATTGACAAAGGTGGGGGCTACTAAGAGTGAATCTTTTTTCTGCCTAAAAGCATGTTTCCAGGGATATTCTACATAATATTCTGCCTTTTTAATATTTCCTAGGATATTTCATTTTTCTAGGAGAGGGGTGGGTGCTAACTTCCTGCAATACGATGAACAGTTGCAGGAACTGGGCATGGCTAGTCTAGTGAAGAGAAGGACTTAGCAACAGAAATGTTAGCCTCAGTTGTGGTCGTAAGTCGAGGACTACCTGTAGTACATGTCCGTCAGCCTATCTTGGCAGCGTCAGCAAACAGACCCCAAAATTGGTGAATTAGCAAGAAGCCAAGTTCTTCAGGAACTTGGGCCTGCTTTTGATCAGTTCTCTTCTTAGAAAGCAACAAGAGCATTTGCATGCAAGCTCCCAATCAAATGTTAACTAAGAATTACTTAATTGCCTTAATGGTTTAATTTTATTTGTCACTAATCTGATTAGCAAAGAGGAACTAGTGGGTGGGTGGCTGCAGGCAAATTCTCCTTTTTTTAACTGTGGCATTATAGAAACTGCAGGAGATTTGCTGAAGGCAACCTGGTAACAGCAGAGTTCCACACACACCCCTCCCTTTTCTTCTAATACTATTTTTTTCCCTGCTCAATTTTGCAAGGCTATCCATTTTTTTTCTCCGAGAATTTCCCTTAAATACATGGCTTTAATAACATGCATTAATTTCTGTCCCAGATAAGGCGAGCCATGCTGCCTCTTGCCGAGTAATTTAATAGGGCCTCAGATCTAATTTAATAGATCCTTTACGTCTCTGTCAGGGACAGTTAGTGCTGATTGGTATAACATCTTATAGAAGTCAGTAAATACATTAATCTCTTGGGAACTTGGGACAACAATTCTGTTAGCTGCAGGAGAGAACTACAAGGACAGCTAAACTGAAGGGACAAAAGAATAAATGATGAGGTCCCCAGTTTGGAAAACAACCGGAGTGTCTCCCTCTCTCTCCCTCTCTCTCTTCCTCTCCCCTCTCCCCTCTCTCTCTTTCTCTCTCTCTTGATTTTGTATTAATTTTAGTTGTATTATTTATATCCTACCCTTTCCCCAAAGAACATTCAAGGCTCATTGTCCCCAAAGAACATTCAAGGCTCATTGCAATAAAATATGAGTAGTTAAAATGTCATAAAACAGTTAAAATCATTTTGTAAAACTAACTCAAACTGAAAAAGTAAGACAATAGATGATTCTAGACTTTCCTAAAGGTGAAAATATTAAGTGCAACTTTTGAAGTGATTCAGAACAACAGAATAACAGAGTTGGAAGGGACTTTTCTTTGGGGGGGGGGGGTTATCTAATCCAATCCCTGCATCAAGCAGGAAACCCTATACCAGACAAATGGCTAACCAGTCTCTTTTTAAAAGCCTCCAGGGATATAGCTCCTACAACTTTTGAAGACAATTGTCAACTGGTTAATTGTTTTCATCTTTGGAAAACTTCTCCTTAGTTCTAGGTTGGATCTCTCTTTATTAGTTGACATCCATCGTTTCTTGTCTTCCCTTCTGGTGGATTGGAGTCCCTTAGATATTGGAACACTGCTATCATATCACCCCTAGTCCTTCTCGTCATTACACTAAACATACTCTTCCAGTCTGTATCTCACAGCAACTTAATCGTATCTCTTAATTGTAATTATTACTTTTATATTGTATATTATTGCATTGCTTTATTGTTGGCCCTGCTTTCACTGTTGCTCTTGTATAACCATCAGAGGGCTGGAGCCATCTAAAAATACAAAAATCCATACATAAATCAATATGGTATTCATATTATATAATTAAAACAGTATTGTCTTTGTGCATTTCTTTCCTATTGACTTGCATTATTGCGGTCCCTCAAACCCCACCCTCATTTTGGCATATTTCTATTTTTGGGGGGGCAGTTTGCATCCCTGAGTCATCTCTTATCTTATATATATATATATATATATATATATATATATATATATATATATATATATATATATATATATATATATATATATATATATATATATATATATATATATATATATATATATATATATATATATATATATATATATATATATATATATATATATATAAAACCAAAATACCACTCACTCATCACGAAATATCCAGAACTGTAAAGCCTACAAACTTGAAATTTGGCATGTATGTTCCTCTTGGCTTCTAGGTGCTAGCTAAGAAAGGATTTTTTGAAATGACCATCAGATCATTAGTATTTCTTATACCATATTATATTAATTAACACACTCTGATGCTAAGGAGTTAGATGTTCTACTCCCCCTCCCCACCTGAAAAGAACTCTGTTCCAACTGCCAGTTGCCTTCGGTAAACCGGGCGTGGGCGTGGCCAGCGCGTGACTCATCCGGCCTGCGGGCTGGAAGTTTAGACATTCTACTCCCCCTCTACACTTGAAAAGAACTCTGTTCCAACTGCCAGTTGCCTTATATTAACACACACTGACACTAAGGAGTTACAGATTCTACATAAATTTTCAAGCTTTAGGTGTCAATGTATCAAGCCCGGTTGTAACTACTCATTAATTTTCAAGCTTTAACTGTCAATTTATCAAGCCCGATCATATAGTTTCATAGTGAAGCACGGGTATCCAGCTAATAGTATCCTATATATTTCTTTCAGCATGTAATAATAATTAGAGTTGTCTTTGTGGATGCCTTTCCATCATCTTCCTTTGAAAAGATCCTTTGTATATGAAAACCCTGTAACCTTCAATTATGTATTTATTTTGGCTGAAGTCACGCCTGAACTTTAGCATATGAGCATATTAGACTTCCCTAAATGAACGTACTTTGAGAGAGAGAGAGCCGGTCTGTGTCACAAGTTGGCAAACTGCACCCCAGAGAATAATGCAATAATATTATTATTTCCCTTTCTTGCCTTCCTTCTGTGGTGGTTTAATGAACTTTCCCTTCATTTTATACTCTCCACATCATTTTGGTGTAGAATGAACCAGTGGTGAAATCCAATTTTTTTTACTACTGGTTCTGTGGACGTGGCTTGGTGGGTATGGTGTGGCTTGATGGGCATGGCTTGGTGGGTGTGGCAGGGGAAGGATACTGCAATTCCCACTCCACTCCAGGGGAAGAATACTGCAAAATCCCCATTCCCTTCCCACTCCTGGGGGAAGGATATTGCAAAATCTCCATTCCCAGCCCACTCTGGGGCCAGCCAGAGGTGATATTTGTCGGTTCTCCGAACTACTCAAAACTTCCGCTACCAGTTCTCTGATCTTCTCAAAATTTCCACTAACGGTTCTCCAGAACCTGTCAGAACCTGCTGGATTTCACCCCTGGGATGAACTGAAAGAGGGAGATTGGCTTCAGGTTCTCAATCTTTCTGAGAGAATGTGTTGTCTTGGCTGCAGGTGTCATCTGTTTAACAAAATTATTTCTGGATGGAATTGATTATATGCAGCTTTGGAGATATATTTTTTTCCTCTGGCCCTATTGTGGTCAGTGCCTCTAATCAACCTCAAGGGTTGTCCGTTTCTAACATGAAACAAGACTGCAGCTAGTCCTCTAACCACTGCACCACCTTGGCTCCTGATAAATATATACCTAATACTGCATATAATAACTGCAGCAAGATTGATCTATGCACAATATTGGAAAAATGAAGAAACCCCGCCGGAAGGAGAAATGATAAAAAAAAAATTGTCATGTGCAGAAATGGACGGACTAACATTAGAAATTAAAGACAAGGGTGAGACTGAATACTTCGAAGTATGGGACAAACTGTATCAATGGATAGCATGCAGGAAAAAAAAGAGTCGGAGAAGTAGAAACTTGGAATTTGAAGAATGGAAATTGGACAAGATTTAGATATGTAAATAAATAACAATGAGGGGTATATATGTAAGACCAAAATAGCAATGAATGATGAGCAATAATGGTAGTTGTTGTTATGTAAATATTATAAAAAAGAAATTAATTTTTATTTATTTATTTATTTCTATTTGTATGCCGCCCAACTCCCAGGAGACTTTGGGCGGCTTACAACAATAGGTAAAAACAGCAATAGAAATAAATTATTAAAATACAGTAAAAAAACAGCAATTTCAGTCATACTTATCATAAAAGGGGAGACCTTCAGAGTTTTTACATGTTCAGATCAATTATCCCCAGGCCTTCCGGAACAGCCAGGTTTTGATGACCTTCCGGAAGGCCAGCAAGGTGGGGATGGTGTGGACCTCCAGAGGGAGTTGGTTCCAGAGAGCCGGAGCCACCACAGAGAAGGTTCTCCCCCGCGGGCCCGCCAGCCTACATTGTCTAGCTGACGGGACCTGCAGAAGCCCAACTCTGTGGGATCTCACTGGTCGTAGGGAGGTATGTGGTAGTAAGCGGTCCCGAAGATAACCTGGTCCTGAGCCATATAAGGCTTTAAAGGTAATGACCAACACCTTGAATTGTGCCCGGAGACCAATCGGCAACCAGTGCAGCTGGCGGAGAATTGGTGTCCCGTGGGTGTACCTCGGGGCACCCACCACAGCTCGCGCAGCTACATTCTGGACCAGTTGAAGTCTCCGAACACTCTTCAAGGGTAGCCCCATGTAGAGCGCATTGCAATAATCAAGCCTGGAGGAGATGAGTGACCGTGAGTAAGGCCTCCTGATCCAAGTTGGGTCGCAATTGGAAGCCTAAATTGGAAGAAATGACCTAAACAGGATGGTCACACTGTGTCCAGTGTTTTTAATATTTGTTTAAATAAAAGAAATTTAAAAAAAAGACTGTAGCTAGTCTGCAGTTTGGTGACCATTGGAAGTTACAACCATTATGGCATCAGTCAGATGGTCAAAATTCAGGTGCTGGGCAACTGGCATGTATTTACGACAGCAGTGATTCACTGGCGTATGTGGCAACAAAGGTTGTAAAGTGGGGCAAAACTCAGCAACTGCCTCACTTAGCAATGGAAACTTTGGGTCCTCCATAAGTCGAGGACTAACTGTATATCTAGCTTTGGCGATTTGTTTTCCTTTTTCCTCTTTCCCTCCCTGTGGCCTACCTAGAGTGCCTCCAATCAACCGCAAAGGTTGACCATTTCTAAGATTCTTGTCACCATATTATATATAAAAAAAAGATGTTGAGAGTCTGGAAAGAGTGCAGAGAAGAGCAACAAAGATGATTACGAAGAAAATGGTTACAGGAATTGGGTATGTCTAGTCCAGGGGTAGGCAAACTACGGCTCTTTGAGGACCTGTGGACTTCAACTCCCAGAATTCCTGAGCCAGCCATGCATTCATGGCTGGCTCAGGAATTCTGGGAGTTGAAGTCCACAGGTCCTCAAAGAGCCGTAGTTTGCCCACCCCTGGTCTAGTCTAATGAAAAGAAGGACCAGGGGTGACATGATAGCACCTTTCCAATACAAAGGTGAGGGGGTCAAACTATTTTCCAAAGCACTTGAAGGCAAGACAAGAAACAATGGTTGGAAACTATCCAAGAAGAGAAGCAATCTAGAACTAAGGAGAAATTTCCTAATGGTGAGAGCAATCAACCAATGGAATAATTTTCCTTCAGAGGTTGTGGCTTCTCCATCACTGGAGGCTTTTAAGAAGAAATTGGACAGCCATTTGTCTGAAATGGTTCAGGCTCTCCTGCTCGAGCAGGGAGTTGGACTAGAAGACCTCTGAGGTCCCTTCCAACTCTATTATTTTATGTCCTATGAAGAAACAAGGCTAAATATGTCTTCCTGAGAATTGTCTGGCATCAAGCAGCGTGGAGATAGGCCAGCTTTGGGTCCCCTTCATTTTGGTCAGTGAAAAACACTTTATCTCAAGAAGAAAATCAGGATGGGATGAAACCTAATCCAGAGGCATGGAGATCATGTTATTTTGGATGCAAAGCAGAGGCTTATCTTTCTTACTGTTGCAGCACTAGAGAAAATCAATTTTGACACGGAGCTGCCACTTTACAAGCAAATAACTATACTTTCCAATAACCTAATCTGCGCAGAGCCTCCTGAACATTCCCTGAAGAACCAGTAGTTAAAACCTCCATTAAATCAAAGGCTTTAATATGGGAAGGGGAAGAAGATGCTGTTTGACTTGGGAATGTAATGGACGCAGTGGGGAAATAAATTCGTTGTTTTATGTGTACAGTTACGGAATCGGAGAACGTTGCCTCTATTTCAAAGGGAATTCTCTCAGCGCGGAACTTATTCCTAAACAGATGTGATTTTTGCTTATTCAAAAACATTTAGGTAACAATTACTGCATAATAAATTATAATTGCTCCCTTTTTTGTGGAGAGGGGTGTCGGAGACACAGCGACTTTGCAAACAAACTGGATGGAAATGCAGTGATTGAAAAGCAGAAATAATGTTTAATAGGAAGGTGGGAAGCTTTGATGCAGAATCTTTAAGAAATACTTTAAACCAAACTATAAGCATTTGGTTTAAATATATGAATTAAAGATTGTTCGGTAAGCAGATTATAAATTTACCTCAACTGTAACAGCCCTGAGAGGGCCTGATTATCCCAAAATTCCTCCATGACCATCTATGGCTGAACGTGGATTCTAACAGAATCTTCTCAGACCTTGTCCTAGTCCAGAAACTTAATATAGCATTTTTGTGAATGCTTAAAATGTAATTTAATATTTTGTCCTTCCCAGTAGTGGGTTCTAAAACCCTTTACTACCGGTTCGTGCACGCTCTCTCACGCACAACGCTTCTGTGAATGCTCAGAAGTGTCCCGGGCGGGTGAGCGGAGCCTCCCGCTGCCAGCACTACTGGTTCTAAGAACCAGTCCGAACCAGGAGCAACCCACCACTGGTCCTTCCCCTCTATTCCTTTTTCTCATCCTGCCTGCTTTGGTAATATGGCCAATGGCATGCTACCTAAAGACTAATAACAGAATAACAGAGTTGGAAGGGACCTTGGAGGTCTTCTAGTCCAACTCCTTGCATAAGCAGAAGACCCTATATCATTCCAGGTAAAAGGTTGTCCAATCTCTTCTTAAAAGACTCCAGTGATGGAGCACCCACAACCTCTGGAGGCAAGTTGTTCCACTGATTAATTGTTCTCATGGTCTGAAAATTTCTTCTTAATTCCAGGTTGCTTCTCTCCTTGATTAGTTTGCTTCTTGTTCTGCTTTCAGGTGCTTTGGAGAATAGGTTGACCCCCTCTTCTTTGTGGCAGCCCCTGAAATATTAGTAGACCTTCTTGCTATTCTACATACTCACTGGATGTTACTTCTGTTGATATCTCTTAAGTATTTTAGATTCCTGTATTGCAGGTGGGAGGAAAAAAACCAGGACAGAATTAAAACTAGCCGGAGGCCAGCAAGGAATTTACAATTCAGGTAACATAAAATTAAAGAGTTGAGTACTTTTCCGTTAATAGTCATTCATACGGATAGTCTTCAACTTACAACCATTTCTTTGGTGACTGTTTACATAGCACTGAAATGTTACAACCGGTCCTCACACTGGGAGCATCCCCATGTGATAAAAATGTGGGTGCTTGCTTGGCAACCATTATCTATTTACAGCCCTTGTATGTGTCCTGGGATCATGTGATCCCTATTTACAACCTTCCCATCCAGCTTTGGACAAGTAATGTCAAAGAGGGAAAACAGATTTGCTTAATGACCACAAGATTCACTTCACAACCGCAGTGATCTGCTTAACAAGTGTTAGGACTTTGTCCAAACAGTTGGGTTTGCTAATATATAAACAAGCCACAAATCAATGTTTATGTGAATATAGGTGATATTGCTTTAAATGCATTGTAAGCTTTCTGATTACTATAAAAGGGAGCTAGAGAACAGGCTCGCTCTCCCTGCTGATTCTCTCTGCTGATTCTCTCTGCTGATTCACTGATGATTTATTGAGTAATTGACTTCATGTCTGTGAAAGTACTGTGAAGAGCTGCTGTGTATAGCGTAACTATCTGTGATAGTACAGATTTGTTTGTTAGCTGTAATCTTTGCTAATTAAGACAAAGACAGGCTGGTAAGAACATTCTTCGTATTGACTGACTTAACATGTATGACTTGGACTTCTTATTTGGACTTTGCTAATTCTTTGAGTAAACTATTTGTATATACTTTAAACATATCTATTTATTGACTGAATCATATCAACTCATATCAACTGCAACATCACGTTTCGCTGTTCACGTGCTTAAGAGCACAAATTCCTTAACAACAAGCATGGCAAAAGAGGTCGTAAATCAGGGGCAACTCACTTAGCAACCGGCCTTTGCTTAGCAATGGAAATTCTGGTCACCAGTTGTGGTCGTAAGTCAAGGACTAACAGTATGAATCGTTGCTTTTGATCTTGTCATGCTTGGGCTGCCTGGATATATACCAAGCACTCTCAGCTGTCCTCCTTGATCATAGTTATTCTTTGGCTTTTAAAGCCGAAGAAAGACAAGGCCTCCAAAAGGTCAGATTGGTCACCTCGGTTCAGTGATTATTTTCTGGCACAGTTCCTAACAATATGTTCCATTTGAAGTCCTTGGCATTGTTACTTACAAAACGTAATGGAGCAGCAAATGCAATAATAAGAAAAACACTTTTGTACTTTTTTCCCCCACTTCTCCTTTCATTTACTGAACGATGACTAAAAGGGAACCCAGGACCAGACAGGTTGTGTAAACAAACTGCAGAAGCCATCAACAGCCAAGCCTGGAGAAAAAAAAAAGATTGCTAGATTCCTGTTACAATGAAAGGGCATGAGAAAGAAATCCAGTTTTAAAACCTTGGGTTACACATAATAGGAGTAGACTTTTAAGCTCTGTAGAAGATGATCTTTATTGTTACTAGGGCTATTGTCTCTTTGCAGTAAAAGCAGCTTGTCTGACTAACCTTGTTTGGGACTATTCCGTAACAGCTCTTGAGTGTCGTTTAGATTTTTAGAGACAAATCTATTGTGATGGCTTAGGTATAACCCTGAATTCCAACTCCTGGAGGTCCTGTCCCTATATGGTTGTCACTTAGTTGTGCACACAAATGAATAAAAGATAAAGTGGTCCTTCGGAAAACCAGGTCTGTTATTGGTCCTTGTCTATAGAACTCATACAGGTAGTCTTCAACTTACAACCATTTGTTTAGTGACTGTTTACATTGCACGGAAATATTACAACTGGTCCCCACACTGGAAGCATCCCCATAGTCATGTAAAAATGTGGATGCTTGGCATTTAGTTATAGCAGTTGCAATGTCCTATATTTGCAGGCTGGCTAGGGAATTCTGGGAGTTCATGTCCACGTGTGCTAAACAGAGGTGGGTTTCCGCAGGTTCTGACAAGTTCCAGAGAACCGGTAGCGGAAATTTTGAGTAGTTCGGAGAACCGGTAAATACCACCTCCGACTGGCCCCGCCCCCATCTATTCCCTGGCTCCCGAGTCCCAGCTGATTGGGAGGAAATGGGGATTTTGCAGTAACCTTCCCCTGGAGTGGGGAGGAAATGGGGATTTTGCAGTATCCTTCCCCTGGAGTGGGGAGGGAATGGAGATTTTGCAGTATCCTTCCCCTGGAGTGGTGAGGGAATGGAGATTTTGCAGTATCCTTCCCCTGCCACGCCCAACAAGCCACACCACGCCCACCAAGCCACACCCACAAAACCGGTAGTAAAAAAAATTGAATCCTACCACTGGTGCTAAAGTTGCCAGGGTTGAACATCCCTGCTTTGGATGCTTCTGGACTTCAATTTTTGTCATTTTCTAGCCATCATCAGCAATGGCAAGGGAGTCCCCAGGGAGTAGGGTGGCCTAAAACAATCGCAAATAAAATAAATAAATAAAATTCAGGAAACTGAACTCCTGGATAGTTGAAAGATAGTTGGTTGATACATCCCTATTCTAGAGCCTCGTCAGTATTTCTGAATGTGGAATACTTGAACTCTGCATATTAGAGGTGCGATAATGGAACTAGTTTTTCACTTGTAGCCTTTCAGACAATTCCTAATAAAATAGAATGCAACATTCAACAGATGTCATAGAAACAAATAGGTTAAATCCCCATTGGATGATCTACCAGGCTTTCGAGTCATCCATTGACTGATAATCTGCAAGATTTAAACATTTTATCCCAATAAAATATCTTAATCTCTCTACAATTTATCCCACCTTAATCTCATCCTCATAAAGCAATATAGCCATGATGGAAAGAAATTTTGTAATAAACATAGGCCGGAGCTCCTTGGTATATTTTTTAGGATTGCCATAAATGCAATATGTAACAATGTGCATATTCTACTGTTATTCAGTTGCCAACATACCACCATGAATTCTTTTTAAAATTTATTTTAAAATAAAGAGAAAAATAGTCCTGTAGAAAAATTAGTTTCTAACTTGGAAACACCCATTCATATTCCTTTCCTTTCTTCTCTAAATTTTCCACATTGTTTGAAGTTCATTTTAAATAACTGCATATCATCAGTGGCACAATGTTGCATCAGAACCTGTCTTTAACCAATAAAAATAAATCACAATGGACCATGTTAACATATCGACCTAAGCCATAAATAACAGTTTATCAACTATAGAGTCCATCAGCAACTATATTACATTAAGGCTTGATGTGATGTATTACTTTAGCCATTGAGGTATGAATCAACTAGTATAAATTTTAGATGTTTGCAGAGCATTAACAGTGAAGCATTAGCATCTAGAACAGGGGTGGGTTCCTACCGGTGCGGTTGACTCTGTCGCATCGGTAGTGGCTGGCGGATTGCGCAATTTGCATGCGACGGCTCCGGTGCCGTCTTCGCTGGTCCGTTGCGTGGCACCATCTTTTTTCTGGAATTTTTGGGCTTTTTTTGTTTCCTGCACATGCGCAAAAGCAAAATCATGCGAGGGGACGCGCGTGCATAGCTAGCATGCGTGCGCATGCACGAAATGAGATGATGCACGTGCAGTGCACCGGTAGGCAGGTAAGAGGAACCCGCCCCTGATCTAGAATCTGAAAACCAGAAAAAATGAAGTTTGTATGTAGGGGAGGCAAAGGGGTGGCAGAATAAGTCTTGGTTTCAAAATATAAAGCTCGTTTTACATTAGACCAGTGTTTTTCAACTTGGCAACTTGAAGATGTCTGGACTTCAACTCCCAGAATTCTCCAGCCCACATGGAGAAGCTATTCCATGATCCCTAGACTTTACAATGTGTCTAATGCAATGTTTCTCAATCTTGGCAACTTGAAGTTGTATGGACTTCAACTCCCAGAATTCTCCAGCCACTAATCATTGCAGTCCATCCATCTTCAAGTTACTAAGGTTGAGAAACACTTCATTAGACATAAAGTCTAGTGGCCATCCATCTTAGCCACATTCTCCTTATACTCTGCATTGGGTTGAGCAGCAAGGTCTAAAGAAAAGATCAAATTAGGAGCTCCCTTTTGCTTAAACAGGCAAGATAAAAAGATGGAGCCAGAATTTATGGGAGTGCTGGGCCAGACACAGCTCACACATGTGCTTCTTATATTTATTTATAGACTGCACAATAAGGCCCCATTCATAGGAGGCCATAGAATCTCACAACTTGTACAGAATTCCTGCTGTCAAGGGTTCTTTTCTATGGTTAGTGCTCCTGTGTTTGTACTTAATTTCTGGAATCTAATATTTTCCCAGTGAGTAATCCTGGATCTTCTTTTAGATGGAAATTTTTGAATGAGCGTAAATCATGACTAAGAGGCTCTGCTTTTAAAACAACCAAAGCTTTCATGTGGTGTCTTTGGCCTCCAAACACATACTTTGCTCACACTCTCCAACTGTTCCCTTTTCCCCATAGTTATCTTCCTCTCACCCACAAAATTTCTTCAGTTGGTACTTCATCAAGTAATTTTTCTTTTTAAGTTCCCAGAAGAGACTGTGCAAGGAGAGTAATTCCCCTCCTTCTTTAGCTGAATAACATGTTTGCAGAGGTTCTGGTTATAGAGCCTCCTCTTTTGCCAAGTAGAACATCTGTCCAGATGCACATCAGGAACTAATTATGCACCTCTTGGGCTTCCAAACCACAATGTACAACCAGCATGGCCCAGCATGGCTCTACCTGGTCCACCTCCTGGCCACCCATGTGTCACTTTTATCACATTGTGCTTTAGTCATAAAACTGCCAAATTAAGTTAGTGGTTTATTTAGACACATTGAGTTGGAGTTCTTCTGAATTGCTGGTGGCAAGGGAGCAGTTTGGTCTCAAGGCCTCTTAGGAAAACAACAGACCTGCCATTATCTGGTAGAGCCTTCTCTTTGATGTTTGACTCCCCCAACCCAGGGGGCAGTTACCACACAGGGAAATCTTGACTTACTTACAGTTTTATTGCTAAATTGTTTTCCTTAGTTCTTGGCCGGGCGGCTTCGGTATAACCACACAAAGTGTCATGCAGGGGCAACAACACCCCTCTCCCCTCACTTCCATCGGCATGGAACAGCCGGAGAATCCATCAGCAGATGTCCCTCTACTTCACCCATCCCTGCTGAAATATTACTTTAGGAGGGACTTGTCAATTTCTTCCCCAGCTCAGTGCTCAGAGCTTACTTAATACTTGTCCCTGGCAAAGAGGAGATGCTCCTACAGCTTTTATTTATGTGTTCATAGCTGCCACATGCTCGCCATGATGAATACTTAGTGTATGGCATCCTTTCTCCCCTCCTTTCTCTTCCTCCTCCCCCTCTCTTAAATTACTAGCAGGTGATAAATAGTGACTACTTTCCACTCCATTTCGCTAGGCACAGCTTCTCCCTTGCCCTCGTGAGGTTTCTGACCTTTCAGTCAATGCCTTTTGCAGCCCCCCAGGGGCCTCCGGGGAGCAGTAATGGACTCACGTTAATTGCCTGTTGAAGGACAGAAGCAGTTCCTCACAGGATGATTGGTGATCCCCTTGTGGATACAGCTGTCCCGCTCTCTGCAAAAGACAGATCTCCCGAGCAGGCACACACAAACACGCCAGGTCAATTCGTCTCTCAGCTGAGCAGCATGCAAAATAATCAATGCACCAGCTCAAGCCAATTCTAGCCCTGTAATTCGGTTTGCTAGCACTGTGACTCAGAGAGAGTAAGTTGGGGGGGGGGGTAGACGGGAAGGAGGACCATACATTCTAAACCTCTAGCGAGCTGTCGTCATTTAGACCAAGGATACCCTACAGAGCTCCTGCATAATCCAAAAGATTTATAAAGTCCTTTCCTTGGTAGACTGAGAGAAGACCTTTATCTGCTGATTAGATTTCTAACAACTTACAGCTCAAGCTTTGCAAGGGTCATTAAACCAAGACAAAATAGAAAAGGAAGACGATCTACGTTGCATATTTTTCTCTTTTAGGGACGACAGCAAATAACAGGGTCACCTTTTTCTAGGTGCCTGCCAACTAAGTCATTTGATGTGAAGAAGTAATAATAATAATAACAACAATAATTGTATACATAACAATGTCAAATCACAGTTGTCAGTTTTTTAGCTGGGGTTGGCCTTCATACACATTGAGTTCTTCCCCAGAACCTGTAATGTATCGGGATTGCATATGTGTGGACCCAAGCAGTCTGACCTTTTGTAATTGACAGATGGAAATTTTGTTAATAGGCAAATTTTCTAATTGCAATCCAAGGTTTTTTGGTATGGCACCCAACGTCATTGAGACCACTGTAGCGGATTTATGCCATAATTGTTCAACGTTGATTTTCAGATCTTGATACTTTGTGATCTCCAATTCTTTGTATTTATCTATCGCCTGGTATTGTCACATCAATTGTCCACACTTTCTTCTTATCACCCGTAGTTAAATCTGTGTGTTGTGAGTCAAGAGTCTGTATTCAGGAATTCCACAATACATATTTTAACCTACTCATCTTCAACTATCTTTTCAAATCTATGTCCCCCTCAATTTTTGGCACATGATAATTTTACAGATGTTCCAGTGAATCATTTTTGGTGACAGAATTGTGTATTGTTTATAATCAGTTTGCGTTATCTTCCTGAGTTTATATGATCTATTGTTTCTTCTGCCTTGTTGCACAATCTGCTCTTTGAACCATTCAACATTTTTTTCAGTTCTAGCCTTAATTGCATTACTTTGAATAGCTTGTTCTTGAGCAGCCAAAATCAAGCCTTCAGTTTCTTTTTTTTTAATGTTCCAGTTGTAAGCCATTGCCAAGTTTTATCTTTATCGACTTTCCCCTCAATCTTTTATAGAAATTGACCATGTAATGCTTTTCCTTGCCAGACATTCAGTTCATGTTTATATTACATTCATTTGATATTCACATTTTGTTTCCTGTACATTAATTAAGTTCCAATTTTTAATTTGCATCAATGCTTGCTCTTGGCTGTTTTTTACATAATCAGCCAACACATATTTTCTTCTTCAACAATTTGTTAGACTTGAAGTAGACCTCTGCCTCCATTTCTGCCAGTCAGGTATAATCTATCAATATCACTATGGAAATGAAATACTTAGTGAATAGTCATTGGTTTTCTTGTTTCTTTGGTCCATTTCAGCTTGTGTCCAGTTAATAATTGCAGCAGTGTGTCATGTCATAGATATGGCCTAGGTATTAATGGCTTTGATGGTGAGTGGTACAGTAGCCTAGAGTTGAAGACTCTCACTTCCCACTTGGAAGGTTGAGAGTGATGGAATTAGAGACAAGGCATTGCAGAATGCTAAGATATCTGACTGCCTTCGCAGTGTTTATTGCTTTTTATACAGTTTTCCAAGCAGCAAAAGGTAGAAGAAAGTAACAGCATTTTCATTGGTGAATTCTCCCAGCAAATCTTTAAGAACATCCTGTTGACACAACCTAAATGAGATTACGTACCAGCCAGGGATAATGTCATAAATCATCCTGGCTGTGTGAACTGGGTGACATCATGTAGGCATGAGAGGCCCTGTCACGGTGTGATTATTGCTTGTTACATGTATATGCAGGGAGATGCATCCCTATCTAATATAATGGTTTATTCCTGAGCACGTGATTAATATGTTCTTGTACGCATGTGTGCATTCTCCATAGTGGGTGGAGCTATCATCCAGGATGGGTTACATCACGTCTCTCACCCAATCAGGACTGAGTCTTTTTTCAATATATTTCTGCCTCTGTCTTCAAGACCCGCTTTTTTGACTCAGTCTGCACCCTAAGAGGACGTGTGGTCACCCATTCTGGAGATAGCTTCAGCCACTACGCAAGGAGAAATAGCTAGATTTGGATTACTTCAACAGAATCGTGAGTATTCCCCCTCCTACCCCCCCCTCCACTTAAAAATACAAAGGCTCAGAGGCAGCGGCGCTAGGGGGCCTGGCTCCCGCCGCAGGCTGGCGGCCGCTTCTTTCCCTTTCTTGTCCACCGGCGATCAAAGCGGCCAGAGTGGCTTTAGCCCGATCGACCTCGCCTCCCCATGCAGCGTACGGGCTCGCTGCGAGGCGGTTGAGTCAGGTTCCCGCCTCCGCCCCAGGCGATCGGGATCAGATTAACAGAGCCACATCAGCCACGGAGTCCTTAATTACCTAATTGCGAGCCGACTCCAAGGGCAGCTATCGGGCGCCTCTCCGCCCGCTGCCGACAGAACGAGGTTCCCGATCAAGCTTCAGAAGCCTGGCTGGACTCAATTTTAAATTTGGCGCCATTACAGAGCCGGAGGGGAACTCTGCGCATGCGCAGCCCCCAAAATGGCCGGCGCAAGCGGCAGCAGCCACAGAAGCCGCATTTGCCGGCAAATCAGAGCTAATGCAAAGGGGTTTTGGCGATATCTCTCCCGGAGGTACCTATTTCGAGCCAAGGATGGGCAAAGCGGAACGGCCCTTAAAGGCCTGAAATCTCCGTGGCCACCATTACATGGGAGGTTAAATTTCCCGCCAAAAGGGGAGGAGCTTACATTTCTCCATTCTCACTCCCCAGGTACCAGCGACCCCTTCGGCCACCCAGTTAACATGGCAGCTGCAAATAGGAAACAGGGGGAGACTGAGGAAGCTGAGGCACCTCAGGAACTTACCTCTCTATCCCAGAGCAGGGAAGACCAAGGTCCAAGCAGCCCCAGACGCCAGGATCCTAAGAAAAGCAAAGGCAGGGACCTGAAACCAAAGATCAAGGCCCCATCTAGGGATGAATCTCGCAGGGACAGAGCCCTGAAAAAGATTTGCAGCAAGGCAGCGAGGAATAATCTGGGCCTCCCTGATATCCCTATCCCAACCGAGTCTGCCAGATCAGAGGACTTTGGGGATTCCTCCTCAATAGATGCTAGGGATCTGCAACTTGCAGATGCAGACATCTGGGAACAGGGAGCTGTTCCACAGATGAGAGAGGTGGTGACCATTAAAGCGGCTAACAAGCCTTCTGCTACGTTCACCCCCACAGCAGCCGGTCTCCGCCCAGATATCCCAGCATACCTTCAGGATCCCTCAGCCCAGGCACTATTTCAGGCAGCAGTTAAACACAGCGTTTCAGAATGCCTTCACCAAATGCATTATTCTAGTCAATCAGACCAAGGGGAGGGCCATTCCAACTCCTACAATCTGGCCCACCAGACTGACTATGATGAGTACGATTGGTATTCGGGGTCTCAGGGGAATCAGCCACAAGCTACCCCCCAGGAGGAGGCAGCGGGGGAGGGAACGGGCCCAGACCTAGAACTATCCGAGGATGAAGGCCTGGCACCTGACCCCCCCCCCCTACATCAGGCCTGTTTCATCCCAGCCTATTTAAATCGTTACTATTCAAGGCACGTAACGCCTCCAAATGGGGCCCTGCCGAATCTCCAGACACGGCAGATGCCTCCCAAATTGACCCTCTATTTTCCGAACACGCTCCAGAGGCCCAAGTGGTTCCCTGCCCTCCGTACTTTGTGCATGCTGTACGGTCACAGTGGTCCACTCCTGTCACGGGTGCCGCTCCCTCGGCCCTAGACAGACGCTACTTTAACATTGGTTCAGATATTGTTCCAGCTCTCCAGGTACCCCCAGTACTGGCTCACTTCGCAGTCCCCACCCTGCCAGCAGACTCAGCGGACCTGCTACGTCCGGAAGATAAGAAGGCGGAACTATCGCTCCAACGCACCTACCTGGCAGCGGCCTGGGCCATGCGGGCCTCTACATCAGCTTCCTTTTTCTCCCGCACATCGCTGGTGTGGCTTCGGGATCTACAGAATCGCCTGCCTCAATCTGAAACGCGAGCACATCGGGACATTAACAAACTCCTAGCAGCAGCTCGCTATACGGCAGATGCCACGCTACAATCGGCTAGATTCGCATCTAGAGCAATGGGATCCTCAATCGTAACCAGAAGGCTCCACTGGCTACGCTCTTGGCAAGTGGATGTTAAACTTAAATGGCGCCTGGCCACGTCGACCTTCGACGGTTCTCAGCTGTTCGGGGCATCCCTAGATCCCATTTTGGTAGAAACCAAGGACAAGAGGAAAGTCCTCCCGTCCCATCAATGCAGGGGAGCTCCCAGACCAGGCCCATATACCAGGCGTCCTTTCAGACAACCCGATCCTCCTCCCTCCTACCCTCAACGACCACAAGGTCAGTACGGGAATCAATTCGGGCCTCGTCAACGGTTCCCTCAGGACAGAGCTTTCAGGGGTAGACAAGCTAGACGGCCCTTTCGAGGGGGGGAGGGCGCCCATACCGACGCACCAAGTGAGTCGCCGGATGTCCCTCCCATTGGCGGTCGGCTCCTTCTCTTCGCTGACCGGTGGGAGGAGTTCACATCCGACGCCTGGGTCAGGGAGACCCTAAAATTCGGGCTCTCCCTAGAATTTCTCTCCCCCCCCGAGCTTCTTCATCCGCAGCCCAGTCTCTACCAGAGCCCCCAAGCGTGTCCTCATGCGCAACGCCATCACGCACCTGCTGGAAATTCGAGCCATCCAGCAGGTGCCGGAGGACCAAACTGGGCAGGGATTCTATTCCATATTATTTGTAGTTCCCAAAGCCTCGGGAGGGTGGAGAGCCATTCTAGACCTCAAGAGACTGAACCGTTATATTAGATACCGACGGTTCAAGATGCACTCACTCCAGTCCATCCTGACGTGCGTCCGGAGGGGTGACCTCATGGCCTCTATCGACCTAACTGAGGCCTACCTACACATTCCCATCCTACCTGAGCATCAACAATTCCTTAGATTCTGCTATGGAGGAGCTCACTATCAATACAGAGCCCTTCCCTTTGGTCTATCATCCGCCCCCCGGGTATTCACTAAGGTAGTGGCGGCCTTGGCGGCCCATCTCAGAACCATCCCAGTTAGAATCTACTGTTACCTAGACGATATCCTCATCCTAGCCTCGTCCCCCGAACAAGCGGTCAAGGATGTCGAAGTAACTCTTGCCACATTCCGACACCTTGGATTCTCCATCAACCTGGAGAAAAGCAGGTTATCCCCCAGTACCTCTCTGATCCACCTGGGCACCATCATCGACTCCCTATAGTGTAGAGTGTTCCTCTCCCAGGACCGGGTGGATAGCATTCTCGATCTGGTCAACTCGGTTCTGCGATACCGCAGGGTCCCCCTGCGTCAGCTTTCCACTCTCCTGGGGAAAATGATTTCAGCCATCAACATAGTACCCTGGACCCGCCTCCATTCCAGGGACCTGCAATGGTTGCTCTTACCTTTTCAGAAGGCCGGGAGGGGCTCCTCTCTGGCGAAGATCCTGGTGCCACAGTCGGTCTGCAGGTCGCTCCACTGGTGGAAGTCGCCTTCATTGCTCCAGGGCTGTCCGTTCCTCGAACCTCACAGACTAATACTTACCACCGATGCCAGCCTCACGGGATGGGGAGCTCACATGGACTCAGCGGTCACCCAAGGCCGCTGGTCCCCACAGGAGGCGATCCTCCCCATCAACCTCCTGGAATTGCGAGCCATCCGACTGGCACTCATCCAATTCAAACACCTGGTAGAGGGCCATCATATCCTGATCCTAACGGACAACACCACGGCCAAGGCACATGTCAACAGGCAGGGGGGGACCCATTCTCGGGCCCTCATGGACGAAGCATCGGCCCTGGGCACTTGGGCAGAGGAACACCTCCTCTCCATAGTAGCGGAACACATTTCCGGGGAAGCCAACACGCAGGCGGACTGGCTGAGCCGTTCCTTGATAGATCAGACGGAATGGAAGCTCAACCCCGAGGTCTTCAACCAGATATCACTACGGTTCGGAACCCCACTAGTGGATCTATTCGCCACGAAGGAAAATGCCCAACTGGACAGATTCTTCACCAGGTTCCGGTGCCTAGAAGCGGAGGGAACGGATGCTCTCCGAGCCCCGTGGCCTCGGGGTCTTCTATATGCCTTCCCTCCTCTGGCCCTGATTCCACGGGTCCTTCGCAAGATCATGACAGAGAAGGCAGAAGTCCTCCTCCTGGCTCCCCACTGGCCTCGCCGAACTTGGTTTGCGGACATTCTGACCTTATCAGTCTGCCCCCCATGGCACCTGCCAGTGACCAGATCTCTACTCAGCCAGGGGGAAATCAACCATCCGGAGCCTCGATGGCTTCAGTTGACCGTGTGGAGGTTGAGCGGAGCACACTAATCAATCGACGTATACCTGCAGGGGCTATCCAGCTCATCCTGGACTCCAGGCGCCCATCTACGGAACGTATCTACTCCGCCTCCTGGCGCACCTTCTGTTCCTGGTGCCAATCGGCGGGTTGCTCCCCCACACTGAACTCCGTGGGTCACGTGCTAGGGTTCCTC
This sequence comes from Diadophis punctatus similis, assembly GCA_023053685.1. NCBI lineage: Eukaryota > Metazoa > Chordata > Lepidosauria > Squamata > Dipsadidae > Diadophis > Diadophis punctatus. Next base: position 14,769,939 of record JALIGW010000001.1, on the reverse strand, counting down.
AAAGACGGGTTTGACAAAGGCCTGTCGACTAACACCCTCCGACGACAGGTGGCAGCTCTTTCTTCCGTCCTGGCCTGCGGTAGCCTGCCATCCCTTTCTCACCACCCACTCATCAGACAATTTCTGAGGGGAGCCTCCCTTCATAGGCCCCCAGTAGTTCATCGCTTCCCTACCTGGGATCTCACACCAGTCCTTAACTCTCTAACGGGCGCTCCCTACGAGCCCCTACGAGCCAAGGCCTACGAGCTGTCGGCTAAACCCTGTCCATCGGGAATCACAGCGCACTCCACCAGGAGCGCGGCCACGTCTGCGGCCTGGGCCTCCCAGGCACCCATGGAGGAGATCTGCAGAGCGGCCTCTTGGGCCACTCCGTCGTCCTTCGTTAGACACTATAAAATAGATTCCTTTGCCTCTTCCGACGCGGCCTTTGGCCGCAGGGTCTTGCAAAGGGTCCTGCCACCCGACTCCCGGGAACCCCATTAATCTTCCCTCCCTCGGGACACCAGGCTTTGGCATGTCCCATCCTGGATGATAGCTCCACCCACTATGGAGAATGATACGTTGTCTTACCTGAACGTCCATTCTCGTAGGTGTGGAGCTATCATCCAGACCCTCCCGTTCAGCAGGGGTCCCGAGGTGGCAGGTAGTTATAAGTTCTTGTTGTTTGTTCTGTTGTTACTTATGTTAGAGGGGGTAACGGGGCGGGGTACAAGAGGTTTGTTTTACTAAATCAAGAAGATTCAGAGGTGACCACGTGAGTCAGTGCTTCGTCTTCGTCAAAAAGCGGGTCTTGAAGACAGAGGCAGAAATATATTGAAAAAAGACTCAGTCCTGATTGGGTGAGAGACGTGATGTAACCCATCCTGGATGATAGCTCCACACCTACGAGAATGGACGTTCAGGTAAGACAACGTACCATTCCTTTCCTTCCTTCTTGCTCTGTCTTCCATTGAGAGAAGACACACTTTTATATTAGAGATGTAAACAAATGAGGATTTATTGTTTTTGTACCGAAATAAATATTTTTACTTAGACTTTTAAACTGCGGTTTCTTTTCTAATGTCTGATGTCCGGGAAAAGATCAAACGTCTCCTCTGTGAGATTAATTCTCACATCTGTCAGGCCCGTTAGAGGTAGGCAATTTGCTGCACAACCTTTACATGGCCTCTATCTCTACATGAGAGTTCAATCCCAGACAGCGACATATGTTTCTCTATCAGGGCTCAAAGAGAAAATATGTACTGCAAACTCCACTTAGGCATCAGGAAGGGCATCCGGCCAGTAAATGCTCGGCTCCATTCAGTTGCCCTGACTCCACTCTGAAGCAAGGGATTACATGGTCATAAAAAGGGAAAAAAATAACGGCTTTAATGGTATTTCCACCATTCAATGTTATCCTTAGCAATTTCCACCCTCCTTGGATATGTACTTTGGTAATCACATTTTTAACTTGCCCTCGCTAGAAGTTATCCAACTGTAAAATGCCCAGATACTTGTAGGCTTCATGATGATGGCTCCTAATGGTTTGGTCATTCAGCATTTCAATTCCATTAGTGCCTGTGATTTTTAACCTGTTTTATTGCTACTATAGCACATTTCTCTAGCCAAGTTCCATTGCAGCATCTGTGCTAAAAATTCTTACAGTATTTGTCAATGACTGGATTTTGATTTCTGATTTTCCATAATGCTTCAGATTAGCCATATAAGGCGAATGTGAGATTTTATTAGCAATTTTTGCTGTTGAGTAATCAAAATGTGTTTTCTTCAAAATCACTGAAAGTGGATCATTATAATGAAAAATAATAGGATGATAATGAGTCACCCTGGAAGATGTCACTCCCAATATTGACAAACCCATATTTTTTATTTCCGACTACCAATTCTATCTTGCGCTGCTTCATTATTTTTTAATATAACATTCAAATGTTTTTACTGATATCAGTTGTTTTCAAATATTTGATGATCCGACCATGTGATAACGCCATGATGGCGAAACTATGGCACGTGTGCCAGAGGTGGCACGCAGCGCCCTCTCTGTGGGAAAGCGAGCCATCGCCCCAGTTCAGCTCCACTGCACATGCGTGCGCGTGCCTTCTGCCGGTCAGCTGGTCTTCAGGTCTTTGCCGCGCATGTGCGGGGGTGAGGCACGTGCAGGGGGGCTGTGCATGCATGCACGGGGGGGGATGTGCACATGCGTGAGGGACAGGGCGCATGCAGAAAGCACATGCACATGCAGGGGGCGCGCATGCAGGGGGTACACTCGCATTGCATTTTGGAGGTTTGGGCATGTGCGCGGATGCGCGCTTTGGGCAGTCAATCCGGAAAAGGTTAACCATCACTGTGATAATGAATCAAATGCCTTTTTATAATCAATCCAGACTAGATGTAAATTGGTTTTTCACCTTTTGCAATTCTTCAAAACTATTTTATCTATCAAAACCTGATCTTTTGTACAACGTGCAGTTCATCTAATTCTGCTTCTACAAATACTTTATATTGTATTTTAAATCAACTTTGATCTGCTTGTTTTGATTTTGGATGTTATTCTTTTCAGAACTTATATCTTTTCAGACTGATATTTATTTATTTATTTATTTATTTATTTATTCATTCATTCATTCATTCATTCATTCATTCATTCATTCATTTATTTATTTAGCAATTCTTATATGCCGCCCTACTCATCTTGTTGTTGTATCTGATTTGTTATAACAGATCATTATTTCTTGGTTTTTCATCTTTGTATATTTGCAATGGGTAAATAACTTTTCTTCCGGTACAGATTGATGACTGACATATTTTAATCCTGCATGAGGAAAGCAAGTTGTGTGTATCGCTGATTACTATTACTTCTGGGGTGAAATTCAGCAGGTTCTGACAGGTTCTGGAGAACCGGTAGCGGAAATTTTGAGTAGTTCAGAGAACTGGCAAATACCATCTCTGGCTTGCCCGAGAGTGGGGAGGGAATGGGGATTTTGCAGTATCCTTCATCTGCCACGCCCACCAAGCCACGCCCACCAAGCCACGCCCACCGAACCGGTAGGGATTTTTTTTGAATTTCACCCCTGTGTTGTTTTAATTATTAAAACTTATGTTCATATCTTGAATCGATTTAGCAAATATTTTGTTTGCTTCTAGGTTCCAAATTAATGAAAAAAGAATCAAGTTATAGAGTGACATTTTGCGAAATTTGATTCCATGATATTATTGTCCAGCAGCTCTCATCATTCCCAGTCTTCCTGAGAATTGTAATCAAGTCACATTGGGGAACCCAAGGAAGGGAAAACTGGTTTAAATCATTATCTAATTTCTGTTTTTCACAAACAAAACTACAGTATTATTCTTCTGACTATAATCACTGTTCCCAATCATTCTTTTGAATTGCAGAGGAGCTGATAAATGGATTAATTTGTTTTTCCATAGCTATATTTTCTAGATAGCTAAGTGGATCTTCTCCCAGGTGAATATACTCATCAAGACATGTGCATTATCATTAATGTACAATTTCATTTCTGGGGGAATTTGAACAAAGGCCCTATTGTGGGAGATGTTTTTCCTAGCAGATATTTGACTGAAAGAACTAATCGCTTCCTAGCTTTAAATTCGATGTAATGCTGATTATCCATTTGTCGTATGCATAATGGAGAAACGCATTGCCAAGACCATTGACGTGAGAACGAATTATATTACAATTATATTTCCAGTCTGGCATCTTGGACAAGTTGTTGCGTTGAAAGAAGGTCTCCTCACTCAGACTGGGACATAATTTAAAGTTGTTTCAAATGCACCTGTTGACATTCGCTGGTTCTCAATCAAGTTGCTCAGGGAGAAAACCATCATACAAGCACACAACCATTGCCAGATGCTTGCCGTTTGCATGCCAAAGAAAGCGAAAGGATCCTTGCCAACCATAATAAAGTCCATTAGCACTAGTTGGAAGACTGACAAGAAAGATGTATATCTATATATAGATTGAGGAAGAGAGTTTCAATGGAAGAGAATATTTGTAGCTAAGGGTTGAATAACGGGGTCCTTGCTGCTCTCTAAGCTTGGTTGTTTTCTTGCAGACCGATTCTTGAATACAACTCATCTGTCTGGAACGCACACTACGTATCAGACATTAACACAATTGAGAATGTCCCGAGATATTTCACAAGAAGGGTATTACATTCCTCTGTTCACAACAGAATACCGTATGAAACCAGACTTATAATTTTAGGACTTGAAAAATTAGAACTACGCCGCCTTCGATCCGATCTAACTGTAGGTCACAAAATTATCTGCCACAATGTCCTATCTGTTAGCGACTACTTCAGCTTCAACCGCAATAATACACGAGCTCACAATAGATACAAACTTAATGTAAACCGCTCCAAACTTGATTGCAAAAAATTCGACTTCAACAACAGAGTGGTCAATGCCTCAGATTATCTACCATCGACCTCACCCCATTCCTAAGAGGTCGGTAAGGGGCGTGCATAAGCGCACAATCGTGCCTACCGTTCCTGTCCTAATGTACCCATATATTCATAACTCTTATACTCTTATTCATGCTTGTACTATTATATAATCATATTTTACTGTTTATACTTTGCTTTAACCATATATGCTTGACAAATAAAACAAACAAACAAACAAACAAACAAACCTGACTAGGTAACATCATCACTGTTAGAAGGGAGTGGGGTTTCCTCTCTGTTAAGATAGTTTTTAGGGTAGTCTGGGTATCATTGGATAATAACCCACATGTACTCTTCAAACACCCACCTGTATCCTTAGGAAGCACAGATTTGGAACTTGAGGAGTTGTGATGTAGGCCGTTTTTTCTCCCAGAGGGTAGCTTGCTTGACTCAGTCCACAGTGCCACTCAATCCCACTGCCACCAGCAACAGAAACACTAAGGTTGGCTTCATTTTGCTCAAGTCAGATGATCTCAAAAAATATGTGTTTCTGCTTACCTTCAGTGATACTTTATCTAGTTTAGAGCAGTGTTTCTCAGACTTAGCAACTTCGAGATGTGTGGACTTCTCCTCTAAGAATTCCCCAACCAGTATGCACACATCTTGAAGTTTGACAACTTGAGAGTTTGAGAAACAGTAGTTTAGAAAATAAGTCAGGTTTAGCTTAGAGCTCTGGTGGCACAGTGGTTAGAATGCAGTATGGCGGGCAAACTCTGCCCACAGTCTAAAGTTCGATCCTGACTGGATCAAGGCCTTCCATCCAGGGGTGGGTTCTAACTTGCCTCGCTGCCGGTTCACTTCCTCCCGCACCGCGTGGTCGTGCCTTGTGGGCGCACTCATGCATGTACAGTGACAAATAAAAAGTAAAAAAAAGCTGAAAACAAGATGGTGATCGCATGCACAGAAAGAAATTCGCCTTCTGCGTATGTGCAGAAGAAAAAAAACCTGACCCCCCCAATTGAAAAAATACCCCCCCAAAAGCCAAAAGCAAGATAGCGACTGCATGTACAGTGCCGGAAACTCGGCTTCTGCGCATGTGCAAAAGAATAATTTTTTTAAAAAAAATCTTTTAAAAAATGCAAAAAAATGCAAAAAAAATATGTGGCGCCCACGGACCGGCACTGACCGAACCGGTTCCGTGATGTCATCGTGACATCACCAGAGGGTCACTACCTGTTCAGGCGAACTGGTCCAAACCGGGAGAAACCCACCTCTGCTTCCATCCTTCGGAGGTTGGTAAATGAGGAGCCAGATTGTTGGGAGCAATATGCTGACATTGTAAACTGCATAGAGAGTGCTATAAAGCATCATGAAGCAGTATATAAGTCTAAGAACTACTGCTACTGCTATAGCAAGACTGGGCGTTGATCTGCTTGGTTTCCTTTTTATGCCACTGTTTTATACTAGCTGGTAAGTGTTAGAATCTCTATGTTGTCTAACAAAGAGCAAATGTACTGTTTTTACCTACGAGAAAGTGGTATTTTAAAATGTTCAATTACCAGTAATGTTTTAAAAGGAAAGAAAAACAATATTTCTGAAGAGAGGGATTCTTGGTTCCCCCCCCTTTTTTTTAACGGAAGGATTCATCGGATTGTTTCATCTCAAACAACTTTCATTGTGCTTCTCTCTCTCTCTCTCTTGTGAATCTGGACAGGCAAGCAATAATACAACAGGTAAAACAAACCTGAAGTGCTCAAAGGAGTGGAAAAGCTCGCTTGGGCGATACGTCATTTAAAATTACCAGCATGAAATGCTTTTTGGTGTACACAGTGCTATTTATTTATAGATGTTTCTCACACAGCTGAGTACGGATATGGATATTAAATAAAGAGAAGGTAGACTGAGCAGTACCTTACAGTCAACTCAAAGTGTGTGTGTGTGTGTGTGCCTTTGTCAATGAAAAATGTACTTCCCCTTCAAACTCTAAGACAGCACAAGTGAATTTCATAGTACAGGTAGACCTCGACAATTGAGCCCCAATTTTAGGAGTGAGATAGTTGTTAAGTGAGCTTTGCCCCACTTTACGACCTTTCATGCCATAGTTGTTAAGTGAATCACTGCAGTTGTTCAGTTGTAAAATGTTGCAAAGTGAATCTGGCTTCCCCGTTAACGTTGCTTGTCGGAAGGGGGCAAAAGGTTTATCACATGACCCTGGAACACAACAAAAGTCATAAATATGAGTCAGTTGCCAAGTGTATGAATTTTGATCACATGGCCAGGGGGGAATGCTGCAATGGTTGTAAAATAGGCCATAAGACATTTTTTTCAGTGCCGTTCAGTGGTGGGTTGCTCCAGGTTCAGCCCAGTTCTGCGAACCGGTAGCGGCGGCGGCGAGAGGCTCCGTCCACCTGCCCGGGACGCTTCTGCGCATGCGCAGAAGTGTTGCGCGCACGCACAAACCGGTAGCAACAGGATTTAGAATCCATTACTGGTACATTTGTATCTTTAAACAGTCACTGAACAAACTGTTGCAAGTGGAGGACTATCTCTATGTACCAATTCACAAATGATAACAGCATGCAACTTGCACTTGATCTGTGAGCAGGAAAAAACCCAAAGAACATTTCACCAAATTATTCCAGAGGACTTTCTCAGCAACAGGATTCTCCCCCACCCGCCCACCTTTATCCCAGATTCTCTGGCCATCATCATTTTCTATCTTCCATAATGCCCGGATTGAGCATAGATCCAGAGAGCTGCAGAAGGGAAAGGAAACCTGTACAATTCCACGTTGGAGAAATCTATCATTAAGCATGATGGAGAAATTAGTAAGAAAATTCCATGCAGTGCCTTCTTTTTCTACAGATGAAAATAAGAAAGTTTGAAAAAGTTTTCTTCCTTCCTGAACTGCACAACACTGAACTGTTTTTTACATTTTCTGCCTCTCTTTCACCTCCTAGAAATTCAGAACAATTGCAGTTTAAATGACAGCAACACACTAAACTCCAAACCAACTTCACTTCCTGAGGCAGGAAAACAGGTGTCTGTGTCAAAAAGTTGGTGGATTCTGGCATCATTTTAAAAATGGTTAGCTTTATTCTTTGAAATCTGAGTCTGACTTAGTTCTTCAAACTAAGATATAAGCTTATTGACCGAAACTTGTGATGGCGAACCTATGGCACATGTGCCAGAAGTGGCACGCAGAGCCCTCTCTGTGGGCACGCACGCCTTGGCCAGCTGCTCTTCTGGTTTCCAGCACACAGGTGGCTAGCTGGTCTTCATGGGCGCTGGAGCGCCAGAAAACGGCCTGAAAATGCCAAAAAACGGCCATTTTTTTGGCTGTTTTTCACTCCGTTTTCAGGCTGTTTTTCGGGCCATTACTCCACACTGTAATAACTAACAATTTGGCAAATATACAAACAATTCTATTGATAGACTAACAAGGGAAGAAAAGAAAAAGGAAGGGAAGAAAAGAAAAGAAAAGAAGGAAAGAAGAAACAGGAATGGAAGAGGGAAAGGGAAGAAGGGAAGGGAGGGAAAGATGGAAAGACGAAGGGAAGGAAGAGGGAAAAAGAAGAAAGAAAGATGAAGGGAGTGAGGGGAAGAATGAAAGGGAAGAAGGGAAGGAAAAAGAGAAAAAAAGAAAGTAAAGAAGGGAAGGGAAAGATGGAAAGGGAAGAAGGGAAGGAAAACGAAAGAAAAAGAGAAAAAGAAATGGAAAACAGGATGGGGAAGGGAAGGAAGAGAAAGTGGGAAGGAAGATAAGAAACAATGTGAAGAAGAAATGGAAGGGGAAGGAAAAGGGAAAGAGAAGAAGGGAAGGAAAAGGGAGGAGAAAAGAAGAAGGAAAGGTAGAAGAGGGAGTGGAAGAAAGGGAAGCGGAGAATAGGAATAGAAGACAGGAAGGGAAGGGGAGATGGGGAGGGGAGACAGAATGGGAAAAGGAAACTATAATGGAAAAGGCAAAGTAAAATAGAGAAGAGAGGGAAAGGAAGGGAAAAGGAAAACAGGAAATGAAGTTAGAAAGGGAAGAAGGAAAAACAAGGAAGTAAAGGGAGGAAAGAAAAAGAAGACTGACAACGAGGACCTGTCTAATTCTGTATTTATATAATTTATGAATCTGGTACCCAGTGTCATAATCCTTTGCGCACCTTATGTAAAATTCCCGGCATGCATCAGGAAACAGTCGCTGGTTACCAAGGCAACAGCCAACAAATTTCTATGATAATGCACATGGCAATCCAAATTGTGGGACAACATCGGAGAAGTAGCTTCCGCGAGCTAATTGGCGATGTAGCTGCACTCAAAGATGATGTGTTCAAGGCATTTCTTTCCCTGTATTTATTAGCTCTGACTCCTCACCCACCCACTGTTTCTTTTTCTTTTTTCCTTTTCCTTTCTTTCCCCCCCCCCCACCTTTATTTTTCCAAACTAGGGAAATGTAACCTGAGGCTGAATTTAAATTTGAGCAGAGGAGACTGTAGGAGCTTGTTTTGCCAGCTTACAAACCAATTAAGGGTTTCCAGACTGACAGAGAATCGGCCTTTGTCCTCCCTTCAGCTCCCTCCCTCCCTTGAAATAAAAACGGATGAGGGTGTTGAGCAAAGAGAAACCAGGCCAGAAAAGGGAGCTGTGTTCACAAGCTGGTTTTGTGGCATCCCCCTAATTAAAAGTGAAATGGCTGGAGGCTGGCCAGACAGTCAAAGGGAAAAAAAAGGCATTTTAAACAAGGCTAGAAACTGCAGGGGGCTGGAGAGGAGATTAGGCTGTCAGGGAACTGAATCTTACAAAACCTCCATGGAGGAAAGGTTTCGGGTATGGGTAGTCCTCGACCAGGGGTAGGCTCCAAAAAATTTAGCAAGGGTTTCTCCGCCCGGTTTCTGGGTGGGCGTGGCCATGGTGTGGCCTAGTTGGCCTCCTGCACCACAGTGGGTGGGTGGGCTTTTGCCCTCCCTGGGCTCCGGAGGCTTTCCTCGAGCTCCGGGAGGGGGAAAATGGCCTCCCCAGGCTCCGGAGGCCCTCTTCACAAACTTCCAGTAGGCCTGTTTTTTGCCCTCCCTGAGCCTCCGTGCGTGCCCTGCATTTATACCTGCATCCAAAACGGGCTGCGTGGGGACTCCTGGGAGTGGCGGGGTGAGAGGGGCCAGCCAGGAGTGTGATTTGGGGGTTCTCCGAACTGCAAGAATCTTAGTGAACCCCCAGTAGCTCACCCCTGTCCTCGACGTATGACCGTAATGGGGCCTGCTTGTTAAGATCCTAAGTCATGATAGTTGTTAAGGGGATCATCACATGACCACCAGAATTTTATGAGGCTTTTTTTTTTAGTCTGTTGTTAAGTGAAGCCATTGTTCTCTATGGTTTTTTTTTTTTTTGCTAAATAAATGCTGATTTTTTGGCAAAAATAAAAAAAAATATTGTAAATTACAGTCATGTCATGGTGAGACGCTACCAATGGCTGCCAATGTGGGTTGGTTGCCAAGAGCCCAAAATGTGGTCATGTGACCCTGTGTTGGGGTGGGATTTGTCAGAATTGGGGTGCCCTTGCATTGCATGCCTCTCAAGGGTTACTACAGGTAGTCCTCGATTTACAATAGCTCATTGTTGTAAGTTACAACAGCACTGAAAAAAGTGACTTACGACCGTTTTTCACAGTTACGACCATTGCAACATCCCCATGGTCACGAAATCAAAATTCAGACGTGTGGCAATGGACTCATATTTATGACTGTTGCAGTGACTTGTGGTCATGTGATTACTTTTTGCAACTGTCTGACAAGAAAAGTCAATGGGGCAAAACTCACTTAACAACCATCTCACTTAGCAACAGAAATGTTGGGCTGGGTTGTGGTCGTAAGTCGAGGACTATCTGTACCCTTGAATCCAATGGGTCTTTCTTGCAAGAAAGCAGCACAGGGTAGCGAAGCTAAAGGGAGCTGAAGTGTAGAAAATGTTCTTCAGTTTGCTTCAATAAAAAGCTCAAGCTTTTTTCAGGTTTAGCCAGGTTACAGTTATATTAGATTAGATTAATAGAGTTGGAAGGGACTTGTAGGTCATCTAGTCCAACCCCCTGCTCAAGCAGGAGACCCTACACCATTTCCGACAAATGGCAGTCGAATCTCTTCTTGAAAGTCTCAAATGATGAAGATCCCACAACTTCCGAGGGCAAGCTGTTCCATTGGTTGATTGTTCTCACTGTCAGAAAATTTCTCCTTATTTCCAGGTTGAATCTCTCCTTGTTCAGTTTCCATCCATTATTCCTTGTCTGGCCTTCGGGTGCTTTGGAAAATAGCTTGACCCCCTCCTCTCTGTGGCAGCCCCTCAAATATTGGAACACTGCTATCATGTCTCCCCAGTTAGGGTTAGGCTTATCTTTATTTTGTTTTATTTATTTAATTTATTTATTTTATCTGGTGAGGGGGAAATCGTGCAAGGTTTAAAAAGTCAAAATAGTGATTGCGACTCACAAACGAAGCCCTGCCCATTTTACATGCAACTTGCATGACACAAGTTAAAAAGACAGAGGGTTTCAATCACGCATCTTGAATTTTTTTGACTCCCTTCCCATGGATGTCTTTCTTAAAAACTATTCCAGCACTGCTGAGCATGTTCGTTAATAAATGAAAGGCATTTATGATTTGGAAATAGGAGGAAACTGGGAGGGGATGTAGATGTAATTTAACCCCAAGGCAGTGGTGAGATTCAATTTTTTTGCTACCGGTTCTGTGGGCGTGGCTTGGTGGGCATAATGTGGCTTGGTGGGCGTGGCAGGGGAAGGATACTGTAAAATCCCCATTTCCTCCGATCAGCTGGGACTCGGGAGGCAGAGAATAGATGGGGGTGGGGCCAGTCAGAGGTGGTATTTACCGGTTCTCCAAACTACTCAAAATTTCCGCTACCGGTTCTCCAGAACTGGTCAGAACCTGCTGAAACCCACCTCTGCCCCAAGCCTTCTGTTCCTATTGAAGTCCTATTTACAGGACTTTTAAAAAGTTGATTTCCCCCTGCCCCATGGAGTTAGATAGATAGCATATTGACCACCTCAAGTAGCTCACATTGTTCTTGGCCATAACTTAATAGTTTGAGAAATATTAAGGAATTCCACACCTTAGCCACTGTATATTTGCTTAGCTGCTATATTTCTTTTTTCCTTCTAAGGTTGGGACAGTGTTATTTGCCACCGCAAAGCATTTTAATGGTTTTCCATCTCATTCTAGATGCAGGAAAATTGGCGAAATCAATTAATGAACCTTTAAATTACGATCCTATTACTGTTACTAGTACTTAACATTTTTTAATGTGCTGTGCTGAATAGTGGTTGACTGCTGAAAGCATGTTTTGCATTTATCCTGCGGGCCTCTTTTTAAAAAGAGAAAAGAAGAAGAAGAAGAAAAGAAAACTAAGCATGTTAGGTCATTAGCTTTGATACGCAGTGAGATTTCAGCAGAATGGGGAGTGGGGCTTTGGTATTGAACATCTTGATGGAGTCCAATGGAAGCTGTAATTTAAAACATCTGAAGGGCTCTAGAGTAGAAGGCTTTTGTGAGATACATCTGTCAGACTCATTTCTTTACAGTCTGGGCCAAGAGCAGTTAATCCTAGGAATAAGAGTATAAGAGCTCTGATTATAAGCAATCATTAGAAGAAAGGTTAAGGTTACAATACAAGAATTCAAGGAAGTGCTGTATGTTGCTTTCAAATGAGAGATCTGTCTGTCCGTCCATCCATTCATCCATCCATCCATCTGAGGTGGCGCAGTGGTTAGAGTGCAGCACTGCAGGCTACTTCAGCTGACTGCTAGTTCAGCAGTTCAGCTGTTCAAATCTCACCGGCTCAAGGTTGACTCAGCCTTCCATCCTTCTGAGGTTGGTAAAATGAGGACCCAGATTGTAGGGGGCAATATGCTGAATTCTGTAAACCGCTTAGAGAGGGCTGTAAAGCACTATGAAGCGATATATAAGTCTAAGTGCTATTGCTGTTGCTATCCATCCATCCGTCCATCCATCCATTTTCTTTATATCATTTTCCTCTTATCTATTCTCATCTATGTTTGTCTCATCTATCTACAATATCAACCATCTATCTAATCTATCCATCCATCTTTCTATCCACCCACCCACCCACACATCCATCTACACATCCATCTATCCATTCATTTTTCTATTATCTCTTTCATCTTTCTCATCTGTCTGTCTGTCTGTCTGTCTGTCTGTCTGTCTGTCTACCTACCTATCTGTCTATCTATCTATCTATCTATCTATCTATCTATCTATCTATCTATCTATCTATCTATCTATCTATCTATCTATCTATCATCTCTCTCTACCAACCAACTTACTTACTCACTCATCTCTCTTTCATCTATTCTCATCTATATATCTCTTGTCTATCTAATCTTTCTATCACCTGGTTAATCTAAGGCAACAAGATTCTTGTATGTTTTCACATATGCAGGTAATGCGAAGGAAACATGCCTCTTTTGTGATGAAAGCAATCTGCATCTCTTATTGTAATTATTGTGTCTTATCATTATGAAAGATAACTCCCACAGTACTTTGCTGAGATACCCAAGTTATGCCACTTTCTTATTTATTTTGTGCTTTTAAGATAGTATTGAATCTGGACATGCTTTTGCAGTTTTCTTGGTAGGATTTCAGGAGTGGTTTGCCATTGCCTGCTTTCTATGGCGTAGAGAAGGTGACTGGCTGAAGATTACCAAGCTGGCTTTGTGCCAAGACAGGATTAGAATTCATGGTCTACTGATTTCTCGTCCAGTGTCTTAACTACTACAGCAAATTACCGTGTTTTCCCCAAAATAAGACCCGGTCTTATTTTCTTTTGGCCTTGAAAATAAGCACTCGAAACAATAATTTAAAAAATTCTTAGAAGGGAATGAAGAGCCCAAATTAGAGATTGTATCATCAGTCTGTTAAACATAAGAAGATAAAAGAGTCCTGAGGGGAAGGTTAAGAGGGCGTAAGAGGAAGTAGATGGGGAGGAAGAGAAGGAGTAAAGAGAGTAGAGGAGGAGTGAAGGAGTAAGTAAGTAGGAGGAGAGGATAGAGGTAGAGAGGGGGAGTGCAATGGAAAGAAAAGTAGAATAGACTGATGACTGATGATATAGGCCTATGTATAAGATGCTGATTTTTGAATGATGGAATATAAATGTAAAATTGTGCATTTTATTGTAATAATTGAAGGTATATGTTCATTGAAATGTAAAAGTGGTGGAGGAAAAAGTAAAAAAAGTTTGAGGAAAAACAAAGAAAATAAGCACTCGGGTTTATTTTCAGGGAGATTTTTTTTTAAGTGCAGGAGATGGCGAGCTGACGGGAGTGGGAGCGCAGCTACCACTGGCCCGGCCCGCTCTATCCCATTTTCTGCTTGCCTGCAGCATGGCCCAGCCTCCACTCGCCTTGACATTTTCAGCCGCAGTGCCTCGCAGGGGCTCTTTGCCCTCCTGGCAGGGCGGATGAAGGCTGGGGCATGCTGAGAGCTTGCCCCCAATTGAGGCTGCAGGCAAGCAGACAGTGGGACGGAGAGGCTGGGGCCGCCCAGAGGGAGATGAAACCTTGTCTGCTTGCAAAGGGGACAGTTTGAAACAGACCTACCGTATTTTTTGGAGTATAAGACGAACCTTTTTCCTCCCTAAAAGAGGCTGAAAATTTGGGTGCATCTTATACTCTGAATGTAGCTTTTTCAAAGCTTTTTTCCCAGCCCTAACGAGCTGCTAACGATCTTCCCAGCTCTTACCGGCTTGCTGTCTCTTTCATTGTTACTCTCTCCGAATAAGATTTTTTTAAGCCCTAACCAGGGGATAAAATAATGTGCTGAAGCTGACCAGACTAAGGACGCTAGCCAGATGAATACCTGGTAGGCAGATTTCCCGCCCCCCCCTATTTTCCTCCCCAAAACCTAAGGTGCGTCTTATACTCCGGTGCGTCTTATACTCTGAAAAATACGGTAATCGCTCCATTTCAAACCATCCCATTTGCAAGCACATAAAGCTTTGAGTCTCCATCACTTCTCAGTTTGGCAAAAAGTTCTGCCGCAGGCAGCTCCACCGGCACAACGAGCCTTGCAGCATTCTGCCGTGAGCAGCTCCACTGGCTCCATGAGCCTCATGGCATAGTGCAACGGGTGCAACGAACCTCGCACAATGATGTAAGCGGGTGCAGGGTGTGTGGGGAACCTCCACCCCCACCTTTGCCCTTACCATTTACACCTGTGCCTCGCCCCACCTCATACAGCCAGATGTGGGTGGGGCTTAACTAGGGCTTATTTTCAGGGTAGGGCTGGCTTATATTGGGCGCACGTGTAAAAATCAAGCTAGGTCTTATTTTTGGGATATGTTTTACTTTGGGGAAAACACAGTAGCTACGTCATTCCATTAGACCTCATTAATTCCATGAATTTGTCTGTTGTGACTGAAGCGTACAAAAAGAAGAGAGTACATAATGGAAAAAAAATGTACGTATTTGTATTCCATTTGCAATTCATGCTAGTCAGTTTTTTTCTGACCAGTTCAAGGAAATGGATCACTCACTCTATTTTATTTGTTTATTTGCGATGCTGAATGATCGGGATTTATTTCAGGTTAATTAACTGAGCATCAAAGTAGACTCGACCTTAAATAAATTTCACATTTACCAAGCAGAGTTATTATTATTTGCATTTCAAATAGCATGACATCATCTCAGTGTGCTTGGTACATTTTGGGGTTACAGCTGGAGCAGAATTGAAAAATATGTTTTTGTCCCAGTCTTTAAGAGAGGCAAGCTTGCAGATGGCCAAGTCTAACTACTAAAAGCCAGACCTGTAAAATTTGTCGGAGCAGATGAAAGCCTAGATAGACATAGGGTTTCAGAAATATCATAGCTAAACTTGGCATTTTTCCGATGCTAATAACATTTTCAACTGCAGAACTTTCCAACATAGTGATCTTAATGTTTGGTGATTCTTGAGGAATTTGATTTTTTTCCTCCAATTACAGTATGAAGTAACCCATTGGAAAGTCGTTGTTTTATCCTTTACAGTACAGTTTTTAAAAACGAATGTCCAAATGCATTCAATAACGTGCATTTTGAAATTGCATAATGTATTTTTTAAAAGCAACTATTTCAAAAAAACCATGTTTTAGATATCCCTCTTTTAAGCACAGATTTACATAATAAATATTGACAATTTCCATCTGGATTGAAAGCTGTTGTACAGAAATGTGACAGAGGAGTGGTGCAAAATGATATGGTCTGGAAGCAGACTTAACTATGCAACTTTTCCCTAAGAGTACTTGCACATGGCAAGCTGGAGAAATTCTTGTAACAACTTCTTAGAAGTTTCAGTTCACCATGAACTGTCCTAATGGTGAAAGAAATATATGGAGAAGAACTAATAGCTCACTTTAATGTGTTATGAAAGCCGTGTCAATGTTTTTAGTCTTGAGGGAAATAGGACTTGATGGGAGCTGATGGGAGCTCAAGGTTGACTCAGCCTTCCATCCTTCCAAGGTTTGTAAAATGAGGACCCAGATTCTTGGGGGCAATATGCTGACTCTGTAAATTGTAAGAGAGTGCTGTAGAGCACAATGTCAGGGTTCCAAACAGCATCCAAAATTAAATCAGAGTCCGAGTCAAAGTATTCCTCAAAGTCCCAATTTATTATTAGAGCCATGTTGGTACATCTGGGTGAAACCCGAATCTGAAGTCCCCCGGATTTCACCACCCAGTTGAAAGTTCAAGTCCTTGTCCCCACACCCGCAAATCCATCACTTTGTCCAATCTTCAAGTGCCGTGCTGGCAGAGTCCACCCATCTCCTTCCGTGCAGGTGCAGAGGCGCAGAGACAAAGGATGACCTTGGCTGTCTAGAAAGGAATTTGTTATGGCTACATACTAACAACCTCATACCATCCCCCTCCCATTTTCCCACAATAGAAAATGCATAATAGAATAGTATAGAGCAGGGGTCGACAACCCGTTGCTCCGGAGCCGTATGCGGCTCTTTGGGCCCCCTGCTGTGGCTCCCTGTCCCATCACTGGCTGGCCTCGCCCTCCCCTCCCTCACCTGGCCTGAGAAGGTAAGAGTAACGGTGTGAATGGAGAAGCAGCCGGGGCTGATTCTCTGACACTGGTTGAGGAACATAGCCACCCCCGGCCGAGACTTCTCTTCGGGTGACCCTCCTCCCCTTCTCGTGATTCCCTGGCTGGCTGTGGCAGAGCCAGGAGTGTGCACATGCGCGGGGAGACCCTCAAGCGAGCACAGCAAAGGCGCGCTTGGAGGGCAGGCGACTGCTCTCTTAAGGAGGGTCTTTGGATGCGGCTTCTTTCCTGCCTTAAGGATTTGGCCATTGCCTTGCCGTGTCCCGTCCTGTCCCCCCCCCCACAGCTCTTTGGCCGAGCGGGGTGGGCATAAGCTCCAGCCCAAAGCGGCAGGAAGTGAAGGCTGCCTTCGCTCCGGTGACCCTTCTCCCCCTCCTCCTCCTCTCATGTGGGGTGGGGTGGCACGGCAAGGCGATGGCTGAATCCTTAGGACAGGAGAGAAGCCGCGTCCAAAGACCCTCCTTAAGCGAGCAGCCGCCCGCCACCTGCCCTCCCCATGCGCCTTTGCGGCTTGAGGAGGGTCTCCCCGCGTGCACCACAGCCAGCCAGGGTGTTGCAAGAAGGGGAGGAGGGTTGCCCGAAGAAAAGCCGGGGGTGGTGATCGTTCTTCAGCATACAGAGAGAGAAGGGGAGAGAGAGGGAGAAAGAGAGAGATGGGAGAAAGAGGGGGATGAAGGAGGGAGAGAGAGATTGGTGGGGAGGAAGGGAGAGAGAAAGAAAGATGAGGAGAGGCAAGAGAGAAAGAAAGATGAGAGGGAGAAAGAGAGAGGGAGAGAGGGAAAAGAGAGAGATACCTTTTTCTCATAGAAAAGAAAACAGCCAAAAAACCTGGATGGGTCACAAGTCTTAAAGTTGCCATGTTTGGGGATCCCTGCTCTATACCAATGTTTCTCAACCTTAGCAACTGGAAGATATATGGACTTCCACTCCCAGAATTCCCCAGCTACTATGCTGGCTGGGAAATTCTAGAAATTGAAGTCCACAGATCTTCAAGTTGTCAAGATTGAGAAACATTGTTCTTATACCTTTGCCAGTCAAATGCAATTATCTGATCAAGATTGAACTCTTGGTATGGAAGTCTTCTGCCAACAGCTGATGTTATGTCTGGTTGCTAGGACATTTTTTCCCCTTTTATTGTCAAGTAAATAGCACTCTACAGGGTGCTATTCACGTTCACTCAGCCAGACGCTTGCCAGCTGTCCAAATGATCTTAAGGAAGTAATCTTTCTCTTGCTCACTTTTCTTACTGATAAATCTGGCTGTGCTTTAGATGTTTCCATGATAAACTCCTTGGGATTTCCCGCAAGAATGAAAGATGGCATATAAATTAACGTTCATGTTTAAAATAATACCGTGTTTCCCCGAAAATTAGCCCTCCCCCAAAAATAAGCCCTCCCAAAAAATATTTAAACGCATGCGCAGCCGGTCCCCGCCATTTCCTGTGTTTAGGGTTAGGGAGACAGAGCTGGAAATCAGGTAAGACGGCAAGAGGAGCCCCGTCTTGCTCCACGCACCCCAAAATAATAACACCTCCCCAAAAATAAGGCCAAGCACTTATTTCGGGGTTCAAAAAAATATAAGACAGGGTCTTATTTTCAGGGAAATATGGTACAGGAAATATTCCTGGGTATGGCACTCAGATTTTACCCACAATTCCCATGACCTCTAGAGATAGCATGCATTGAATTTTCTCTGAAATGTCAATAGCTGAGAAGACTCCAGAGCAGCCTTCAACAGCCTGATATTTTCCAGAAATTTTAGACCAAATCCTTTCAATCCAACCAGTTATGGTGGATGGGATCAATGGGAATATTGCTTCCAAATCTCTCGAAGAAAATACGTTGGGGAAGACTCCTCCAGCCAACATCTTTCTGAGACTTCTATTATTTCTCTGAGCTGTTCTTAAAGTGACCATAACATTAAGGCCTAGAGTGATAGGCAGCTTCCCTTACCGTGTATATATTCAATTTCAAGCAGAGGCCATAATCAGTGGCTTATGGTCGCTTCCAGCTCTGAGATTCTACAATTCTATAATCCCATCCAATCTATGCTAAGCATATTTGTATGAAAATGCCATCCTTCTTGTTCAAAAGGACGCTAAAGCTCTCGGCAGTAATAAAGCCAAGTATTTTCTGCACACTTTCCTTGAGTCGACGTACGAGGCTATTCTCTGTTCCTACGACCTGCATCTAATTCAAAAGGAAGGGGCCAGGAGAGGCATTCTTTTCGATGACACGGAAAGGAAAAAAGGGGTATGTTCTGTTATCCGGCATAATTCGTCTCAAATGTTGTTTTCCTCCCATGTGAACGAAGGGGAATGAAGGACGCATTCTGGGCTCCAGTCCAGAGCACATTTAAGTTCTAAGCATGTCCGTTGAAGCTCATTCTTTTGGAGTCGATTGTTTGATCCCATCAGATTTTTACAGAAACCGTTTTTGCCATTAACCGCTCAAAAGGTGTTGGGCTCGATAATCTCTTGAATAATGTAGGCCTCCTTTCTGCTTTCCTTGTGTTGCTTATAATATATTCATAGTAATGGAAGCTTTTATCTCCTTTCTCAGCAGTGGTCTACGCTGATGAGATATTCTCTACTGCTATCCCCAGGATAGTCCACTCCCCTGTTCCACAGGGAACTTTTTAAAGTCATGAACATCAAGGTTGTGTTTACAAAACATGCTGAACCTGGTATAGAATTAACTCATTGTATTGAAGTCACACGGTACCTGGTAGTACAAAAACTGTGCCTGGTCACACCTAGCAGGATTTAGCAAATCAATTGTTTAATGTTTAGGTAGATACAAATAAGGGAAAAAAGCCAGACACTAAAAACCGGTCATGATTTTAAGATTTATAAAACTGTATACAGGTAAGTCCTTGACTTACAACCATTCATTTAGTGACTGTTGGAAATTAGGACGGCACTTTACGACTGTTGCAGCATGTGATTAAAATTCATGCACTTGGCAACTGGCTCATATTTACGACGGTTGCAATGTCCCAGGGTCATGTGATCCCCTTTTGCAACCTTCTGACAAGCAAAGTCAATGGGGAATTCACTCTACAACTGTGTTACTAATTTAACAACTGTACTGATTCACTTAACAACTGTGGCAAGAAAGGTGGTAAAAGGGGGCAAAACTCACTTAGCAATAGCAATAACACGTAGACTTATATACCGCTTCATAGTGCTTTACAGCCCTCTCTAAGCGGTTTACAGAGTTCAGCATATTGCCCCCAACAATCTGGGTCTTCATTTTACCGACCTCAGAAGGATGGAAGGCTGAGTCAACCTTGAGCCGGTGAGATTTGAACAGCTGAACTGCTGAACTACTTAACAGCTGTCTCGCTTAGCAACAGAAAATTTGGGTTCAATGTTGGTTGTAAGTTGAGGAGCACCTGTAAGAGGTTCATATATTTTCTGTTTTGGAGTATTGTTGACAAAATAATTGCTAAAATTGTGTTCTTTGACGCAAACACTCCCCTCCACACCAGTATTTTGAGATATTATTTTCTCCTCTTTTCATGGACATACAAACCTTGTAGTTGCAAGTGTGTGTGTGTGTGTGTGTGTGTGTGTGTGTGTGTGTGTGTGTGTGTGTGTGTGTATCAAAGTGGAAGCAGAATGAACAAAATCCCAGAAGATCAGGGAGGGAAGAGTGGGCATCTTCTTGATCTGCGTACTTTGAAGTAAAGACTTCATTGGGGCCATTTGAGTCCCATGGGGGAGGTCACAAGCCACTTTGAGGGGTTCATAATTTGTTTTAAATTAGATCAGCCAAATATCCCTTCAGACTTGATTCTTTGCCTTGGTGTACAGGAGCCCCAATAGACAGTTGGAAAGCTTCAGATTTCTTGTGATTTACAGATGAATTATTAAGCATACACAGTGTATTTATTTCTTGCCCAATGCTCAATGAAACCATTATTTTTAGATATAAATGGAGGGGAAATCATATACATTAATTTATCCTTTTAAGGCAGTGTTTCCCAACCTTGCCAACTTGAAGATGTCTGGACTTCAACTCCCAGAATTCCCAAGCCAGCGAATGCTGGCTGGGGAATTCTGGGAGTTGAAGTCCAGACATCTTCAAGTTGGCAAGGTTGGGAAACACTGGTTTAAGGGATGTGATACCACAAAATTAGAGAACCCAGATCTGGGTTGCAAAAATGCAGACAACCACCAGATGGCAGTGAAGAGGGATAGTGTTTTTCCTATATCTCTGCTGCCATCTCAAGTTTTTTCTGAGTTTCTGCAGCCTTGAGTTAGTGGCCCTATCACAGAGTATTCAGAAAACTACCTTCTACACATTTTCTTCATTAGGTTTTACATTATTTCCCCCGTTTCCCCAAATGTCCTCTGCTTTCTATTTGTGTTTTGTTAATGATTTATTCTATAGAATTTAAAAAAAAATCAAAGATGTTCAGTATTTACATGACACACTAAACCAGTGATGGAGAACCTTTTTTGGCTCAGGTGCCAAAAGGGTGCATGTGCGTGCGATAGCGTGCGCGCGCGTGCCCACACCCATAATGCAATGCCCTCCTGAAGCCTGGGGACGGCAAAAAATGGCCCAACGGGCCAACCGGAAGTTCGGAAACGAAACGGAAGTTGAGCTGCCCTACTACTTAACTTCTGATAGTGGCAACCAGGCCTGGCACACCTCGGCCCATTTCTTCTGCAGCCAGCAAGGCTTTCCCTAAAGGCCTCTGTAGCCGAAAATGGATCGATCCGGAGCTCTGTTATCATCTGCAGAGGCCTTTCTTAAAAGCCTTTCCTGAAGGCCTCTCTAGCCGATAACAGAGCTCCAGATCAATCCGAAGCTCTGTTATCGGCTGCAGAGGCCTTCAGGAAAGCCTTGCCGGCTGCAGAAGAAATGGGCCGAGATGTGCAAGGCCTGGCTGCAACTGTACAAAGCCGAAGAAGTTCCTGAAGAGAAAGAAAAAGAGGCTGGGGGTGACATACACAAGTAAACTTCCGGTTGGCACGTTGGGACATTTTTCGCTGTCTCCAGGCTTCAGGAGGCTTTCCTGAAGCCTGGGGAGAGTGAAAACGGCCAAAAAGAAGGCCGAAAATCAGCTGGCCAGCGCGTGCCTCGCGTGCCCTCAGATATGGTTCCGCGTGCCACCTGTGGCACACGTGCCATAGGTTCACCATCACTGCACTAAACTATACCAATCTGGAACAGAAGTCAAAATGTGATTTGGATGGGCCATCTTAATCACAGTTTCTCATATGAGCCAAGGTGGCACAGTGGTTAGAGTGCAGCACTGCAGGCTACTTCAGCTGACTGCTAGCTGCAGTTCACCTGTTCAAATCTCATTGGCTCAACCTTCCATCTTTCTGAGGTCGGTAAAATGAGGATCCAGATTGTTTGGGGGCAATATGCTGAACTCTGTAAACCGCTTAGAGAGGGTTGTAAAGCACTATGTCTAAGTGCTATTGCTATATGTTTACTAACCTCAGTTTGGTTATCAGATGGATTTGAATGTGAGTGAATATAAAATTAAGTTTCCTTCCTGTCTTCTGGCTAGAGAGATGGAAGGCCAGAACAACCCCCAAAGTGGGGATGTTCTCGTTTCAGCATCTCCTTCTCTTTTATCCCCTCACCTGTGCAAGCGTGCCTAGGGTGGGAATGCTAAAAGGACCTCCTTCACCTCCTTTGCTAGGCCTTTAAACAATCATCTGCTATCAAAGGGCTCACTAATGACTGTAAAAAGAAGCAGGGGCAACTAATCACAGGTGGCAGTGGGTGTGAAGTGGGGGAGCTTTATAACCAATTTTTAGAATAATGGGTCTATTCAAGGCATTTCGAGAAGGGCTCTTTTGTCTGGCTAGCCATGCGGCCTGCCGAGCTAAAAGGACTCTTTCGCTCAATTTGTCTAAAAGCAGGCTGTCTCACAGCCGCAGGAGGGTTGCACCTCATGTTGGCTTAACTCCTTCCAGCCCAACTGGGTTTGCAAATCTTCCAAGCTTGGCTTTGTGTGCTCGCAACCCTAGAAGACAGATGAAGGAAACCGAGCCGAGCTTTGGAACATCCTGACATGAAGGGTTGAGAAGCCTTCCTGTTTAGACTAGACAGCTTTGGAGGAGGAAACAAAATCTTCCTGTCTCTGATTCATTCTTTGGCTTGGCCTTCAGGCCTGAGATGACTTTCCTCTTTGTAGACCTTGGTTCTGGCAGTTGTCCTTTGCGGTGATTTGTTGCCCCTCTCTTTGCTAAAACATCTTGGATAGCTGCTTTTACAGAAAGAAAGAAAGATTCCTCTCTGGGCTATTCTCTTGTCTTTTAGTTAAAACAGGAATGGGGAATTTCTAGCCTGAAGCATTATTCCAGCTTGCAAGGCTAATATAGAGTCTCACTAAAGCCAGGGGTGGGCGTCAAAATTTTTAGCAAGGGGTTCTCTGTCCGGTTGCTGGGTGGGTGTGGCCATGGTGGGTGTGGTCTAGTCGGCCTCCTGCACCACCGTGGGGGGCCATTTTTGCCCTATCCGGGCTCTGGAGGCTTTCCTCGACCCTCTGGTAGGGCAAAAACGGCCTCCCAAGGCTCCAGAGGCCCTCTGGCCTTCCCAAACTTCCGGTAGGCCCATTTTTTGCCCTCCCCGAGCCTCTGCACACACCCTGCAGTTACCTGCATCTAAAATGGGCCGCGTGGGGACTCCTGGGAGGGGAGGGGTGGGGTGGGTGGGGTGAGCCAGGAGTGGGTTTTGGGGGTTCTCCGAACTGCACAGAATCTTAGCTATAGGTTCTCCTGAACCTCTGCGAACCCCCAGCAGCCCACCCCTGACTGAAGCCCTACTTCTTCCCCATAGCCTATTCTCCCTGGTGGTACATGCATAATAACAATAACAACAACAAAAAATAGTAACGATGCCAACATCTCCTTTGTAAGTTCTAAGCATTTTCCTCCTCTGTGCTAGCGTCTTCTGTGTTCTCATCTTATTTTCAGCAGAATGCTTGAGAAATTCCTTCAAATTTGTTTTGTTGGTGTTTCTGAACTGACCCATTTCTTGGAAATGGTGTTCCTCCTGCTGTTTCTTTCTTCTTTGCTTGCTCTTTTATTCATCTGTTATCCCATTCTACCTCTCCTTGACCATTTATCGAAGGTTCTAGGTAGAGGCAATGACGACATGTAATACAGTTTACATATTTGCATCATGTATCCTGACACAAGTACATAATCATGTACCACAGACTTGGAATACTGCATCCAGTAGTCACCAGGATACAAAATAGAAGAATGCAGACAAGAGCATCAAAGATGATATGGGTTTTGGAGGCTAAACTGTACAATGAACCATAGAGGAAATTTAGGTACATCTAGTCCAGGGGTGTTAAACTCGATTTCATTGAGGGCTGCATCAGGGTTGTGTTTGACCTCAGGGGGTCGGGTGGGCATTTCTGGGTGGATGTGGCTGGGGTGGGCATGGTCACTTGGTGTCACCTGCAGGGGCACCTGCAGCCGAAAGCGGAGGCCGGGGGGGGCATGTGCAGCCCCCCGAGCTCCATTTTTGCTGGCAGAGGGCTGCAGGAGGCCATTACAGCTGAAAATGGAGCATGGGAGGGCCACAGGAGGCCCTCCTGAGCTCCCTTTTCACTAGCAGAGGCAACACGGGCTGGTCCTTTGCTGTTTCCAAGGTGGTTCTGCATGCACAGAGGGTAAAAGAACACAAATGGTGGCATCCAGGCGGGTGGGGGACGCCTCGCACTGCGATCACTATCATCTCTATCGGCTCTACGACGACCCGACTGGCCCGCCCAAACCGGGAGCATTTCACCCCTGATTCTGCCTACTGATGCTTGCCAGGCCTCTATCTTTCCTTTTCTGTCCTTCCATAAAGCTTTGAAGACCTGGCTTTCCCCCAAAACATAGGAAGGAGACTAGATAATTGTACATTAGAACCACTTTGGCACCAATTTTTGTTTTAATGTTTAAGTTGGTTGAGTTTTAGAGTGTCGGGTGCAAGAAACCAGGAGCCGGGATAGAGTTTGAAATACTACGAGTTTATTTCATGCTAGCTTTATGCAAGAATCTGATCTACTAATGGTCAAGGCAAATTAGTGCTACATAGGAGTCAATGGAAATCACGGAGGGATGGACTTAGGTCTCTTGTGAGAGCATAGTGACTCCAAACTGATGGTGCATTTGACCTTGCCCTCAGGTTCAGCCTGGTCATCTCCTACAATAGTTTTCACATGAGTTTATATGTCTTTTAATTTTTGATTGGGAGCCACCCAGATTTTGGTTGAAAGATGGGTGGCTCTATAAATGTTTTAAATATATACATTCATACATAGATACATAGATACATAGCAGTGGTGGGTTCCTACCGGTACGGTCCACTCTACCGCACTGGTAGCGGCCGGCTGATGATGTAATTTGCGCGCGACACCGGTCCGTCGTCTTCACCGGTCTGTCGCGCGTCACCATCTTTTTTTCAGATTTTTTTGGCTTCTTTTGCTTCCTGCGCATGCGCGGAAGCAAAATCTTGCGAGGGGACGCGCACGTGCATGAGATTATAGCAAGTTTTTGCTTCCACACATGTGCAAAAGCAAAAAAATCACCGAAATCTCACGTGTGCATGTGTCCCCTTGCGAGATTTTGCTTCCACGCATGCGCAGAAGCAAAATCACGTGAGGGGCACGTGCACGTAGCGTGCGCACGCATGAAATGTGGAGATGCACATGCAGCGCACCGGTAGCAACTTCAAGAGGAAACCGCCCCTGATACATACATACATACATACATACATACATACATACATACATACATACATACATACATACATACATACAGTCCCAAAGATGCAATTGACTGAATGCTCTGAAGCTGAAGAAGCTTCTTGGATGAGAAGGGAAACGTCTTCAAAGAAAAACCAGAAAGTCCAGTTGCCTCCTGAAAAAGCACCTTTGGGACAACCATGACCTGGATGACTGAGAATCTCCATAGACATTCAATGAGCTGTCATTCCATGGTCACCCTGCTGAGTAGTATCTGCCAACCAAGCCCCTCTGTTGTAAACATAGCCACTGAATGAAGTCAACTTTGAAAACAAGATCCAACCAATCAACTCCCCCCAGAGATCCGAATTATTCCCACCTTACTGGCCTTCCGGAAAGCCATTAAGACATGGCTCTTCCTGCAGGCAGGGTGAGAGATTATTGAACATCTCAATCTCCCCCTTGGTATGAATGGTGTTGGTTGGTATCTTCCTATTTTTAAAAATTGTTTTAATGACCGTATTTTTAATTATACTATTGCTGTTCTTGTATATGCTGTACGCCACCATGAGTCCCTCTGGGAGAAGGGCGGCATATAAGAATTGCAAGATAGATAGATAGATAGATAGATAGATAGATAGATAGATAGATAGATAGATAGATAGATAGATAGATAGATAGATAGATAGATAGATAGATAGATAGATAGATAGATAGATAGATGATAGACAGACAGACAGACAGACAGACAGATAGATAGATAGATAGATAGATAGATAGATAGATAGATAGATAGATAGATAGATAGATAGATAGATAGATAGATAGATAGATAGATAGGAGCTGGGACAACCCTAGAGAGGTGCCAAAAGATGCATTCGTAATATTTTGCTTGGGCAGCTGCCTTTTCAAGAGTTAAAGCTTAATAATCCGTCACTACCTGGACCTCTGCTTTCTGCTTCCCTTTCTCCACGCCACCCCCCCCCCAAGTCTCTATTCATCTTCCAGGAACTGAATTTTTCATGCAGTAATTAAAAATTGTAGGTCAAGTCTCTCATGGCCCTGTTTTCTGTTAATATGGGAGAGCAACGATCAGATTCGCTTGCACGGCTCTTCGCTGTGCTGAGATTTAAAGGATGAAGGGTGACATTTTCCCCATTTTGTAAATTAATGCCATTGATCTGCCTAACAAGAACAAAGTTAGGCTTCAAAATACCAAATGATAAAGAGATTAAGACCTGGAATGGCTTTTCAAGGCACCTCGATTGTAAGACTGGATGCAGAGTATTGAACTTTCAATTAGAATTTCTAATAGGCTATTGACTTAAATGGATAAAATGTTGCAAGCTATTACTTTCAGAATGACAAAAATTGTTTCTTACGTCCCAGGATATTGTTTTATGAAACAAATCATATTCTTCAAGCAAAAGGAAGAACAGAGTTCATGACGATAAATGCTGATGTCTCTTTATGGCATGTTTCTTCTTTATTTGCTTTCCTCAATATGCTAAACCTGAAACTCAATTAATAATAGATGTTGAGATGGATTTCAACCATATAAGTCTGGTGGGACAATAGAGAGAACTAACATCACATGGGTCATGGCTTTATCACACATATGATGCAAATTATATGATTTGCACTGTCAAATGATGAATTACATAATTCACATCACTTGCATGATGATCTCATGGTCCTTCTTCTTGTGCCAAATCCGTCATCAGACGTTGGCAATCATGTTGGTGATCCTATTTTTTTTTATTTCAAAAAGTTTTATTAGTACAAAGTACAAACATTTTTCTCTTTTTCTCCCCCCCTTCCCCCCATCCTCCTCCCCTTCCCCCCCTCTCACCCCCCCCCCGACTTCCCAGAAAAAGTACAGGGTGTAATATTCAATAAAAATAAGATTAAATTGTACTAACAAATTCTTAATTTCAAAATTTCTCTAAATCTTTAACTCCTTGTTGCTCAAAACCTGTTAAGCATAATCTAAAAATCAGACATATTATTAATCAATCAACATAACAATATCTCAGGCTGTTAATTTACTCCACTATATATCTTTCATTTATATAATCTTTAAAATATAATAATAAAAAGAAGAGAAAGAAAAAGTCTTTCTTTCACCATTTCATTCAATTACACAACCATCAACATCATTTCCTCAATGCTGGATAGATCTTCCTTCTTCTGACACTATACCTCTTCGATAAACATAAAAAGTAAAATATACTAACAAATTGTTAATTCCAATATTTCTCTAGTTCTTTAACCCCTTATAACTCAAAACCTTTTAAGCATGATCTAAAAATCAAACACATTATAAATAACCTAACATTCCAATATATCAAATTATCCCCCTCTTAAACCAATCCTTTAAGTGTCTTTCATTTATATAATCTTTAAAATATAGTAGTAAAAAGAAAAAAATTGGTGATCCTATTTTTATCAACAGCCGCATGAAAAAGTGCTGTTGAGTTTTGTCCAAACCAGTCCCTTAAATTTTGAAGCCATGATGTTCTTCTTCTGCCTGGGCCTCATTTGCCTTCAATCTTTCCCTGGAGGATTAAGTGAAGTAATGTGTATTTTTCCTGGTGTCGCCTCATATGTCCAAAATATTCTTTCGCTTTTTAATGGTTTTGATTATTTTCTTTTGCTTTCCCAGGCGGCTCATCTCCCCGTTTCTGATTTTATCAACCTAGCTTATACAGCCATCTGTAAATCCACATTTCAAATGCTTCTAGTCTCTTCAAGTGGCTTTCTGTCAGAGACCGACTCTCCACTCCGTATCTCATGGTCCACACTCTAGAATTACCTTCATGATTGAGGCACACATTCACTAATCAAATCAAATCAAGCCATCATGGTTTGTACTGGATGTCCATGGATCCAACATGGTTTCTCCAAGCATTTCACTTATATCATGGTTGTGTTCCCATCATTGATGAATGACGACCTACCCAACTCCGTTAGGTTATGCAAATCCAGTTCTTGAAGTAGTAATAGTGTGTCAGCGTGGACACACTTTTACAACTTACAATAAGCATCATCTTGACAGGTCAGTCCAAAGGCCTATTCAGTTCATCATTTTTGTCATCGAGTCTTTAACCTCAAAGGTTTCTGTCTTCCATTTCCTTGAATGTGAATAAATATTTATCAGTGTGTTTAGGATGAGGAGCGTTATGAAAACTTAATTGCATATTTAAGATTTGGCCCTTTCATGACCTGCAAACTTGAGGGGGGAGGGAGAATGAGGCAATGTGCTTTTCTTGTGTGTCTACAACCCCTGAAATTCTTACTGTGCCTGGAATGGATCTTTGGTCTCCTTAAGTGCTGAACAGCTGGTCACTTTTGAGAGTAATTTATGCTTGTGGAGCTATACTTCAATAGAGTGCCTTTAAGACATAAGGTCATTAATTGGGATTGAGTTTGGAAGAAGACATGTGTATTCATTCATAACAAATGAGAAATAAACTTAATGAGTCTGCAAAGCAGGCACTTGTATTATAGTCATTAAAAAAAACACAGAAGATCTCTGTTTCAATGTCATACACTCTAAACCGAGCCAGTGGAACTGAGTCAATAAAGAGAAATGTATATTTTTTTTAAAAAAAAAATACATTTTAATATCTGTCATCAGCTCTTCGTGAATGTCTCTACAAATCAGGAAAAGGCTTGAAGTTAGGAAGGAAGACTGTTGGGATGTTTGTAGCAGGACTGAAAGTCTGAATGAAAGATGATTTAAGCCAGGTAAAGGGAATGTTCGGGTTTTTTTTTGAACCTCTATTATTTTAATTAACTTGTGCAGGGCTACCAAATGGGTGGAGCCAAAACAATGTAGGCAGGGTGAGAAAACATATACCGTATTTTTTGGAGTATAAAACAGACCTTTTTCCTTCCTAAAAGTGGCTGAAAATTTGGGTGCGTCTTATACTCTGAATGTAGCTTTTTCGGAGCTTTTTTCCCAGCCCTAACTAGGTGCTAACGATCTTCCCAGCTTTTACCTTGCAGGCTTTTTCATTGTTGCTCTCTCCGAAGAATGTTTTTCCAGCCCTAAGTCTTTGCAGGATTTTTTTCATTGCTCTACTTGCTCCAAATAAGTTTTTTTATAGCCCTAACCAGGTGCTAACGATCTTCCCAGCTCTTACCGGCTTGCAGGCTCTTTCATTGTTACTCTCTCCGAAGAATGTTTTTTTAAGTCCTAACCAGGGGATAAAATAATGTGCTGAAGCTGACCAGACTAAGGACGCTAGCCAGATGAATACCTGGTAGGCAGATTTCCTCCCCCCCTATTTTCCTCCCCAAAAACTAAGGTGCGTCTTATACTCCGGTGCATCTTATACTCCGAAAAATACGGTAAGCATCCCATTAAAACTAAGACAAAAACCATGTATGAGACTTGGACCATAAGTGGTTGGATAAAGGATCAAATATTTTCAGTACTGTCATTAAAAATAAAGATGATGGAAATGGCTGCCCACGGCCCTCCTGAGCTCCATTTTTGCTGGCAGAGGCACCACGGGCCAGTCCTTTGCTGTTTCCAGGGTGGTGCCGTGGGCCAGATTTAATCACCCTGCAGGCCGGCTCCAGCCCCCGGGCCTTGAGTTTGACACCCCTGGTCTAGGGGAATCTAACTCCAGTACCCTTTATCTCTAATTTGAACGTGCTTCTACAATCTTTCTAGATAATGGGTACTGTTTACTATCATGAGAAATCAGTTCCTTCCAGAATCTGATGCAAACCACCCTGATCCAAACGGATCGTGTGTTTTCGGTATAAGAAAATGAATTAAACTGCATATAAAAATGCAACATTTGAAGTAAAAGCTAGCTTCAGAATGCTACTTTGAAATTAAACATGGGTGCTTCATCACTGGAGGTTTTTTAAGAAGAGACAGGACAGTCACTTGTCTGAAATGGTATAGGATCTCCTGCTTGAGCAGGGGGCTGGACTAGAAGACCTCCAAGGTCCCTTCAGGCTCAGTTCTGATTCTGATAGCCAGGAATCCGGT
This sequence comes from Diadophis punctatus similis, assembly GCA_023053685.1. Taxonomy (NCBI): domain Eukaryota; kingdom Metazoa; phylum Chordata; class Lepidosauria; order Squamata; family Dipsadidae; genus Diadophis; species Diadophis punctatus. The sequence continues at coordinate 14,739,718 of JALIGW010000001.1, read as the reverse complement.
GGTGTTTTGTTTTTTTTTACAGAAAAAAGAATGATTAAAAGGTATACTGAAATAGGTTTTTTGTCTGAAAATTTGGCAAAGGAAAAACAAACAACATGAAAAAACCCATCCGAAACAAGATTGGGCAGGTTTATGAATGAATGCATGTAAAAACTGATCCTCGCCAGAAATAGACTGATCTGTCCATCTGCAATAATGAATGAAATCTGAAATGCTTAAGGCATTTCTCTCTTTTTCTCTCTCTTGCTTGTAAAAACAGCAATAACTGGAGGAGATTTGGGCTCTACATGGGATAATTGCTTGGGATCTTGACTCTTGCTTCACCTTGAATATATTTACAAAGAATCTACTCTTATTTTCCTGTGTATCCCTCCCTCACCCCCACAGACCTCCTCCGAAAGCAGCCAACCCAGTCTAGGAGAAAGGGTTAATATTATGCTTATGTTACAGTGCATTAAAAACTCTAATTAAAACAGTATTACATTCCCATCTGCCAATCTCCAGTAATCTTCTTTAATTGCAGTAATTAAACTATATTTACATGTTCAGAATACTTGTAATTTAGCAAATTGCGCACTCTGCTCTCCATTTAATCAAACAACCAGTTCCAGTATATTTAGTGTGGAAAGAAGTAATTTCAGTGTTTTGATTACTATAGCAGATTTGACAGAGTAAGTATCCCTCTAGTCATGGCTTTGAAAAGGAAGGCAAACATGAAATCTAGGCATGGTTTGATTGCCATGTAGATGCCTAATTGCATGTTGAGGATTTACTACTAAGGGCTACCAACGTTTCTCACTTGATCATTCTTTCAGGCACAGCTGATGTAACTGATTCTAGAAACACATCGTCATAGAGATTCCTAGCTAAAAACTCATGTGACGAAGAGAAAAATGTGATTTCTCATTAGGTGCAGTCCAGTGGTGGGCTGCTACCGGTTCGCACCGGTTCGTCGAACCAGTAGCATCGGGAGGCTCCGCCCACCCACTTGGACGTCATCAAAAACGCTCTGTGCATGCGCAGAAACTTATGCCCATGCACAGAAGCATTGTGCTCCCGCACGCTCCCATTCCCGAACCCGTAGCAAAGGTAAGTGGAACCCACTACTGGTGCAGTCTGCTTTGGCCAGCGAGGTTGTCTGCAGAAGCATCATAAAAGTCAGATTTAGGTTTAGAATAACAGAGTTGGAAGGGACCTTGGAGGTCTTCTAGTCCATCCCCCTGCTTAGGCAGGAAACCTTAAACCACTTCAGACAAATGGTTAACCAATCTCTTCTTATAAACCTCCAGTGTTGGAGTACTTACAACTTCCGGAGGCAAGTTGTTCCACTGATTAATTGTTCTATCAGGAAATTTCTCTTTAGTTCTAGGTTACTTCTCTCCTTGATTAGTTTCCACCCATTGATTTTTGTCCTGCTCTCAGGTTCTTTAGAGAATAGCTTTACTCCCTCTTCTTTGTGGCAGCCCCCGGAACATTGCTATCATGTCATTGTTGGAAGGAAAATCCATCTGGTTCAGTTCCAAGAAAGACGCTGGAAATAACATGGAGGCTGATTGGAAAGAGGGTCTATTTATTGTGAAGCAGATTGTGATTCTGGGGAAGCTGACCAAATGGCTGAATAGGTGGATGGATCTTTATAGTTTCTGTAATGTTGAAGTTTGGGATTTGTGCAATATGGGCTTTGTGTTTCTAAAACGGTGTTGGGCAAGTCCTATGGTGGCTAATGGCTTTCGTCCTGTGTTGGATCTTGGGTGACGGGCTGCTTGTTCTAATCCTTTCTCCATTGGAGGTTGAAGCCAGCATTCAGTGAGGGTTGTCCACAGCCAATCACATCAAGGGCTGAGTCTGTCAATCAAAAACTGAGCCTCTGTCCTCCTCCTCCTTGGATATTGGCCCAGTTTAGACTCAGCCCTTCAAAAAGGCTAGACGTGGATTTACACCTCTCTGACTGCTTGCTTCAACTGTAAGTTTAAAAAAAAAAAACAACAACAGAAAAATGCATGAGGATTGACTTAGTTAAGAAAGGAAAAATAACAACAGTTAGGAAACTGTTTCCTTCTCCCGTCCCCAGGCATTAACAAATCGCCACTTGTGGCTGTTAAACGCCTCGATTCCAGCTGCCCCCCCTCTTCCCCCTCTGCTCATTGTCTGGGGAAAGGGCTTGCAAGCCCTGAGGGGAGCGTTGTTTGCCATCGGCCGGTGCTTGCACTCCGATGAGGCTGGAGGGACACTCCCTTACCAAAGCTCCTAAGGAGCACAGATACAGGGGAGAATTCAAGACTCACAGATTGTATTTCTGGTAAGGCCGATCTTGCGGCCGGCTTCTTTTAGCCTGGAGACTCGGCGGCGCGGCTTTTAAGCTCAGCGCCGGCTGATCTTTTCAAATTTGGCTGTTTTTCCCGCCCTTTCGCCTCCTGAGCCGGTCGCCATCTTGGGAGCGCAGCGCCATCTAGCGGCGCGCGCAACTCGCTATTTTTAGCTGATTCACGATGGCTGAGGCTGGGAAGGCTCCGGCGAAGCCGAAGAGGCCAGCAAGAACGCAGAAAGGGCCCGATTCTGGGGAGGAGATTACTCCTGCCCCGATAGAAGCCAAGCAGCCTAAATCGACCCAAGGGTCTAAGGCTGCAGAACGCGACGAGAGGAGGCGTGATCGGGCGCTACAGCGCATAGTGGACAGGGCGGATCAGCAAGAGGAGGCCATGGCACCTCCAAAACACCAGGTAGTGATCCAGGCCCAGGTCCACAATCTGGATGCCCCAGCTCCTACGCTCTTAGACCCCAATGTCTGGGGGGAAGGAGGCCTGGTCTCCTCTGCCCAGGGAAATCCCCAGGAGATTGCTACTGCATTTGGACCAGATATCCCTGTGGCCTCTGCTCCCACCATAGACTGGACACAGGCGGCTAGGCCCCCTGCTAGTGTGGCCTCCAGCTCCCTGACTTCTCAGGCAGGCCCTTCACATCAGCCTGATCAGCCAAGCTGGCAGATGGTCATGGCAGCAACAGTGCAACAGTGCCTAGCTGGATTCCAGCAAATACAGGCCTCTGCCCAGGCCATTCCATCTAGGCCTTCTAGTCATGCACATTCTCAGTCCCTCAGGGGGGCAGCCATTGCTGAAGACTCATCTGATGATTCCAGTGAGGATATCAGACCTGCCACCCTGGAAGAGGGTGAGTGTGATCCCACAGCACTATCAGAGGATGAAGGCCTCGCTCCAGAACAACCCACTTCAGTGGGCTTATTCCCACCTGCCTTATTCAAGTCGTTACTACATAAGGCCAGGAATGTAGCAGGCCTGGCCTCTGCTCCAGTAACAACAGATGCTGCGACTTCTTCATCCAAAGTTCCGGTTTTTGAAGAACAGGTGACAGAGCTGGATGTTATTCCAGCGCCCAAGATATTCCTGGACAACGTGCAGCGACAGTTCGTGGCTCCAACCTCAGGACCAATGCCTTCCGCGCAGGACAAGAGATTCTTTAATACGGCGGCTGAACTGACGGGTCTACTCTCCCCTCCATCGGTGGATGTTCCGGTAGCTGCGCTCCACTCTCCAAATCCCATACCGGGGGAAGCTGAGGAGCTCCTGAAACCGGATGATCGTCGACTAGAACAACTCCTGCTGAAGTCCCACCATGCCTCGGCCTGGGCGGTTCGCGCTTCCTGCTCTGCATCCTTCTTTGCCAGATCGTCTCTCTTGTGGCTGCGCCAGCTCCAGGAGTGGATCCCCTCATCAGAACTTCGCATTCATCAAGACCTCAATAAAGTCATAGCTGCAACTCAATTTACTGCTGATGCTACACTCAGGGCAGCACGCTTTTCTTCAAAATCCATTGCGGCTGCCACCGCAGGTCGCAGGGTGAACTGGCTCAAGAACTGGACTGCCGATGCTCGCCAAAAATGGCGCCTGGCATCTAAGCCGATTGCGGGTCAATCCCTTTTTGGGGAGGTTTTAGACCCGTTACTGGTGGAGTCTAAGGATCGTAGGAAGGTCCTTCCAACTTATAACAAAAAAGGTTCTTTCCGTCATAACCCATATCCTAGACGGCCCTTTCGATCGGCTGACCAGGGTTCCAATCTGCCCCGAACCCCAGGTCAGTATGGCCAAAGGTCCTTTTACCAGGATAGAGCGGCCAGGGGCAGATCTTACAAACGTCCCTATAGGGGATGGGGTAACAAGTTTTCCAGACGAGGCAAATAATTTATCTCAGGATTTCCCAATTGGAGGTAGACTAGCCAGGTTTGCGGATACCTGGGAATTGACCACTCAGGACGTCTGGGTTAGACAAACTATCCGTTTTGGGTTATCATTGGAATTTTGGTCACGGCCCACTCCAAGTTTTATACCCTGTCATGTTTCTGGAGTTCCAGAAAAGCGCCGGTTAATGGAACAGGCCATCCACCATCTCCTGGAGATTAGGGCCATTGAACCGGTCCCTAGGGAACAAAGGGGAGCAGGAGTATACTCAATACTTTTTCTGGTCCCTAAACCCTCCGGGGATTGGCGACCTATACTGGATCTCAAAAGGTTAAACCAGTTTGTTAAATATCGTAAATTCAAAATGCAATCCCTACGTTCCATCCTCAGGGGTATCCATAGGGGTGACTATCTGGTCTCCTTGGACCTATCCGAAGCATATCTCCACATCCCCATAGCACCTACAGAAAGGAAGTTTCTCCGTTTCTGCCTTGCTGGAAGACACTTCCAGTATCGAGCACTCCCGTTTGGCCTCTCCTCAGCCCCCCGAGTCTTTACAAAGATCTTGGCGGCATTGGAGGCTCACCTTCGTTCCTTAGGAGTTCGGGTCCAGTGCTACCTGGACGATATTCTGCTTCAGGCTTCTTCCAGGTCCTTGGCAGAGCGTCATGTGCAAGTAGTGCTGGACGAGCTTCAACGACATGGCTTCTCGGTAAACCACCGTAAGAGCTGTCTGGTTCCTAGTACCTCAATTCTCCATTTGGGCTCAATTATAGATTCCCAGCAGTGCAAGGTTTTCCTATCCCCCGAGCGACAGGGCAGCATTAGGGTCATCATAGGTAATATCAACCGCTGTCCATCAGTTTCTCTAGTCCTGTTGGCCACACTACTGGGAAAAATGATATCGTGCATCGATATCGTGCCCTGGGCACGGTTGCACTCCCGTAGATTGCAGTGGTTCTTACTTCCCCTTATTCCCCCGGGTCAGTCCCCCCCTGCAGTTTGGGTTCGTTTGCCCTCTCACGTTAGACAATCCCTAGTCTGGTGGACATCCTCAGCCTTGGAAGAAGGCTCTTCCTTCCTCCTACCAGATAGAATTACAGTAACCACAGATGCCAGCCTCTCAGGCTGGGGGGCACACATTCAGGGCCAACTGGCCCAGGGTACCTGGTCTAGGGAGGAATCCAAATGCCCCATTAACCTACTAGAACTTCGCACTATCCGTTTAGCGTTAAAGAGCTTTAAGACTAGAATAGAAGGTTCTCATGTGTTGGTCCTCACCGACAATGTCACGGCCAAAGCACATGTTAATAGGCAAGGGGGAACACGTTCAGCGGCCCTGCTTGAGGAGGCCTTGTCCCTGGGTCTGTGGGCAGAGAAACACCTTATTTCCCTTTCAGTGGAATATATTTCAGGGGAAGCCAACAAGCAGGCTGATTGGCTCAGCCGTCGGGATTTAGATCAGACCGAATGGCAACTACATCCAGGGGTGTTTCAGGATATTGTTCATAGATTTGGTTTACCTTTAATTGATCTGTTTGCTACCCCACAGAATGCACAGCTCAGCCGGTTCTACTCTCGCTTCCCGACGGAAGGCGCAGAAGCAGTCGACGCCCTGTGCTCACCTTGGCCCCAGGGACTCCTGTATGCCTTCCCTCCCCTCCCTCTGCTCTCCAGGGTCATCCAGAAAATATTAAAACATTCTGCGGAGGTGATTCTAATTGCCCCTCACTGGCCACGCAGGGTTTGGTTCGGGGACCTCCTTTTCCTCTCCCGCGGTCACCCGTGGAGACTGCCCCCCCTTCCGGATCTGCTCCAACAGGGGGAAGTGGTTTACCCGGACCCTCAGTGGTTACGCTTGACCGCATGGCGGTTGAGCGGGAGGTCTTAAAACGACAACATTATGATCTGGACACCATCGAAGTCATCTTGGCCTCCAGGCGTCCTTCCACTAACAGAGTGTATCAGAATACCTGGAAGGCTTTCTGTGAGTGGTGCAGACTGGAGGGTATCTCTCCTCTTTATGTTCCCATTCCTCTCCTACTCCGTTTCCTCAAGAAAGGACTAAATTTGGGGTTGGCCCCTAACACCCTTAGACGCCAACTGGCCGCACTTTCCACCATTCTCTCCTACCCAAATTGCCCCTCTCTGGCACATGTGCCCACGGTGCATAGGTTCCTTAAAGGAGCCTCCAACATCTGCCCGCCAGTCGTGCACCGTTTTCCCACCTGGGACCTACCCCTGGTCCTGGAGGCCCTAACCGGTCCCCCCTTTGAACCTTTAAGAGAGGCGCCCCTTAGCCTCCTGTCTTACAAGGTAGCTTTCCTTGTGGCTATAACATCAGCCAGACGTATCTCCGAGCTCTCAGCTCTCTCTATTCGGCAGGACCTTTGTCTTTTCCATCCAGACAGAGTGGTCCTCCGCCTAGACCCTTCCTTCCTTCCCAAAGTAAATTCCTTATTTCACCGTTCCCAGGAAATCATTCTCCCGTCCTTCTGTGCCCACCCACGTCATCCTAGAGAGCGTCAGTGGCATACTCTGGACGTGAGGCGTGCCTTGAAGGCTTATATCAACCGTACTTCGGCCTTTCGTAAATCAGAGGCCTTGTTTGTTGCCTTCCTTCCCCGTTCCATGGGGCTCAAGGTTTCATCCCCTACCATAGGGAGGTGGATCAGAGCCACAATCACTAGAGCTTATACCTCAGCTGGAAAGCCGGTACCAGAGACTATCACGGCCCATTCCACCCGCAGCGCCGCTACGTCGGCTGCATGGAAGACTCGGGCTTCACTTGAGGAAGTGTGTAGGGCTGCTACTTGGGTTTCCCCTACTCAGTTCATACGCCACTATAAAATTGATTCTTATGCTTCTACAGAGGCAGCCTTCGGCAGGCGAGTGCTTCAACAGGTTGCTGCGCCTCTGTCCTAGTAGACACTGGGGAGGAGTGGTTGCTTTAGTTGCCCTCCCTCGGGCATGTCGTAGCTTGGGTATGTCCCTCACTGAATGCTGGCTTCAACCTCCAATGGAGAATGGGCGTTTACTTACCGTTGATACGCCCGTTCTCGTTGGTTGAAGCCAGCATTCAGACCCTCCCTTATGTTCTTTGGTTCTTATTGAATACGTTCTACACTGTTTTTTGCTCTACTACTTGTTGTATTAATAAATCCAGTTTTTTGTTACTTAATTCCGCAGTCTGAGGTGTGACTTACTCTCCTATTGGTGCAGTGTATTGTTTTTGTTCGGTTAACACTGTTCCTTTCCACGTCAAGTCTGTCTTTCAGCTTCGTCTAAACTGGGCCAATATCCAAGGAGGAGGAGGACAGAGGCTCAGTTTTTGATTGACAGTCTCAGCCCTTGATGTGATTGGCTGTGGACAACCCTCACTGAATGCTGGCTTCAACCAACGAGAACGGGCGTATCAACGGTAAGTAAACGCCCAATCACTCTGCTTTTGTTAGCTGTCTAACATTGCTGAAGGGAGTTTCAAAATATCCTGTCTTGAATGGACCTCTGCTGGCAGTATTTACTTTGCTTATGAATGGAGCCATCTAGATAGTTGGTTTCCTCTTTCAATGAGCTCGTTATCGCTTAAGTGCTGGCATCTGCTGTGGGCTATTAAAAAAGACTCGGGGCTGCTTTTTGCCTCTTAAGAACATATTTCTTCATTTCTCCTTTGGGGAAATATAATATTCTGCTTCTTAATATTTCCCCGAAATATTTCATCCTTCTAGGAGGGCGGGCTTCCCACAAGATGATGGGTAGGAATTCACAATGGAAACTCCCATCTCTTTTGCGTGGGCAGTGCATGGAAAAGATGTCCCATTTTGTGCAGTAATTGAGGAGGGTTTTTTTTTGGAGTCTGGCAAAACACACACAGTTTTTGCGTTAGGCAACTGAAATCAAACCACAGTGGAGATGTAAGAACTTCTGGCTTGCTGTCACAGTCCATTGGTCTCCATCGAAACACATTTCTAATGATCTTGATACACTTTTTATGAAACTTGTTGAAAAGCATGCAATGTCCTATCTTTACCTATCTCCATGGATGCTAAAGTACTATTTTGGTGGTGATGGAGGGAAATGCCCATGGCAGATTTTTCCCCTCCCAAGTTATAAGGAATCCATAGAAGGGTGAAAAAAAATCATTTTCTAAACAAAACGCGGCATCTTTTCCATGTCTTGCCCATGCAAAAGAGCAGGCCATCATCTCAACTTTTATTATCCTTCTGGAGACAACCTCGCTGGCCAACTCAGCCTGTATCTAATGAGAGGTTGCATCTTTCTCTTCATCACGTGGGTTTTCAGATGGAAATCTCTATGATGATGTGCTTTTATCAGTGATACACTACTAATGGCTGGATAATTTTTTTTTTAAGATGAAAAATAAATTGTGGTGCACCCTTTCAAAGTACTAATAATCCACAGTGACCTCTCTACACAGCAAATCACTCCATAACTCACTGGCGTAGATTGTTTTCCTGCTCATTATTTCAAATGAAAAAAAAAAAAAGAAGGTTGGCATGCAATTTTAGTTCTATCAATGGGGGGGAAAATAAGCAACATTTACATCAGACAAGGGTTTTTTATTATTTTTTATAAAGTGCCACAAACATTTTCTTTTGATCATTCTCTTAGATTGTGGGGGGGAAATAACTGAATGTGCTGATGGATCAAAAAGATGCAATGTTTCTACCTATAGATGGAAAGGTGTATCATGGTTATTTCACAAAGATCTTATAGATCAGAACAGAATAACAGAGTTGGATGGGACCTTGGAGGTCCAACTCCCTGCTCAAGCAGGAAACCCTATACCAGTGATGGCGAACCTTTTTTGGTTCACATGGCAAAAGGAGGGGCGCGCATGCGTGCCCACACCCATAATTCCATGTGCCCCTCCATTCATGTGTGTGTGACCCCTCCCCTCCTCGCATGTGATGGCACGCCCGTTTTTCACTCTCCCCAAGCTTCAGAGTCTTTCTAGGGGCCTGGGGAGGGCGAAAATGGCCTTCCCCACCCCCCCGAAAGCAGAAAATAGCCCATTTGCCAAGTTCCGGTTGAACCAGAAGGCCTGTTTTTTTTGCTCTCCCCAAGCTCCAGAGCCTTTCTAGGAGCCTGGGAAGGCCGAAAGTGGCCTCCCCACCGGAGATCCTCCAGTGGCTGGAAATGTTCCGTTTGCCAACTTCTGGTTGAATTGGAAGTTCCGGGTTTTTTGTTCTCCCCAGGCTTCAGATCATTTCTAGGAGCCTGGGGAGGGCAAAAACGGCCTTCCCCACCCCACCCCCCGGAGGCTGTCCAGAGGCCAGAAATGGCCTGTTTCCCAACTTCTTCAACTTGAGAAACGGGCCATTTCTGGCCTCCGGAGGACCTCTGGGGAGTGGGTGGGGAAGGCCATTTTTGCCCTCCCCAGGCTCCTAGAAAGGCTCTTGAGCTTGGGGAGAGCAAAAAATGGGCCTTTCCCACCCCCTCCGGAGGCTGAAAATAGACTGATTCCAGACTCCCAGTGGGCCCAGAAGGCCTGAAAATCAGCTGGCCGGCATGTGCATGCACACCAGACCTGACCTAATATGGCTCCCCGTGTAAGGTGACCAGACGTCCCGATTTTGGCGGGACAGACCCGCTTTTTAATGGTTTGTCCCGCGTCCCGCCCGCCCTCTTAAAAAGTCCCAATTTTTTGAAAGGGGCGAGGGAGGGCTGGGGGGCGGGCTCTCCCCTGCAGGGACGGCCGGCCGCGGCTCATGGGGGGCGAAAGACAAATACAATTTTCGGCGGGCACGGCTTTGCAAGGGCTCTTCACAAGTTTGGCAAGTTTCACAAGAGCCGTTCGCGTGCAGGGCAGTTTATAAATAGCGGCTGCCAGGTAGGGAGCCGGCCGGGGTTGCACAGGGCTGGGGGAGGCTCGCTAGCCCGGCAGCTCCGGCCGCAGGAAAGAGCGGGGGGGGTGCCGTACTGGGAAGGGCCAGCAGTCGCCGCCGCCTGAGGAGGCCACCCCCCCCGCCCGCCCGCTTCGCTGCAGGGGACGCTGCACCGGATCCCGAGTCGCGCCGGCTCTCCCGCGGCCACGATGCCCGCTGACCTGATGGAGAAGAGCTCCTCCTCGCCCGCGGCGGCCATCCCGGCCAGCGCCGGAGGAGTCAACGCAGGACGCCCGCCCGCCGCCCACGGCCGGCCCGAGCTGAGAGGCCTGCTGCTGCTGCTGCTGTGGCTGGTCCCCCAGTCCCGGCGGCGGGAAGGCTGCGGCGGCGGCCCCAGCCTGCTGAGCCAGCGCCGGCCCGAGGGTCATGGATGCGACTCCTTCGCTCGGGCCGCCCCTGGAGGGCGGTGAAGGACACGGTGGAGAGGCATCTGATGCAGCCCCGCCCTCTCGAAAAGGCTGGCGTCGCGGTGGGCGGGGCAGCCCGAGCGAAGGAGTCACATCCATGACCCTCGGGCCAGCGCTGGCTCAGCAGGCTGGGGCCGCCGCCGCAGCCTTCCCACCGCCGGGACTGGGGGCCCAGCCGCAGCAGCAGCAGCAGCAGGCCTCTCAGCTCGGGCCGGCCGTGGGCGGCGGGCGGGCGGGCGTCCTGCGTTGACTCCTCCGGCGCTGGCCGGGATGGCCGCCGCGGGCGAGGAGGAGCTCTTCTCCATCAGGTCGGCGGGCATCGTGGCCGCGGGAGAGCCGGCGCGACTCGGGATCCGGTGCAGCGTCCCCTGCAGCGAAGCGGGCGGGCGGGCGGGGGGGTGGCCCCCTCAGGCGGCGGCGACTGCTGGCCCTTCCCAGTACGGCACCCCCCCCCCGCTCTTTCCTGCGGCCGGAGCTGCCGGGCTAGCGAGCCTCCCCCAGCCCTGTGCAACCCCGGCCGGCTCCCTACCTGGCGGCCGCTATTTATAAACTGCCCTGCACGCGAACGGCTCTTGTGAAACGACATTAGCGGTCTTTTGCCCTCTGCGCATGCGCAGCGTTCTGCGCATGCGCAGGGGGCAAAACCCGGCGTCCAGGCGGCCCCGCCCCCTTCGGTGTCCCGCTTAAAAAAAAAATCTGGTCACTTTATCCCCGTGCCACTTGTGGCACACGTGTCATAGGTTCACCATCACGGCCCTATACCATTCCAGAAAAATGGCTCTCCAATCTCTTCTTAAAAACCTCCAGTGTTGGGGCATCTACAACTTCTGGAGGCAAGCTATTCCATTGATTGTTCTCACCCTCAAGAAATTTCTCCTTATTTCTAGGTTGGTTCTCTCTGTGATAAGTTTCCATCCATTGCTTCTTGTCCTGTTTTCAGATGCTTTGGAGAAATAGGTTGTCACTCTCCAAAGCATAGGCATACTTGTTTTTCTCTTGTGGTAATGTAGCACCCTTTGTACCTTATGGAGGCTATTGGTTTAGATCTTCAATGTCTTAAATCTTCCCTCCTTGGTAAAACCTGTAAGCTTTTATTAAGTATGAGCCTTCCAATTCTATGATGAGCTTTCCCCAGGAGTTATTGGGCTATGAATGGTATCTATATTCTTCACTGATTCTTTTATTTGCCAGGTTTTGATGGCCTCCCAATCCTTTGCTTCTTACAATGCATTGTGTTTTTTCCCCTCCCATCTTAGTTTGATTCATTATTGAACTGAAAAACTTAGCAATTAAAAAAAGGTAGTAAGAAGTTGTAATGGGCTGGGAGAATAAGCTTGGGGGAAAGGAGGAAGAGAAGTTTCAAAGACAGTCATCAGCCAAGTTGATTAGAAAGAAAGAAAAAGGAAGAAAAATGGAGCTAATTTTGAATCCATATCTATCAGCTTATATCAGGGGTGTCAAACCCAATTTCATTGAGGGCCGCATCAGGGTTGTGTTTGACCTCAGCAGGGCTGGGTGGGTCAGGGGCATCTGTGGTGGCCCAAGCGGTCTGCCAGTGAAAACGGAGCTTGGGAGGGCCACGTGTTTTCGCTGGCAAATGGCTACAGGAGGCCGTCGCAGCCGATAATGGAGCTTGGGCGGGCCACGCACGGCCCTCCTGAGCTCCATTTTCACTGGCAGAGGCACTGCAGGCCGGTCCTTTGCTGTTTCCAGGGCAGCCCCTTGTGCCTGATCTTAGCACCCCAATGAGCCGGATCTGGCCCCTGGACCTGGAGTTTGACACCCTTGACTTATATTGTTAGAATCTTTTGATATACACATTGGGTCTTTGGGTACAGAGAGGCAATCAGGGTAAGGGCTTTCCAAAAATTTTCTGGAAAGAAGATGCAAACAAATGTTTGGAAATCTTCTCTTTGATTGATTAGATGCCATCAAGTTATTTTTGACTCCTAGCGAACCATAGATAGATTTTATCCATGACAGTCTATCTTTAACCCATTGTTTCAAATCTTCGAATGGCACACTCATTGTCACTGTGTACATCCACCTTGCAGCCATTCATCCCCTTCTTCTCCTTTCTTCCAACTTTCCCAGCATCAGAACCTTCTCCAGAGAGCTGGGTCCTTGCTTAATATGTCCAAAGTAGGATATTTTGAGTCTGTTTATTTGTCCCTCGGGTGAGAACTCTGGATTATTTTGTTTGATAAAGCCAAAAAGGAAACAAAAGGACCAAAACACCTCCCCACCAGCAATCAACAGTAAGCAGAGATTAACACCAAGATCAATACTAGACCAACAATCAAGAAGTAATCAATACCCCAATCAAGGAACTACCAACTCAGACATACAATCTATCACTAAACAACAGCCTAATCAAGAAATCACCAAGAACATTCTTACCAACACTAGAAAGCCTCTAGTATATAAACAGAGAGTAAACTCCACTCCTTCTAGCACTGATGATGATACCTAGTTTAGTAATAAAACATCTGCAGGAAAACAACCAAGCTCAGAGAGCACCAAGGACCTCATAATTTTATTTGAATTCATGTAGGCTGGGCAATTCTGGGAGTTGAAGTCCACAGAGCTTAAAGTTGCCAAGTTTGAGAAACGTTGGTCTTTTGACTCTGTTGTGTAATGGCTGTGATGGATTGGGACATATCCAGAACTACAAATATTTCTGGTAGTTAGTTAGTTGGCTGACATATCAAATATTAAAAAAACAGCAATATTCTGTATATGGAAGAGGTTGTGATATAATATAATATAATAACAGAGTTGGAAGGGACCTTGGAGGTCTTCTAGTCCAACCCCCTGCTTAGACAGGAAACCCTACACCACTTCAGACAAATGGTTATCCAACATCTTCTTAAAAACTTCCAGTGTTGCAGCATTCACAACTTCTGGAGGCAAGTTGTTCCACTGATTAATTGTTCTCACTGCCAGGAAATTTCTCCTTAGTTCTAAGTTGCTTCTCTCCTTGATTAGTTTCCACCCATTGCTACATGTTCTACCTTCAGGTGCTTTGGAGAATAGTTTGACTTCCTCTTCTTTGTGGCAACCCCTGAGATATTGGAACACTGCTATCATGTCTCCCCTAGTCCTTATTTTCATTAAACTAGACATACCCAATTCCTGCAACCGTTCTTCATATGTTTTAGCCTCCAGTCCCCTAATCATCTTTGTTGCTCTTCTCTGCACTCTTTCTAGAGTCTCAACATCTTTTTTACATCGTGGCGACCAAAACTAAATGCAGTATTCCAAGTGTGGCCTTACCAAGGCATTATAAAGTGGTATTATTACTTCACGTGATCTTGATTCTATCCCTCTGTTTATGCAGCCTAGAACTGTGTTGGCTCTTTTGGCAGCTTCTGCACACTGCTGGCTCATATTTATTTTTTATTTTTTTAAGAATAATATTTATTGAGTTTTCCTTTAAAAACATAACAATTAAATACACACAACAACAAAAATAAACACAACAGGAAAAGAAAAACAAATACAAAAACTGTAGAAAACACTACAGTAAACAAATAACATACGCAACAAACCATAAAAGTGAAATCATGCTTCTTTGACAGCCTATTAGCTATTACTACTAATCTTTATACACTCGATTATATATTATATCTGTATGTATACATTATAAATATTTCTACAGCTAATTTACCCAATTGATCCTACTGTTTGCAAACATTACTTCAGTCAGAAAGTGAGGTAAAGTATCATAATATATGAAATAAACTACAGTTTGTTATAGCATTGCAAGAAATTATACTATAATAGATTTCTGTATTTTTTTTTGTCCAACCCAATTATACCATCTATCCCAGGTTTTATAAAAATCTGTCTCTTCTTTGTCCTGAATTTCCATCGTTAACTTGCACATCTCTGCTACTTCCAAAATTTTATTGACCACAGTTATCATTGTTGGTATTGAGTCCAATTTCCAAGTTTGTGCGTAAGTAATTCTAGCGGCTGTAGTAATGTGTAATATTAAATATCTATCTTCTTCATCAAATTTTCCCCTAAATATGCCTAGTAAGAATAGTTCTGATTCTAATTCAAGACTTCGTGCTATAATTTGTTCTATTATAATTTTAACCTTATTCCAAAATATTCTCACCTGAGGGCAAGTCCACCAAATGTGGTAATATGTTCCATTTTCTATTTTACACTTCCAGCATTTAGTAGATAATTTAGTAAACATTTTTGCCAGTCGGGCCGGAGGAAGATGCCATCTATAAAACATTTTATAGATGTTCTCTTTATAAGGTATTGCCAAGGTTAATTTGTAGTTCTGTTCCCAAATTTTGTCCCATTCAGAAAGATGTATATTATACCCAAAGTTTTGGGCCCAAGCTATCATTGATCCTTTAACAGTTTCTTCAAACAATTTATATTCTAACAGATAACTATACAATTTTGATAGTACTTTTCTATCAGTACCTAATAATATTTTATCTAGGCCGTTACATATTTTGGAAACCAAGTTGTTTATCTTTACTATATCTAGATTGGACCTGCAGATAGTGCCACCAATCTAGTTGTATACCGGACTCATTAAGATCTTGTTTCATTTTAAGATTATCATAATCATCCAATACTTGTTGGTAGGTTATTACTGTCTTATCTAAGGTGACCAGACGTCCCAATTTTGGCGGGACAGACCCGCTTTTTCATCATTTGTCCCGCGTCCCGCCCGTCCTCTAAAAAGTCTCGATTTTTTGAAAGAATGCACGACTAGGGCATTCTTTCAAAAAATCGGCCTGAAAGACAGCAGGCCTCTCAGCTCGGGCCGGCCGTGGGCGGCGTTGGCGGCGGGCGGGCGTCCCGCGTTGTTGACTCCTCCGGCGGCGGCTGGAAGCTGGGGGGAGGGGGAAGGGAGGCTGCTCCTCCTCTCCTTCCCCCGCCCCATCCCTAGCCCTGCCCTCGGAGGCGCCGCTGCTGTTGGGAGGGGTGAGGGACGAGGAGCCGTCGCCGCTTTGAGTTTACGAGCGGCGCAAACAGCCCTTCCTCCCCCTCCCCTTTCTTCCCCCCATCGCCTCGCTGCCGCTGTTGCCCTGGGGCCGGGCGGGCGACCGGGAGACCGAGGCGCTTGGATGCTTGGAGCAGGTAAGCTGCCGGCTGCCTCCTTTCCCCGTCTCCCGCCTCCCGTTCGTTGCTTGCCAGCCCGGCCGAAGGGGAGGCAGGAGGCGAGGAAAGGGGCCGGGTGGGCGACCGGGAGACCGCGGCGCTTGGATGCTTGGAGCAGGTAAGCTGCCGGCTTCCTCCTTTCCTCGCCTCCCGCCTCCCCTTCGGCCGGGCTGGCAAGCAACGAACGGGAGGCGGGAGACGGGGAAAGGAGGCAGCCGGCAGCTTACCTGCTCCAAGCATCCAAGCGCCCTCCCGCCTCCCCCCCACCCCACCTCACCTGGACGCCGACATTTGCTGTTTTGCCCTCTGCGCATGCGCAGCGTTCTGCGCATGCGCAGAGGGCAAAACAAATGGCGGCGCCCAGGCGCCCCCCCCCATCCCGCTTAAAAATAAAAAAAATCTGGTCACTTTGGTCTTATCACTTAATAGATTTGGGTAAATAACCGCTTCCACTGGAAAGATCCATTTTGGGAGCTTTATATAATGTTGTTTTTAAATCTTAGTCCAGCTTTCTAAGAGAGGTCCTCTTATTTGATGGCGGTGAAAATACGAATGTGTAGTATGTTTCCCATCTGCCAAAAATGCATGCCAACCTATCTGTAGGTCGTAGCCCTCTATTGTTAAAATTCGTTTATTTCTTAATAATATCCAATCTTTAATCCAAATTAGGTTGGCAGCTTGTTGATACATCTCCCAATCGGCTCATATTTAAATGGTTGTCCACTAGGACTCCAAGATCCCTCTCACAGTTACTACTACCAGTATTGAGCGAGGTACCACATATACTGTACCTGTACATTCTGTTTTTCTTGCCTAAATGTAGAACCTTACTTTTTTCAGAAACTATAGGGTTACTTTGAATTATCTGCTGAAGAAAATGTTAATGATGAGACAATGGTGGTAAAGTTTGAGAAATAATGTAATAGGGCAAATATGAAATATGAAACTTTAGATCAAGACACAAGGAAAATGGAAATATACTTGAAATGTTTCTTATAGATTGAAAGGGCTGTTCAGAAATACAGTATTAAATTGAGCAGCCAAAGACTATACATAATCATATTTTTTAAAAAAACTTTTGATCTAAAACTGAAATATACTTATTTGAATATCAGAGGGAAAAATATGTACTCGTTTTAGATTCTTATTCTGATTATCCGTAAATTTGCAAGTGACATAGAATAAATGCTTAGTGAAATATTTTTTTTTAACAAGATAAAGCATTCCATTAATAGATAGTGGAATTAGATAGTGGAATTTAGTTTAATTGTGTGTTTTATAATTTTATAGAGCATTACAATTAAAAAGATAAAAACTATTGCAAGCTAAAAGAAAAATAGAAAGTTCAGAAGAGAAAGGGAAGATAAGAAGATAAAAACAACGGGGGAGGAAAGGAAGGGAAGGAAGGAAGACAAAGAACAAAAGGAAGGGAAGGAATGGAGAAAGATAAAGAACAAAAGGAAGGAAAGGAAGGAAGGAAGATAAAAAAGGAAAGGAAAGAAAGGAAAAGGAAAAGGAAAAGGAAAAAATGCTTCCACATTCATAACAATAAACAGGTTTAATAATTTAACCATTTTCTCTTAAAACACAACAAATGAACTCTTATTCCCATATCTTATTTCTTATCTATAAACAGATATTTAAACTCTCATTGTTCAGTCCTGATAAGTAAAAGTCTATTAAAGTTTACCATAGATTACAACATATTTGTTTTAGCCATGATCAAATAAACCAACTTTATTTTCCTCCCCTTTATTTTTAACACTCTTAACCCTTAATCCCCTCAAATAAAGTCTGGAACTTGATTTCCATCAATTCTCCCAGGTAAACCAGACAGGAGATAATACCATAGAACCAATCCTACTTGATTTTAAGGCTATCTTAACGGAATCTTGCAAGTTTGAAGGTACAAACTTTCCACTGCACTTTTAAAGGTCTGATCAATTAGGGTGGGTCCTTCCAAAGTTTCTTTCTCTGATCATTAAGCCATCACTTGGACTCCTCCTTCTCTTTTCCCCTCATCCCTCAAGGTCATTCCTACTTACCATTACAATTTCTCCTCATTTTTTCATTGTTCCTTCTCACAAAATTCTTTACAACTTTAACAGGTTTGTTTTCTAAATCCAGTGCAGGAAAATTATCCAGATCACTCTTTTGATTTGATAAAACATCAGCCTGCTTCATTTGTATATCCGGTGTAGTATCTTGCACATTATTCTAGTTTCAAAATCTTATTACAAATCCATCTGGACACTTAGTTTGTGTATGTATAGCTTTCAAAATCAATACTCTAATCACACTTTTTGCTGTTTATTCCAACACAGAATTTTTAAAACCTGAAACTTGTATAAAACCTGTTGCGCTAGGGATTGAAGAAAAATCATGCAGTGTCATAAAACCTGCAATTATGAAGGTTCCTAATATCCTACAATCAGCTTACAAGCAGTTTCAAAAGGGGATTAAGAAAGAGAGTTTGTGAACTCCTGTATCCTTTTTGACGGCATCAAATCAAACTTTGGGCTATGATGGCTTTCCCAGCACTCTTAGCCTGCTGGAGACCGCAATTGTCTGGTCTCCTTGCAGGGAACAGCTGATTTGTTGTGATGAGAATAAAATCTCATAGAGGCGATTTAGATCTTTTCTTGGAATTCAGACAGTTAGAAATAAAACCGAGATTAAAAGTCTAATAGAAAATATTTATTTCAGTACAAAAACAATAAATCCTGAATAATTACATCTTTGCTAAGAAACACGACCGTTCAGGTCAACAGCTAAGGCAGAAGAGAATAATGGTGACTTAGGAATGCACACATGCGTACAACTCATATCACATGTTCTGTCTGTATTGGAATGTACCATATTAGATAGGGGTGCATCACCCTGCATAGACATACAACTGACAATATTCACACCATGACATGATTGGAGCACTTGAGGGCTATCCCAGTCCTCTCCTTGTCCAGAGAGGAATCATGAAGAGTCGATTTTCCACTCCAGCTCTTCATTTTGCTGCAGTTGTTGCAGTGGTGGTATTCACTTACCTTCCCTACTGGTTCGCAAATGTGAGCGCACATGCGCTTTACTCTCGTGCGAACCTTCTGCGCATGCACCCAGCCTCGAAAATGTGGCTAAATAGGATGGCATTATGTCCGGGCAGCCGGTGCTACCAGTTTGCTCGAATTGGTCTGAACCGACTGAATACCACCTCTGAGTTGTTGGTTCTGCTTGCAATGGAGCCATCTTCAGTTTGTTATATCTTCCCCGGAAGAATTGAGTTTAATTGTCAACAGTTGATTTTTTATAAATTTAGATACACGTCGCATGAATTCCTGAATAGCCATCATCAATTGGGTTAACTTAAAGTAATAAATGTATTTATTTTATTTATTACATTTTAAAAATGTTCATGAACTAAATATACAATTTGAATAAAAGCATCTATAATATTTTTTTTAATGCAAAAAAATAAAAACATTCACCCTTCAACAAGAAAACTGTAAAGGTCAAAAGAAAATGAATTATTGTAAAAAAGGAAATGCTATTTGCCACGAATGAATGTTAACACTGAGCATTGGAATAATGAACCAACTAAACAAGGTTGTTTATCCCACATTCTTTTAACCATCTTTTGAGATGAATTACGATGATGTTGTTGTCTAACTGGAAGAAACCAAAAGCAGTTGCAATTCATACCATCTACTTAAAGAGTCTAATCATTCATCAATAGGACTGTCACTGAATACAGAGAATATTGATAAATAGTGACAGGTCTTGGTAACAGAAGATGCTGGTTTAAAATCTATTTATAAAAAAAGTTTTCACCAAGATCAAACTATTTTAGTATTACCACTTTTTAAGCATTTGGAATTCTGACTTATGACAGAATCAGATGGAAATGAATTTCTGCCTATGAATGATATTTAAGGAAATGAACTACTACAAACTATAACTATTACTTATGAACCCGTAACATTATCAACATTTAAGCCATCCTGTTGCTCTTCGTGAAAAGAGAGAGGGAGGGAGGGAGGGAGGGAGGGAGGGAGGGAGAGAGAGGGGGGGTTAGAGGTAGAGGTAGAGACAGAGACAGACAGACAGACAGACAGACAGACAGACAGACAGACAGACAGATGATAGAGAGGTAGAGGTAGATGATAGATAGATGATAGATAGATAGATAGATAGATAGATAGATAGATAGATAGATAGATAGATAGATAGATAGATAGATAGATAGATAGATAAGGTAGATTGATTAGGTAGATTGATAGATAGATTAGATAGATAGATAGATAGATAGACAGACAGACAGACAGACAGACAGATAGATAGATTGACTGACTGATTGATTGATTGATTGATTGATATAGATTGATAGATATAGATATAGACATAGATAGATATATAGATATATTTACATGATGCCATGTTCCATAAGACTTAAAGTTTTCATTTCATCACTGAAACTTTCAAAACTTTCCAAAACTAAAAGATGCATAATGGAGTCTACATTCTCCAGTCTACAACACAGTCCTTTCAACAGTTCCCAGAAACCTCCACACCCATTTGCACTAATCAGGTGATGACACCGATTAACCTCCAGTGGCCTCAATGACCCTCTAAAAGGATGCAAATGACCAACTGTCTGCAAGGACTATAAATCCTTCCATTCCCCACCATCCAGTCAGAGCTGAAGAAGCTTCTTGGATGAGAAGCAAGACATCTTCAAAGAAAAACCAGAAAGTCCAGTTGCCTCTTGAAAAAGCACCTTTGGGACAACCATGACTTGGATGACTGAGAATCTCCATAGACAAATGACATGGTTGTTTCGTGAATCTGGCTTTTCCTATTGATTTTGCTAGTCAACAGTTGACTGAGTTTGCAAATGGTGTTCACGTGACCTTGGGTCACGGCAACTGTTGTAATACATGTTGATTGCCAAGTGCTGAATTTTGACCATATGACCAGGAGGAAGTGATGACAGTCATAAGTGCAAGGACCAGTCCTAATTCATTTTTTTCAGCTGTTATACATTCAAATAGTCTACTGATCGTAGGTTGAGGACTTTCTGTAATCTAAAAAAAAAAAGGCTTACTGTGAAATGCAGCATCTAAATATAGAAAGCCAATATAGGCAAAGCTTTGCAATACATTAATTTAAAATATTTATTAGTTACCAAACTAGATGCATATTTGCATTCCTGTATGCTGGATTGAGAAAGAATACGGCTACATGAATGTGTCTTTCAGATCTTTGCAACCCACACTTGTAGAACTGACATTAAATACCTAGTAGAGTAATATGGTGGCGGCGCCTGCAGAGAAGGTGACATGGGGCAGAAGGAGAGTAATATTTTAAATCTGAGAAATGAAGCATAGAGCTCTGGATGGGCCCAGCCCTCATTAGCTGAATGGTGAATTTTTCTAATTAGCTCTTTCTCATGTAATTAGCATGGATGAGTCTAATCATCTCATGTGCAACCAAATCTTAATGCTTGAAAAGGGATGTCCTTGGTCTGTCTTTCAAAAAATTCCAAAGATTTTCTTCATGTTTGATTTTTTTTTTAAAGAAACAGTATCTGTTTGAGGTTTATAAGGAATCTAAGTAGCCTAAACTCACACAAAGGAGAGTCTTGATTTTTTTCTTCTTCTCAGAATTGATTTTACTGACAGGTTGTGTGCTGTATGGATAATCAAGGAAGGTGTGGCTTTATGCATTGCGACACCAGCTGAGTTGTTCAGCCTCACCTGGAATAATAGGTGTTTTACATTGTCAGAGGTTGTACTTCTCCAAATATATTTTGCAGTGCAATACTTGACAAAATGAAAAAGCATCACAATTCATTGAAAAAACATACTTTGAGATTGATCTGTGCCAGCAATTATAACTGAAGGAGGTCAGATTTAGGGGTAAGGTCTTTAGTTAGAAATCCCACCACACTGCAGGAATGCAAGAACTCAAAAAGGACCAAAACAGTTTATTTCAGAATACAGATAACTCTAAGATCCAAAAATCATAACTAAATGCATCTTCGACCAGTCCAGAGATCTATCAGGGAATCAAAAGTAGTATCTATTCAGGAGATCAGAACCAAGGATGGAAAGTATGTTCCAAAGGTGTTTTTTCAAGAGGCAACTGGACTTTATTGTTTTTCTTTGAAGACGTTTCGCTGCTCATCCAAGAAGCTTCTTCAACTCTGATTGGATGATGGGGAATGGAAGGATTTATACTCCTTGCAAACAGCTGGTCATTTGCGTCCTTTTAGCGAGTTGTTAAGACCACCTGGAGGTTTGTCTGTGCCATCAGGGTCACCTGAGCGGTGCAAATGGGTGTGGAGCCTTCTTGGAACTGTTGAAAGGACTGTGTTGTAGTGTAAATATGTATGTGTACATGTATATGTACAGTATGTACGTGTGTGTGTGTGTGTGTGTGTGTGTGTTTGTGTGTATTCCACCAAGATCAGAGGCTACATTTGATTAATTTTCTCCTTGAGTTTTGCTTTTAGTTTTTTATGTCCTTTTTTGCTTTTTTTTTTAAAGGGTGGGTAGCTTAGCATGGAAGGGAAATCGTTGTGCTATATTATGCTTTGGTATTATTTTACATTGCTATAAAATAAGTGAATTCGGTTAAAAGTGGTGCATGAACACAGCCTCTGTAAAGAACAGCTGGGCAAATGGTAAATTTTCTCTATTTATTTATGAAAAAAACAAACAAAAAAAATGTAAGGAATGATCGTCTTTATGTTAGGAAAACTAGTACCAATGTCAAGACATTTGTCTACTTTTTTTTTACACAAAATATCCAAGACTTGAGACCCAGCAGGAACAGCCATAACATCTCCTCTCTCATTTCTCATTTTCACATAAGCGTTTACTTATAACATTTAAACAACCTCCCTCCCTCCCCCATCCCACCCCGAAGGAACCTGGGAGCTGAAAGAAAAAGATTGTGCCAAGTTTAGACAGGTTATAGAAATCTTTCCTGTAGATTCTCTACAGACATGCCCCCGAGACCATTCAAAATTGCACTGAGGTTGTTTGTGGGAGCCCTTCACCTTCCATTTTGTCTGCTTTTGAGCTTCTTGGTAAAAGCTGTAATTGGTCTTAGTGGGGCCCCCTTCTCCGACTTCCCTCTTCTCCCCTCTTCAAAAGCTGAAGGAGTCCAGTTTTATCCATGGTGGGTCACAGGAATGCCACCTAACTCCTTATTTATTTATTTAGGCCTTTCAACACTGCAATTAATGAGGGGTGGTTTTTTTTTTCCTGAACAAGGAACACATTTAGTAGAAGGTTAAACGGGTGGGAGGGTTAAGAGGGAGAAGTAATGACAGTTTAAGGATGAAACAGGAAAAACGGTCTCTGCCTCACTTCCTTACGAAGTAGTTAAAAAGCAGTGTCTTAGATCAGGGGTCTCCGACCTTGGCAACTTTACGACTTGTGGACTTCAACTCCCAGAATTCCACAGCCAGCGCATGCTGGCTGAGGAATTCTGGGAGTTGAAGTCCACAAGTCGTAAAGTTGTCAAGGTTGGAGACCCCTGCCTTAGATGATGCTAACTACAGGTAGTCCTTGACATACAACCATCCATTTACGGACCAAAGTTATAATGGCACTGTAAAAAGTGACTTATGACAGTTTTTTCATGTTTACGACCGTTACAGTTTCCCCATGGTGGAGTGCTGCGGTGGCCTAGAGGTGGAGCTCTCGCCTCACAATCAGGAGGGTGTGAGTTCGATCCTAGGTAGAGGCAGATATTTCTCTCTCTCACTGAGAATATATCTGCTGAACAAAACTCCGCATTGGCGACAGGAAAGGCATCCGGCCTTTGAAACGCTCTACTAGCTCCATTCAGTTGCCCAGACTCCACCCCGCAAGGGATTATGGGGTTGTTAAATGAAGATGATGACAGTATCCCCATCATCATGTGATCAAAATTCAGATGCTTGGCAACCGGTTCGTATTTATGACGGTTGCAGTGTCCCGGGGTCATGTGAGCCCCTTTTGCGACCTTCTGACAAGCAAAGTCAATGGGGAAGCCAGATTCACTTAACGACCGGGTGATTAACTTAACAACTGCAGTGATTCGCTTAACAACCGGGGCAACAAAGGTTGTAAAATGGGGCAAAACTCGCTGAACAACTGTCTTGCTTAGCAATGAGAATTTTGGGCTCAATTGTGTTCGTAATTCGAGGACTAGCTGTATCTTCTGTAGAGGATCAAATGGTGATACTCTCACTGAACAGTGAAGAAGAAGGAGATGGGCAGGGGAGGGAGGAATATATGGAAAAGGAAGTGTTTCTTAAGTTAATAACATCATTCGCCATCAGCCGTGATGGTGCAGTGGTTAGAATGCAGTACTGCAGGCTAATTGTGCTGACTGCCAGGAGTTCGATTCTCACCGGCTCAAGATTGACTCAGCCTTCCATCCTTCCGAGGTGGGTAAAATGAGGACCCAGATTGTTGGGGGCAATATGCTGACTCTGTAAACCGCTTAGAGAGGGCTATAAAGCACTGTGAAGCAGTATATAAGTCTAAGTTCTATTGCTATTCATATCATGTATTAATTAAAAAAACAGGCCAATTTTGAAATGTCAGCAAAACCAATGGGAGAATATACTGCCAAGAGGAATGGAAAAACTATTGGCATTCCTCATTGATCATTTGTAGAGTAGGTTTTGATGTGAACCAGACAAGGAGCCAAGCTGTTCCACTTTCTTTCCCAATGATTTGCAAACCTTTCTGGGTGGACCCAGAGCATAGAATGTCCAGTTCTAGCAGCCAAATGAGGGATACAGACTGGCCTGGGACTAAGGGCTGCAACTGGGATTGAAAATCCATAGGGGACTGCACTCCCCAAGTAGGTGGAGACAGGGTGAAATGGGCTAGGATTAAAGGCATTGCATGTGATTCAGTCTAGTGTTCAGGTTTCCAATATCTAAGGGGTTGTCACAAAGAAGAGGGGGTCAACCTACTCTCCAAAGAACCTGAAGGCAGGACAAGAAGCAATGGATGGAAACTAACAAAGTGAAGAACCAACCTAGAATTAAGGAGAAATTCCCTGACAGCGAGAACAATCAATCAGTGGAACGACTTGCCTCCAGAGGTTGTGGGTGCTTCAACAATGGAGGCTTTAAAGAAGAGATTGGACAACCATTTGTCTGAAATGGAATAAGGTCTCCTACTTGAGCAGGGAGGTAGATTAGAAGACCTCCAATGTCCATTCCAACTCTGGTATTCTAGTAAATGTTATTACAACTCCCAATTAATATGGAGGCCAGAACAATACGATGCTCCTACTGAAAGGTCTGCAATTGCTTTCTTGAAGACAATGTATGTTGCTTTGGAGTCTTAAATTGCCGAAGACCTCACTATCTTAGACTGTTCCTTTTCCATGATCAACCTGCTCAAGTGTCACAATAGGCAAAAGAAGCCCTTCAGAACATGCCTTGTCTTCAGAGACCCACATATTGGGTACCGTATTTCCCCCAAAATAAATCCGGGTCTTATATTAACTTTTGCTCCAAAAGACGCATTAGGGCTTACCTTCAGGGAAATACGGTACTAATTGCATCTTTTGACTGATGATCTTAACGGGGGCTTATTTTTGGGGTAGGGCTATTAAAGTTTGTTGCAAAATTAAAACCAGAAGCACACACAGATGACTGATTCAGCTGGATTCAATAACTTCTTTATAAACATTATACTGTAGATAGATAGATAGATAGATAGATAGATAGATAGATAGATAGATAGATAGATAGATAGATAGATAGATAGATAGATAGATTGATTGATTGATTGATTGATTGATTGATTGATTGATTGATTGATTGATTGATTGATTGATTTACAATACCATTAGCAGAGTTCTTCTTCAACCAGTTACAGGTAAACACAAGTAGGAGAGTTAGTTTCATTTCAGCAGAGTTCAGAGTGGAAGAGTACAGAGTGGAGACTGGAGCCACACCCAGCCTTAAGCTTAAGTTCCAGTTTCGATTCTCTGCACAGACTCAGAAGTAGTTAGCTCCCATTGGCTGACTTAGTTGCTATGCCTATTCATTGGTAATGCCTTATTACCACTGGCTCTCCCAGTTCATGAATATCTTAACAAGGGCTTATATTACAAGCATCTTGAAAAATCATGCTAGGGCTTATTTTCCAGTTGGGTCTTATTTTGGAGAAAATATGGTACACAGGAGCCTGTCTTTACCTGTTTTCTTTACAGAAGGGGACACACATTTCTCTGGAAGTTCTGTTTGGTCCCCATATTTTTACTTTAGCACACATCCCAGACCCTTACCCTTAGGAAATGATTCATAAAGGAGAATATTTGTAGCTCAAGGCTGAAATGAAGGGTCCATGGTGCTCTCAGGGCTTGGTTGGGTTTTTTTTGCAGATGCTTCATTACATAAACTGGATAGCACCAACAGTGTACTGATGATGTTACTTACTTTGTGTAATGAAATATCTGCAAGAAAACAACCAAGCTCAGAGAGCATTAAGGAGCCTACAAAGCTATTCATGCAAGATTTTTAATGCATGCTGGCCTTTTTAAAATATTATTTATTTATTTACTCTTTTTTTGGCTTTGTTTTGAATTGATTTGATTTCTACAGCTGCCCATCTCAGCAAACAACTCTGGGCGGCTCGCAATTCAAAAATTTAATTATTTTAAGTATTCTTAATTTTTATGTACTTAGTAAAAAAGATGTTATAAATGCCTCCCTTGCAATTGCTATATTCTTTTCCTACTTCAAGCTTCCTCCGGAGGCTCTCAGGCCAGTCACAACTTTTGCAATCCACCAAGCCCACTTGGGGCCAGAGAAGGACAGCTGAAATTTAGTAGCTTACAGTCTATTATTAGTTTCAATGAGATGAGAGTCATTCAGGATCTTATGCAGTAATGAAATGCTTAAGGAAACACCTAGGGAGTCCCTGCTAAGCTACAAAAGCTTTATTAATTACAATTACCTAAGCATTGCACACACATGCACACCCACAATCGTATTTGAATGGTTATGCTTTGCCTAAGAAATGCATGGGGACTGGGAAAACATAGTAATAGCACTTAGACATATACCACTTCACAGTGCTTTACAGCCTCCTCTAAGCAGTTTACAGAATCAGCATATTGCACCCAATTACTGCAATGCGCTCTACATGGGGCTACCCTTGAAGAGTGTCCAGAGACTACAATTGGTGCAAAATGCAGCTGCGCGAGCTGTGGTGGGTGTGCCTAGATACAACCATGTGACACCTATCCTCCGCCAGCTGCATTGGCTGCCCATTAGTCTCCGGATCCAATTTAAGGTGTTGGTTTTGACCTTTAAAGCCCTACATGGCTCAGGCCAGGTTACCTTCGGGACCGCATCCTGCCGCATACCTCCCTACGACCGGTTAGGGCCCACAGAGTTGGTCTCCTCCAGGTCCCGTCGACCAAGCAATGCCGGTTGGCGGGGCCGAGGGGGAGAGCCTTCTCTGTGGGAGCTCCCTCCCTTTGGAACCAACTCCCTCCAGAGATCAGGACTATCCCCAACCTGCTGGCCTTCCGTAAAGCAATAAAAACCTGGCTCTTCCGGCAGGCAGGGTGAAAGTGAGACCAATCAGACTACATATGGGTCTCCCCCCTGGTTATGAATATTGGAGGTTTGCTTTTTTAACTTTTGTAGTTTTTTAATTGTTATATTTTATACTTATAAATGAATTTGACATGTTGTTAGCCGCCCAGAGTCCCCCGGGAGTTGGGCGGCATACAAATCTATTTAAATAAATAAATAAATAAATAAATAAATAAATAAATAAATAAATAAATAAATAAATAAATAAATAATAATAAATAAACAAACAAACAAACAAACAAACAAACAAACAAACAAACAAACAAACAAACAAACAAATAAACGATCAATCAATCTGGGTCCTTATTTTACCCACCTCGGAAGGATGGAAGACTGAGTCAACCTTGAGCCAGTGAGAATCAAACTGCAGGCAGCCGGCAGTCAGCAGAAGCAGCCTGCAGTGCTGCTTTCTAACCACTGCGCCATCAAGGAGCAGTTCTGTACAGAACAGGTGTCTGTGTGAATTAAGACTCTTCCACAGGAGCCCTGTAGTTTTATCCTATGCCAATAGCATCCTTTGCATATTTCTTTCCACATTATCTCAGGGTTAGTTGACTATTAGGGATGACGTAATGGCTTAGCGGTTAGGATGCTGAGTTGGCTGGAAAGCCGACAGCCCATGTTCGAGACCAGAGCATTGTGTGATGGGGTTAGCTCCTGTTCCTTGCCTCAGCTCCTGCCTACCTAGCACTTCAAAACTATGGAAATGTGAGTAGATAAATAGGTACCACTTCGGTGGGAAGGTAACAGCACTCCATGACATTATACTGACCATATAATGGTGGAAACATTTTCACGTCTTGGTGGTTCAGTGGCCCTTCAAATGGAGGTGAGCACTATCCCTTATACTCAGAATGTACTAGTGGAGTAAAATTCACAGGGACTCCTATTTGACTGTTACAATACATGACCTTCAGAATGGCAGTTCTTAGGTTTGGTAGCCATCTTTCTGGACTTTGTCCGATCTTGATGTATTGTTTTGTTTTAGTATTATTATATTTCCTGTTAACTACTTTGTCGCTAATATAATATACAGTATAGAAGAGAGGTCAAGAATTTGCAAATGGATTTAGTAGTCTTTAATCCGTTTTCAATCTATGGTCATTTCACTGTCCTCTTTTGTTACTATGCCAATCCAGGTCTACTTTTATAAACTGTCTCTTGCGGGCTGCATTCCCACAACACCCTTAACCTGGCTTACCAAACTCAAATTATTTTCTGGTTCTTGTAGCCTAGTATTTAATGTATTGCACATGTGCATTTGCTAAGCTTTCACCTGACTTAGTTAAGTAGTGAAATGTGTGAAAATTATCCTGGATAATTCCTTTGAGCCTCCTTTGTCTGCAGGAAATTCCTTGAGTTTTGCACTGAGGTCTATGTTTAGCAGCTTTAAACTGTCCTGTTTAGATAGTCCTCAACTTACCACATTTACTGACCGTTTGAAGTTACAATGGCAATGGGAAAAAAGTGACTTAGGACCATTTTTCACACTTACGACCGTTGTAGCATCCCCATGGTCACGTGATCAAAATTCAGATGCTTGGTAACTGAACTTATATTTCTAATGCTTGCAGTGTTCCGGGGTCATATGATCACCTTTTGTGACTTTCTGACAAGCAAAGCCAATAGAATGGAAGGGAATGGAGGAGAGGAGAGGAGAGGAGAGGAGAGGAGAGGAGAGGAGAGGAGAGGAGAAGAGAAGAGAAGAGAAGAGAAGAGAAGAGAAGAGAAGAGAAGAGAAGAGAAGAGAAGAGAAGAGAAGAGAAGAGAAGAGAAGAGAAGAGAAGAGAAGAGAAGAGAAGAAGAAATAGGAATGGGAAGAGAAGAGAAGAGAAGAGAAGAGAAGAGAAGAGAAGAGAAGAGAAGAGAAGAGAGCAGAATTCTTTATTGGCCAAGTGTGATTAGACACACAAGGAATTTGTTTCCGGTGCATAAGCTCTGAGTGTACATATAATAGTGATAGATCATTATCATAGTCATTGTAAAAATACTTTCATCATAAAACATTAGATGCAACACTTAGTGATAGTCATGGATACTAAATAAGCAATCAACATAAATCATACTAGGATAACTAAGTAAACAATATAAATTGTAAGATACAAGCCACAAAGTTATAGTCATGAGAAGATAAGGAGATAGGTAATAGGGAAGTGAGAATAATGATGGTAATATTGTCTTTCTAAATAGTTTGACAGTGTTGTAGGAATTAGTTGTTCAGGAGAATGATGGCATGGGGTGGGGGGGAAACTGTCCTTGTGTTGGGGAGTGGAAATGGGGAAAACCAGATTCACTTAAAAGCCATGTTACTAACTTAACAACTGCAGTGATTCCCTTAACAACCGTGTCAAGAAAGATCGTAAAACGGGTCAAAACTGAACAGAAATGTTGGGCTCAATTGTCGTCGCAAGACGAGGACTACCTGTATTGACACGTATGATTGAGGGAAATGGAGAGAGATTGCAGAGAGAGAGAGAGAGGTTGGTTCCTCGCACCTTTAGCTAATTAAGTCAGCAGCAACCGTGAGCAGTGACCACCCCAGTGTGATAGGTGGTATTTGCTGTGCATTAAGCTTTGGAAAGATCATTTCCCCAAAGCCCATCGGTAAATGGCATTCTTTATTAGAATTTCTGACAGCTTTGCCTTTGGCTGAGGCTGGGCCATCAAAGGAATACAGATTAATACAGTGGGTTCCTGACCTGCCCATCCGGCCTTCATAAACCACTTGGATCTGCTTCTGACATGACTTTTTCTGACATGCTTTCCTGAGAAATGTGAACAGGCAGATTAGACCACAGGGAGAGAAAGGTCGTAGAAGATCATGAACTTCTTAAGACCAGGAGAAATAGACCTCACTTACCCCGCCCGCCCCATTTCACTTCATGGTCATTTGAGTATTCCAATAATGTTTAGTTTCAGTGTGCGTTCTGTGAGGTTTGAAATACAGGTAGTCCTCAACTTACGACTACGATTGAGCCCAAAATCTATGTTGCTAAGTGAGACATTAAGTGAGGTTTGCTCCATTTTATGACATGTAAATGAAGGTTCAATGATTCCTGCTGTGGCCCACCAGCGGCCAGTGGAGCTGGCAGCAGATTTGGACAGTGAGGAGGTTGGGGAGGAACATGGGCCAGTCCTGGTGAAGGCTCTGACGAGTGCTCTGCGTCGGAGGCAGAGATGGGGCCAGGGCCATTGGACAGTTATCAGTTGCCTTTGGAGTCAGACATTAGTGAGGCAGACGAACAGCTGGAGCCTGTTCCCAGTGTGCGCATGCGCAGAGTTGCCAGACGAAGGGAACAGCTGAGGAACAAGGGTCGACTTGGGAGTAAGGCCACAGGTGGACAATGAATGGCCCCTCCCATAGGGAATAAAAGAGGAGCGGAAGAGGAGGGGACTTTGCAGGAGACAGTTAGTTCATTTGGGCAAAGATCTGTTCCTGCATTCTTGCCAAGTATTGTCTGTTATAGTCTGGATTCTGAAAGATATCGGCTTGGCAGCTCTCCAAGCCTGATAAAGGTCTGTAATTGGGAAATATCTTGCAAAACTGCTGGCTGAGACTTTGCTGGTGAGGAATTCACTGTAAACTAAATAAAAGGGGGTTTTATCGGGGCGTGGAGTCGGCTTCGTGCTTTTGGGGAAGCCTAGGTCATAACAATCCAGGCCAAAAGTATCTTAACAGGTTAAACCAGGGGTGTCAAACTCTATTTCATTGAGGGCCGCATCAACATTGTGTTTGTCCTCGGGGGGAGATGGGGGGCGTGGCTAGCTCGACGTCACTCGTGTTGGGAGCGCCTGTGGTGACCTGAGCACTCTGCCAGTGAAAACGGGCTCCCAATTCCGTTTTCAGCTGCGACAGCCTCCTGCAACCTTCTGCCAGCCCTCACGAGCTCCATTTTCACGGGCAGAGGCACCATGGGCCGGTCCTTCACTGTTTCCATGGCAGCACTGTGGGCCAGGTCTGAGCACCCCGCAGGCCGGATCTGATCTCCGGGCCTCGAGTTTGACAGCCCTGGGTTAAACCATGGCAACTGGACTAAAGAAATGGTGATGTTTTGTTACTCATCCAAATAACTTCTTCAGTCAAAATGGAAAAAAAAATGCTTTTTCATTTTGGAGAGAAACCCCCTGCAAAAGTTGGTTCTTTCCAATGACTTTCTGATTCTGCTTACCCACATTTTCATTTTCACTGAAGAAATTACTTGGATAAGTAATGAAAAATCTCAGTTTTAAAGGTGCTGGAATTTGGATGCAACCCCATAAGTAGGAAAGGTGAGTTCGAACTGCAGCCACTGTTATGAATTTTTCAATGAATATATCCTACGTTTTCCTCCATGAGAGATTGGTGGGTGTGCTGTTCTTGCAGGAAACTATCCAGGCATAGTTAAAGCATTCAACGGATAAAATGGCTATCTTTGTGTAATACGGATCAGATAAATTAATTGGCAGAAAACTATTTTCTTGGAACACGCTGATAAAATCTTAAACAAACAGTTCAATTAATTGTCTTCATCTTTTTTTATTTTTTTATCAGGCAGGTCATTACTCATAGTCTTTCCTGTGCATCTCTTTCTCTCCCCGCCCCCACTTTTTACTCAAAAGAGAACAATTAGATTGAGTGATTTACTTCAATAACCTCCAATGATTTTATACTTAAGACTTTTTCTATTTTGTTCCTTTGTTTTCTTCCTTTGACTTAGATCTTGGACAGGAGATTGGTTTTAAGCACTCCTCCCCCTCTCTCACACACACAACACACATATCCTCCTCAGGGGTGGGTTCCACTTACCTTCGCGACGTTCCCCGTGTGCATTTTCAACTTCGTGCATGCTCAGTAGCAGGATTCAGCCTGAAACACAGCTGAGGAGTTCATCAGCTGTGTTTCGGGCAAAGAGATAAAGGTCAGTATTAACCCGCGGGCAGGCGGGAGGGCCCTTTTTCAGGTTGCGGAAAAGGAAAAGCCATCCAAACATAGAAAAATTCACCAAAAATTCCCCAAAAAAGATAGTGGCACCCACGGACCGGCACCGACTAAACTGGGTCGGTGACATCACCGGGTCGGTGGCATCACCAGCAGGTTGCTACCGGTTCGGGCGATCTGGTCCGAAACCGGTAGGAACCCACCCCTAATCCTCCTGCTTTAAATTAAATTAATACTGATGTTCCTCAATTGCATGTGATGAAGGGGGTAGATGGGCACCTTGTTAGAAGAGCTCCTTGCGGGACTTGTCATCCTTCAAAATTCAGTTCTTCTCACACTTTCTCTCAATGTGACATCTCTCTTTCTGTAGTGTGTGTGTGTGTGTGTGTGTGTGTGTGTGTGTGTGTGTGTGTGTGTGTGTGTGAGAGAGAGAGAGAGAGAGAGAGAGAGAGAGAGAGAGAGAGAGAGAGGTGGATAGTAATCACAATAGAGCTGGAAGGGACTTTGGAGGTCTTCTAGTCCAACCTTCTGCTCAAGCAGGAAACCCTATACCAGTGATGGCGAACCTTTTTTCCTTGGGTGCCAAAAGTGCATGCGTGCATGCTATTGCGCATGCACGCATGCCCACACCCATAATTCAATATCCCCTGCGTGCCCCGCCCCCTGTGCATGCACGCAGGACCCCCCCATACTGCCCCACCCCCATGCGCACATGACACCTGCCCTGCTCCCCTGTTTCCCAACTTCCGGTGGACCCGATAGGCCCATTTTTCACACTCCCCAGGCTCTTCCCTGGAGCTTGGGGAGGGCGAAAATGGGCTCCCACGTCCCCTCAGAAGCCCTCCGGAGGCCGAAAATGCCCTCCCAGAGCCTACGCATGAGCCGAAAATCAGCTGGCCAGCGCGCACATGCACGCTGGAGCTGAGTTAGGGCAACAGCTCACGTGCCAGCAGATATGGCTACACGTTCCACCTGTGGCACGTGTCCCATAGGTTCGCCATCACGGCCCTATACTATTTCAGACAAGTGGCTGTCCAGTCTCTTCTTAAAAACCTCCAGAAGCACCCACAACTTCTGAAGGCAAGCTGTTCCACTGGTTAATTGTTCACATTGTTAGGAGGTTTGATTAGTGTCCATCCATTGTTTCTTGTCTTACCTTCTGGTACCTTCTTGGAAAATAAGTTGACTCCTTCTTCTTTGTGGCAGCCCCTCAACTACTGGAACATTGCTATCATGTCATCCCTAGTCATTCTTTTCTCTAGACTAGCCATACCCAATTCCTGCAACTGTTCTTCATATGTTTTAGTTCATTCCATGGTGAAGGCCTCTTTGTTGAAGGTAATTGAACATAGCTACTATATTGGTCCAGTGCATCTTGTAGCTTCTGTAGCTTCTGAATGCTCTTCAAGGGTAGACCCATGTACAGCGCATTGCAGTAGTCCAAACACAAGATGACCAGGGCATGAGTCACTGAGACTGAATTTTGGTAAGGCTGTGGGCACGATGTATCCTGAGCCCAGAGCAAATAACACTGGAGACTCATATAAAATAAACCATTTTTTCTCAGCAATCTGATTAAGCCCTATAGCAGGACTGTCAAACTGGCGGCCTGTGGCCCGGATGCGTCACACGCAGGCCAGGCCCACCCTGGCTCCTCAAAGGCAAAAAATGTCACGATACGTCACATGACGCAATAGAGTTTGATACCCGTGCCCTATAGAGTCCTGATAGAGAAGAGCATCAGTCTTACAGTCACTCATGCCCTTGTTACCTCACGTCTTGACTATTGCAACGCACTCTACATGGGGCTACCCTTGAAGAACGTTCGGAGACTGCAGCTAGTGCAGAATGCGGCGGCGCGTGTGGTGATGGGTGTCCCTAGATACACCCATGTGACACCCATCCTTCACGAACTGCACTGGCTGCCTATAGGTCTCCGAGCGCAATTCAAGGTGTTGGTGATTACCTTTAAAGCCGTACATGGCTTAGGACCAGTTTACCTCCGAGACCGCCTTCTCCAACATACCACCCTAAGACCGATTAGAGCCCACAGAGTTGGTCTGCTGGTGGTCCCGTCAGCCAAACAATGTCGGCTGGCGGGCCCACGAACGAGGGCCTTCTCTGTGGCAGCACCGGCTCTCTGGAATACACTACCCCCTGAGATCCGCATTATTCCCACCCTGCCAGCCTTCAGAAAAGCAGTAAAAACATGGCTTTGTCGACACGCCTGGGGCCAATGATTTTAATACAACACGGATCACTCTTGGCCCTATGAATGATTTATTGTATGGGTTTTTAAACTGTGGTTTTTAATGTTTTTAAGTGTTTTAATATCTATTGTTTTTAATGCTTTTTATATTTGTTGTTGCATGTGAATTTTTACTGTTGTGAGCCGCCCAGAGTCTCTGTGGAGTGGGGGGCATACAAATGCAACTAATAAATAAATAAATAAATCTGATTTCTTTAATTACATCATGACCAGACAGTAACCCCCAAGTTTTTTTTCTTCATGAATGAAGGCAAAAAAAAAAATTCCCCCTTCATCCCTCTTGGGGTGTACATTTGGGGAGGCTTCCATTTGACAGGGATCTCCAGTTATTGGGAGGGGGGAATGAGTACAGAATTTAATTCCTTAATAACCCCAGAAACCGTACATCGAAGCTCTAGGGTGTGGGCTGGCAGCTGTCAAGAGACAGAGGAATGAAATAATAGGAAAAGGGGAAAAGGACACATTCACAGTAAGTGGTTCCACCATGTGAAGGAAGGTGAACTCCATTACATGAGACCTGCTGTCTGAAACAGCTAATTGCTATTATGTCTGGGTAGCTGAGAAAGACCTTCTTGACCCAGGAAGCTATTAAATGGAGCCCAAGCCCAATGCTTCGAATGTCCAAGTTTGGTTTTGATTGCGCTTTTCCCAACTGGTTTCATTCTTAAATCTGCTTTTCACAAAATGCATCGGCTGTTTAACATGCAAGGAACGAAGCTGCCTCTGTTTGACTAATTGTTTTGGGGGAAATGAACATTTTCTGAGTGGGGAAGTCCCACTTGAGGGGCTGCCACAGAGAGGAGGGGATTAGGCTGTTTTCCAAAGCACCGGAAGGCCAGACAAGGAATAATGAATGGATGGAAGCTGACCAAAGAGAGATTCAACCTGGAAATAAGGAGGAACTTTCTGACAGTGAGAGCGATCAACCAGTGGAACAGCTTGCCTGCGGAGGTTGTGAGAGCTCCAACACTTGAGACTTTCAAAGGCAGATTGGACTGCCAATTGTCCGAAATGGTGTAGGGCAGTGATGGCGAACCTTTTTTCCCTCGGGTGCCAAAAGCATGTCTGTGCGCGCTATCATGCATGCGCGAGTGCCCACACCCATAATTCAATCCCTGGGGAGGGCGAAAATGGGCTCCCCTGCCCCCCCGGAGGCCCTCTGGAGGCTGGAAATGGCCCATTTCCCAACTGCTGGTGGGCCTGGTAGGCCCATTTTTCGCCCTCCCCAGGCTCCAGAGGCTTTCCTGGAGCCTGGGGAGGGCGAAAATAGCCTCCCCGCCCCCCGGAGGCCCTCCAGAAGCCAAAAACACCCTCCCAGAGCCTCCGTGTGAGCCGAAAATCAGCTGGCCAGCGTGCACATGCACGCTGGAGCTGAGCTAGGGCAACAGCTCGCGTTCCAGCAGATATGGCTCCGCGTGCCACCTGTGGCACGCGTGCCATAGGTTCGCCATCACTGGTGTAGGGACTCCTGCTTGAGCAGGGGGTTGGACTAGATGACCTACAAGGTCCCTTCCAACTCTAATAATAATCTAATCTAATCTGAGAACATAAAGCCTGGCTAGAAACTTTTAGAACTTTGACCAAATCAGATTGTCTTCCAAGTTGCGGTCTTTTTTTTTTCTTTTCTTTTTTTAAAGTAAAAGAATGACGAGAAGTTGGGAGTTACACAAAGTTTATAAAATTACAATTGTTAGCCATCATATTCAGTTGTGAAGGATACCAGAGATGTTAACTGATTGAAAAAAAAACAAAGAGTCTTTCTTTTTGATTTTGGATCATCTTAGCTCTAATTGATAAAGATTGATGGCATTTGTGGAATATATTTAATCAAACCGTGTAAAGACAAATGTGCTTGTGCAACCCACTAAATTTGATTTTTCTGTAGTTTTTGTTTGTTTCTATTTTGTGGCTTAGCATGTGGCTTAAACCCAATGCAGATCTGGTGTGACGTGATGTGTATACTGAGGAAAGTCAATTCGGCAATCAGGTTCTGTGTACTGTGTGAATGTGGCGGTTCTTTTCAAAGCGTTGTTCATGGAAAATGTGGCATTTTTCTTCTACTATTTTGTTTAAATACATTTAGAACATTTATTATTCCCCCTTCATTGCCCTGATCCAAGATATTTCGGTTCAGTTATTTCTAGTGGTTAGTGGAAGATGAAGGGTGTTGAACTGTTTATCAAAAATAAAGTGATGAGCTGTGGTGGCGCAGTGGCTAGAATGCAGTATTGCAGACTAACTACCCACAGTTTGGAGTTCGATCCTGACCGACTCAAGGTTGACACAGCCTTCCATCCTTCCGAGGCCAGTAAAATGAGCATCCAGATTGTTGTGGGCAATATGCTGACATTGTAAACTGCTCAGAGAGTGCTGTAAAGCACTATGGAATAGTATATAAGTCTAAGTGCTAAGTGCTAAAGTAAATCCACCAACTCAGCTAAGTAGAAGCACTGCTTGAAAGCTGTGCAGCTTGTTCTTTAGTTAGCACTTCACAATACCACTCCCAGAATTTTTCAGACCCATAAACTAGACTGGGAAGTTGGGGGGAAAAAATCTCAAGAGAAGGAAAAATCCCTTCCATATTGCTGCTATGAAAACTATATGGATATAAAATCCTCATTTAAATTGAAGAGGGGATCTGCAAATTCAGTTCTTCCTGGATGACTTCTTTGCCTTCTTGTCCTTAAGTTTTCTGTCAATTGGTTCAGGTGGGAGGAATTTCTGCTACCTCTGAGTACCCAACATTGAGTAGTTGGGTAGGTGTATCTGCAGAGTAGGGTGGGAAAAATCAATAGGGCGGCCACAATAGTACAATTGAAACTCCTATTTGTGTGTGTGTGTGTGTGTGTGTGTGTGTGTGTGTGTGTGTGTGTGTGTGTGTAGCAATAGCAGTAGCAATAGCACTTAGACTTATATACCGCTTCATAGTGCTTTACAGTCCTCTCTAAGCGGTTTACAAAGTTCAACATATTGCCCCCAACAATCTGGGTCCTCATTTTACCCACCTCAGAAGGATGGAAGGCTGAGTCAACCTTGAGCCTGGTGAGATTTGAACAGCTGAACTGCTGAACTAGCAATCAGCTGAAGGTTGCAGTGCTGCTTTTAACCACTGTGCCACCTCGGCTCCTGTATGTGTAACACATACAAGCAATGTGACACACATACAAGTAATCCTGGATTTATGACTACAGTTGGGATCGGAATTTCCATTGCTAATCCAGGCCGTTATTACGTTAGTTGTGCCTGATTTTACAACTTTTTTTTTTTACAACGGTTGTTAAGAGGGTCACCACTGCAGTTCTGAACTGATTCATGCAATCGTTAAACAAATCAGGCTTCCCCCCATTGATTTTGCTTGTAGAAAGCAACTGGGAAGATTTCAAATGGTGGTCATTTGATAACATGTAGCAATAGCATTTAGACTTATATACCGCTTTACAGTGCTTTACAGCCCACTCTAAGCAGTTTACAGAGTCAACATATTGCCCCCAACAATCTGGGTCCTCATTTTACCCACCTCGGAAGGATGGAAGGCTGAGTCAACCTTGAGCTTCAAACTGCTGAATTGCAGGCAGCCGGAAGGCAGCAAAACGTCTTCAAAGAAAAACAAGAAAATCCAGTTGCCTCCTGAAAAAGCACCTTTGGGACAACCATGACCTGGATGACTGAGAATCTCTACAGACTTTCAGGGGCCTATTGTTTCAATTCAGATATTTGTTTTTCCTCCTTGACATAACTTCAGCTAGAAATGAAATCTGGGCCTCACATAACATTAACAAGCATTTCTACTGAATAAAGAATAAATTTCTTTATTCAGCAGTTTGCAAGCCACAATTCCACAGCTCCCATACTTCGTATTCCAGCCATGCTCCCAGATTATCCACTGGGCTAAAGAAGGCCGCACACGCTCCCTCCCTCCTACCCAAAACCTCAGGGACTCATTAGCTTGTCCAGATCCCTAGCTTTCAAATTTAAAAAGGAGCAAATCCTTCTCTTTTGTAGAATCCAATCTACAAGAGAAAATGGTCTGGCACTTTTTTGTCCAATTGTTTGATGAACCAGTAACCTCGTTCCAATAGCCGTTGGGTTGACTGATGGGTTGTGAGTAGCGCTGTCTGTTCAGATAAGTACAGAGTGACCACTTGCCTGCCAAAGAGATTTCTTGTTCTTTTTTTTTTTCCTAAGCCCAAGGTTTTTGTTGGTTGGTTGGTTTGGCTCTATCTTTGTGGAGAAGAGAAATGTTTCTTTTAGAAAATATTCTGTCTTTGCTTCCTGGGAATAATGGAAGATATTCTCCGTTCTGTTTTCTAGTCAATAGAGTTATTATCCAGGGTTCCATTCCACTGCCCCCCCTCCGCTCTTATTAATTGGAG
Source organism: Diadophis punctatus similis (assembly GCA_023053685.1). Classification (NCBI taxonomy): domain Eukaryota; kingdom Metazoa; phylum Chordata; class Lepidosauria; order Squamata; family Dipsadidae; genus Diadophis; species Diadophis punctatus. Next base: position 14,700,896 of record JALIGW010000001.1, on the reverse strand, counting down.
GTTCCTCTCCTCTTTTAATCAAACTCTTTTTATTTATTTATTTATTTTATTTATTTATTTTGTCAACACGTGAACAAGATAACAGGTATGATATAAACATAAACAAAAGCAAAGTACGTATAGGTAAATTTAGACAATAGGACAGAAGGACAGGGATGGTAGGCACGATGGTGCGCTTATGCACGCCCCTTACAGACCTCTTAGGAATGGGATGAGGTCAACTGTAGACAGTCTAAGGTTAAAGTTTTTGGGGTTTGGGGAAGAAACCACAGAGTCAGGTAGTGCATTCCAGGCAGTGATTACTCTGTTGCTGAAGTCGTATTTTCTGCAGTCGAGTTTCGAGCGGATTACATTGAGTTTGAATCTATTGTGTGCTCGTGTATTGTTGTGGTTGAAGCTGAAGAATTCATTGACAGGTGGGACATTGTGGCAGATGATTTTATGAACTACATTTAGGTCAGATCAAAGGCGACGAGCTCTAAGTTGTCTAAGCCCAAAATTTCAAGTCTGGTGGAATAAGGAATTCTGTTGTGAGCAGAGGAGTGGAGGACTCTTCTTGTGAAGTATTTCTAGACTCTCTCCGTTGTATTAATGTCCAATATGTAGTGCGGGTTCCAGACAGGTGAGCTGTATTCGAGGATTGGTCTGGCAAATGTTTTGTATGCTCTGGTTAGCAGAGTGATATTGTCAGAGAAGAAGCTACGCAAGATTAGGTTGACAACTCTTAGTGTCTTTTTGGCAATGTTGTTACAATGGGCTCACTGTTCTATCAATCAGGGATCAGCGGCACAGTAGCAGCAAGGTCCCAGAATTAGATTTTCAAATCTTTATTTTTCATTTAAAAAGAATGAACATTCACAGGATCACTATAGGTAGTCTTCGACTTACAACCACCACTGAGCCCCAAATTGCCATCGCTAAGCAAGACAGTTAAGTTATTTCTCCCCCCCCCCATTTTACGACCTTTCTTGCCACAGTTGTTAAGCGAATCACTGCAATTGTTAAGTTAGAAACACAGTAGGCTGGCTTGGTTGCTCAACAGGGAAACGGGCCCAGCAGTGCCTGCATTTTCTGTGTCACAGGAGAAAAGCACATCTTCCTCCCCCTGTCCTTACCACTTCCTATAGAGGGATGATCGAGAGTATCCTGTCCAGTAATGGGTTTCGGAGATACATGCGTGCCGCTTCTGCGCATGCACAGATCATCTGTGATGACATCCGGGTGGGTGGGCAGAGCCTCCCACCGCCGCCACTACAGGTTCGCCCAAACCGGGGCGAACCGGTAGCAACCCACCACTGATCCTGTCATATGGCATTGCTGTCTGGTTTGGAAGCATTACTGCTTCGGATAGGAAGGTGGTGCAGAGAGTGGTGAGGATGGCAGAAAAGATTATTGGTAGTTCACTCTCTTCTATCCAGGACATGGCACATAAGCAATGCTTGACTAGAGTCTGCAGGATTGTCTGGGACACTAGACAAGAGACACACGAGACACTAGACTCTAGAAAGAGTGCAGAGAAGAGCAACAAAGATGATTAGGGGACTGGAGGCTAAAACATATGAAGAATGGTTGCAGGAACTGGGTATGTCTAGTTTAATGAAAAGAAGGATCAGGGGAGACATGATAGCAGTGTCCCAATATCTCAGGGGTTGCCACAAAGAAGAGGGAGTCAAACTATTCTCCAAGGCACCTGAGGGTAGAACAAGAAGTAATGGGTGGAAACTGAACAAGGAGAGAAGTAACTTAGAACTAAGGAGAAATTTCCTGACAGTTAGGACAATTAATCAGTGGAACAGCCTGCCTCCAGAAGTTGTGAATGCTCCAACACTGGAAGTTTTTATGAAGATGTTGGATAACCATTTGTCTGAAGTAGTGTGGGGTTTCCTGCCTAGGCAGGGGGTTGGACTAGGAGACCTCCAAGGTCCCTTCCAACTCTGTTATTGTTATTATTGTTATTATTATTACTACACATCCTCTTTTTTAAAATTGATTTTCTATTAAATTCATTTCTTAGGGCTTAATAAACATTGTATTGTCTGGGTATTTAATTTGCTTAACAATACAAATTTACATTCTTACTCTCCACCCCTTTTTTCCAGCCATTGGTAAAATAGATTTCATGCTTGATAATATTCTACATCTTCTTTCTGTTTAATTTTCAACGTCAACCTATCCATTTCTGCACAATCCAGTATCTTCCCGACTATCTCTTCCTCTCGCAGTGTATCTTCATTTTTCCTAACGCTACACATCCTCTTCACGACCTGTTTTCCTTGTTACCTTCTGGGAGGAGGCTTCGTGGTATCCAAAGCAGAACATCCAGATTCAGCTACAGTTTTGTTTCATACAGTGTGTCAACCTTGTGAACTCTCAAGTTTCCTCTTTCCGCTCTGTATTCAAGATGGATAGTGATTAATATTTATATGTATTTACACAAAGTAGGGTGCAGGTATATACATATGTATATACAAATACATATGTATATAACATCTATATGTGTGTTAGGGGACACGGTGGCTCAGTTGCTAAGACGCTGAGCTTGTTGATCGAAAGGTCGGCAGTTCAGTGGTTCGAATCCCTAGTGCCGCGTAACGGGGTGAGCTCCCGTTACTTGTCCCAGCTTCTCCCAACCTAGCAGTTCAAAAGCACGTAAAAAATGCAAGTAAAAAAATAGGGATCACTTCAGTGGGAAAGTAACAACGTTCTGTGAGTCTTTGGTGTTCAGTCATGCCGGCCACATGACCACGGAGACGTCTTCGGACAGCGCTGGCTCTTCGGCTTTGAAACGGAGATGAGCACCGCCCCCTAGAGTCGGGAATGACTAGCACATATGTGCAAGGGGAACCTTTACCTTTACCTATATGTGTGTTACGTATGTGTACACCTTTGAGAGCAAGCAACAGAATTTCATTTTTAACGTGTGCCAGAGTCCCATACGGGGAAAAATGACAATAGAGGTTATCTTATCATATCAGCTATTAAGTGAATCTGGTTTCCCATTGACTTTGCTTGTCAGAAGGTTGCAAAAAGTGATCACGTGAGCGCGGGACACTGCAGCCCTACATGCCAGTTGCCAAGTGTCTGAATTTTGATCACGTGACTACGCGGATGCTGCAACGGTCATAAGTGTGAAAAACGGTCATAAGTCATTTTTTATCCAGTGCTGTTGTAACTCTGAACGGCCACTAAAGAAACTGTTGTATGCTGAGGACTACCTGCATGCTCCTCTATTGGTGCATTTGGTTTTGAAATGATTTCTTCTGGTTGCAGTAATCAAGTTCTCTTCCTACAGAACGGTGGCAAGGAGTGAATCATAGAAAGCGACTGTTCTTTCTTATTACATCCTTGCTATTGCAAGTTGAGACAGATAATGTTTGACAGTGGCTTGTCCAGTTAACTCCCCCCCCCCTTTCTACCTGTCATCTACAGGGATTAGGTAGTATATTACATCTGATTCATTGCATCTGATAGAAGAGGTGAAAAGTGTAAGTCAGCTGCCCTCTAGCTGTATCCCAATGATGCTCTGTAAATCATCATTAACTCCTGCTTCAGCCTTGCCCATTGCTTTTGTTTGTTTTTAGGCAGGGCAGTTGTTCCCCTGAGATTACACCAAGGAGTAGTTACCCATAGCTACCTCTTCCTGACTTGTGAAAACTGTATTGGATTTCTCAGCTTCTGGGTATCCGTGGCATTATTCTGTTATAAGTTACATCTGACCACAATGCGGTTATCTGCTCCATTTCTTTCTTGAACCCCAGGCAGTGGTGTGTTCCTACCGGTCCAGTGCAGAGCACAGCTCCGGTAGGAGCCTGGTGATGACATCATTTTTGGTGCTTCTCCACGTCCTGAGCTGTCGGGAAAAAGCCCTCCCACCCGCCCTTGTGTGAATACTGACCTTTATTCTTGTTCCGAAGCACAGATGAGACGCTCCTCAGCTGTGTTTCAGCTTGTAATGTCGTCCTGAGCATACGCAGACGTGAAATTGCATGGTGGGACACGATTTCTCTTCCGCGCATGCTCGCGATGCGCACCGGTAGCGAACGTAACCGGAACCCTCCCCTGACCCCAGGCATATTCTTGCTCTGAATTCTACTCTCTACTCTGCTAACATTCAGAACATGTAGAATTCTTCTTAAAAGACTCAGCACAGGCTAGTGGTTAAAGTGCAAGTCTAAAACCAGGGAGTCCCAAATTCTAGTTCTCTCTTAGGCACAAAAGTCAACTGGGCGATCTTGAGCCAAGTATTCCCATTCAGCACAAATCAGTTTCTGGTACAAGTCAATTGATATCATTATTGCCACCCAGTTGCATCGTGAATGGATGTCTATGGAGATTCTCAGTCAACCAGGTCATGGTTGTCCCAAAGGTGCTTTTTTTTCAGGAGACAACTGGAAGACGTTTCGCTTCTCATCCAAGAAGCTTCTTCAGTTCTGATTGGATGGTGGGGAGTGGAAGGATTTATACTCCTTGCAGAGACAGCTGGTCATTTGCATTATTTTAGAGAGTCGCCAAGGCCACCTGGAGGTTTATCTGTGTCCTCACGGTCACCTGAGTAGTGCCAAAGTCAGATGAACAGTCCAACCAGCGAACCCAACAAAAAGAACTCTCGGGGTCTTTGAATCCCAAAAAATAAATATTTATTGAATACACCATCTCGGAACTGAAGAAGCAAAACCAGCTCTACTTTTCCCATGCGAAAGCTTGCTTAGTTAAACAATAGATTCCCTTTCTCCCACCCTTCAAGTGTTCACATGGTCCAATAATAGAACTTCTTTTTGTTATGGGAACAGTCCACTTCTCCATCAAGCACCTGTGGTAGTGACCTTGGTGTGTTGCAGGCTCTCACAGTCCATGAACGACAACTTGGCATACACATTCCACCCGCTCCCCCCTTATTGTTGACAAATTGAAAAGCGATAGGAGCTTGAAAGCAATAAATGACTCAATCTTGACATCAGAACTGAAGAAGCTTCTTGGATGAGAAGCGAAACGTCTTCAAAGAAAAACCAGAAAGTCCAGTTGCCTCTGGAAAAAAGCACCTTTGGAACAATCATGAATTGATAGCTTCAATGTAAGCTTTTGAAGAGTCCAATGGAAAAAAAAAACAAGTGAGCCTTTCAACTATGTGGTCAAGCAGAAAGAATAAGAATTGCTTTTAGAGATATTTAATAGAGACCATACTGGACCTGGCATTTAGCATCTTGGTATGCTGTTATTCTTAGCTGCCCATCAAGTTGATGACAAGTTGATGTCGACTCTCAGCCACTCTGTAGATAGTTATCCTAAACTGTGCTCAATCTTTAGGCAGCTAATCAAGCCCAAAGTGGCATCCATATTTTTTTTTCTGTATCAATCCATCATATTACCGGCCTTCCTTCCTTTTTTAATATTTTCCTTCAAACTCGCCAAACTTCTGTAATGATTTTTCTCTTCACATGATATGTCCAAAATAGAAAACTCATAATCTTGTCCTTTGAGTGTATAAGGAAAGCTTACAGCTGATTTTCTCAATATTCATTGATTTGTGTGTCGGACAGGCTATGCTACCCATAGGATCCTTTGCCAATACTGAAATTCAAACATATCTCTTTCCCCCTCATGTTACCATCTACCGACTTTTGTACAGAAAGAAACATCTCTGCACTTCAAAGATCTTGTCTTAAGTCCTTCATAGCCATCCTCCCCCAGGGACGGGTTCTAACTTACCTCGCTGCCTGTTCGCTTCCTCCCGCACCATGTGGCCACGCCTCATGGGCGCGCGCATGCGCAGTGCTCAAAAAAATTTTCCCCCCCAAAAAACACCAAAAACAAGATGGTGATACAGGCACAGTGCTGGAAATTTGGCTTCTGCACATGCTCAGAAGAAAAAAAAACACCTGGAAAAAATTCCCAAAAAAAAGTATTCAAAATTTTTCCCCATTTTTTTTAAAGATGGCGGCGTCCACGGACCGGCACCAACTGAACTGGTTCTATGACATCACTGTGATGTCACCAGTGGGTTGCTACCGGTTCAGGTGAACCGGTCTGAACCGGGAGGAACCCATCTCTGCCTCCCCTCCAAGGCAAGAATCATCATTTGATTTCTTGATTGCTTGTAGTTTCATTACTGATTATTGATGTAAGCAAGTTGATGTTGTCAGCTATTGCTATTTCTTCTCTGAAATTATCCAAATTGTTAGAATATTCTTCACCTTAAAGTATAGGCTCTTTTGGAGACTATGTTCCTTGATTTTGATAAGCAGATGCTCAGATCATCTCCATTTTAAGCCAGTAATGCGGGATATCATCAGCATAACAAAGATAGTTGATGAGGCTTCCACCAGCGTTCACATTTTAGTATCTTCGCACAGTGCGGCTTCTCTAAATGTTAGGTGCTATGCAAGTAAATTGAACAGGTAACCTCTGTATTAAATCCCTTCCTTCCTGACAGAAGACAGATAGAAAATATAAAAAACTCAAATGGGACAGGAGACATCTAGGAAACTTCACGAGCAAACTGATGGTTCATTTGGGAATCCCAGATGTATATTAAGATAGAATGTGTTGAGGGCAAGTGAAATGATTGAAGCCTGGGAAACGGGCCCCTTGTGTCAGAACTGCCATCATACACTTGAGCTTCATATTTGCTAGCTGCCAGTCTACCATGAACTAAAGGGGGAGGGAGCCGGACGGGAGGGGGGAAGGCAAAGAACTCATTGTACTTTCCAGAGGCACCATCTCAAGGTCAAAGTCCTGGGAATGGAATGGAATGCAATGGCTCTCCAACCAGCTTGCTGTTTCCCAAAGCAACTTATTCAAATATGATTAGATGCTAACCAGGGGTAGGTTTCTCTTACCTTCCCTACCAGTTCGGAAGTGTGCGTGCATGTTACATCTGGGTACTGACCCTCTGCGCATGTGCAGAAGCCTTTGCACATGCGCAGAGGGTTCGTTGCCAGCCGCTTTCAAGCTGCAGCGACCGGGGAACTGGTTCGGGGGTGTGGCAAGCCAGCCATCACTACCGGTTCGGTGAACGGGGCCAATTTCCGCCACCGGCTGGAGCAAACCGATCCAGACCGGTAGCAATCCACCACTGATGCTAACGGACCAGAAGACGGGAGGAACTGAATGGGGAAAGTTAACTAGGAAACTTTGGTGTGCAAATTTCAGTGCTAGCTTTGCACACCTATAATTCACTTGACTTCTAATAAACTATACCTTAAATGGAGTTAAGGATCGTTTTTAATTAGAAGTTGAGGCAGGTCTGATACCTTGTAGAGTCAACAGGATTGTTGATTTACCACCAACTTCTCAGCTACTTAGGACCCGAGGATTTGGTAGCACAAGGAAACAATAGCCAACAAATAAAAAGCCATACACAACCAGGCACAACATAAACACTACACATAGAACAGCACAAAGCACACATTCGGATAGAGAGAAGTTCCCTGAGGATGGGCTCCAGCATGAGTCTGAAAGCTTAGAAAACTAAACTTCTCGTTCCGGTGACCGACATAGATTGGACCCTGCAACATTAATCTTGGGACAACTATAAAGTATCAGTGGTGGGTTTCAAAAATGTTTACTGCTGGTTCTGTGGGGGTGGTTTGGTGGGCGTGGTATGGTGTGACTTGATGGGCATGGCTTGGTGGGCATGGCAGGGGAAGGATACTGCAAAATCTCCATTCCTTACCCACTCCAGGGGAAGGTTACTGCAAAATCCCCATTCCCTCCCGATCACCTGGGATCACCTGATTTATGACCGTTTTCCATACTTACGACTGTTGCAGAATCCTCATGGTCATGTGATCAAAGTTCGGACGCTTGTCAACTGATTCATATTTATGACGGTTGCAGTGTCCTGGGGTCATGTGATCCCCTTTGGCAACCTTATGACAAGCAAAGTCAATGAGGAAGCCAGATTCACTTAACAACCGTGTTACTAACTGAACAAGTGCAGTGATTCGCTTAACAACAGTGGCAAGAAAGGTCATACAATGGAGCATTTAACAACTGTCTCGCTTAGCAACAGAAATATTGGGTTCAACTTCAAATGTGGTCGTAAGTTGAAGAGTACCTGTACTTCGGTTTGGCTTGTGGCCATAGTTAACATAACAATATAAATTTCCTCAAAGGTGGAGTCTCAATAGGGAAGAGAATTCTGGGTTTCTGGTAATAATTGAGGTGGATTTTGTTTGGTAAACATTTTGTGAAAAGGATTGTGAATTTTCTTCTGTCTTATTTTTTTTCCTTTTCATTGCTTCCTATATTATAAATTCTTCATGCCACACGTTTCCAATTCATCAGTGTAGTTCTTAGCTAGACAAGGTATGCAACTAGATGAGCTTTGTGGAGATAAGGTGTTTTATAGGAAAATAGGTAGCAATTTAAAACAAAATATCTAAAAACGGTGTGAATGAATTTTTGATGGGAGGATGTGTAAATCCTTCATTTTGACGATGTGCAATAGCCAGGAAATTCTTTGAATATATTGGATAGCTGCCCCAATTACCCTGCGTCATTGTTCATTTCATTTGTTCATCCTTGGCCTCATGGTCATGCTCGGATGGGATTGGAAGTCAATAATATGGAGAGGGTCTCAGGCTGCCTCTCCTGCATGTACAGGTAGTCCTCGAATTATGACCACAATTGAGCCCAAGATTTATGCTGCTAAGCAAAACATTTCTTAAGTGAGTTTGCCTCATTTTATGACTTTTCTTGCCACAGTTGTTAAGTGAACCATTGCATTTGTTAAGTTACTAACATGGTTATTAAGTGAATCTGTCTTCTGTATTGACTTTGCCTGTCAGAAGGTCCTAAAACGTGACCACATGACCCCACGACACTGCAACCGTCATAAATATGAACCATTTGCCAACCATCTGAATTTTGATTATGTGACCATGGGAAATGCTGCCAATGGTCGTAAGTGTGAAAAAGTCATAAGACACTTTTTTCAGTGCCGTTGTAACTTTGAATGGTCACTGAATGAACTGTTGTAAGTTGAGGACTACCTGTATTGTGTTTAGGTAAAACCTGGAAGAAATTATCAAAACATTATCAAAACAAAAGGAGAACCACCTGTTAAGATGATGATGATGATGATGATGATGATGATGATGATGATGATGATGATAACAACAACAACAACAACAACAACAACAACAGAGTTGGAAGGGACCTTGGAGGTCTTCTAGTCCAACCCCCTGCCTAGGCAGGAAACCCTACACTACTTCAGACAAATGGTTATCCAACATCTTCTTAAAAATGTCTAGTGTTGGAGCATTCACAACTTCTGGAGGCAAGCTGTTCCACTGATTAATTGTTCTATCTGTCAGGAAATTTCTCCTTAGTTCTAAGTTGCTTTTCTCCTTGTTTAGTTTCCACTCATTGCTTCTTGTTCTACCCTCAGGTGCTTTGGAGAATAGTTTGACTCCCTCTTCTTTGTGGCAACCCCTGAGATATTGGAACACTGCTATCATGTCTCCCCTAGTCCTTCTTTTCATTAAACTAGAGAAGTCAATGAGAGAAGCCATTTGCTTAACAACTATGTGATTCACTTACCAACTGCAGTGATTCACTTAACAACAGAGGCAAATAAGGTCATAACATGAGGGGTGTCTCACTTAATAACCATCTTGCTTAGCAACAGAAATTCTGGTCCCAATTGCAGTCATAAGTCGAGGACTAATCTGTCTACCACTTTCCTGGGGAAGAGGGGTGAGCAAACACCATACTTATGAATACTCGAACCTACAATATTTGAAGGGATTCCAAGAACCGCATTTCAAAATCTAGGCAGAGCTAAGGAGAAAAATCCACAATAACATTCAAATGCCCCAAATGGTATTTAACTAAATTGAGAAGAGGAAGGTGTGCCATTCTAAACATATTGCTGCTTTATGAATTATCCAGGACATTTTATTTTCAATTTGTGGGCTATGGTAACGTAATTTCCTAGAAATGTATTATGTTTATTATTTTTATTCAAATTCATAAGAGCCGAGGTGGCGCAGTGGTTAGAATGCAGTACTGCAGGCTGTTTCTGCTGACTGCCGGCTGACTGCAATTTTGCAGTTCGAATCTCACCAGGCTCAAAGTTGACTCAGCCTTCCATCCTTCCAAGGTGGATAAAATGAGGATCCACATTGTTGGGGGCAATAGGCTGACTCCGTAAACCGTTTAGAGAGGGCTGTAAAGTACTGTGAAGCGGTATATAAGTCTAAGTGGTATTGGTATTAGCCACCCAGCTCCAGAGCTCTTTGGGTAAAATGCTACACAGGAACACACACACACACACACACACACACAGAGAGAGAGAGAGAGAGAGAGAGAGAGAGAGAGAGAGAGAGAGAGAGAGAGAGAGAGAGAGAGAGAGAGCACCATACCAGGTTAGATGAAAACTGCTGTCAAATTAGGAGACCTGGATGTTACAGAGTGCATTCTTACAAGCCGCTGAAGTTCATAGAGTACAAGCAGATCCCTTTCGTCTTTCTCGGCTTACATTTTAATTGGCTTCGAGTTAAGTTTTTTAAACACTGCAAGACTTGCTGACATACTATCTTAATGCCGTGTGAATAATTTATGGGAGGTTTTCATGGTATACCTTCCCCCATCCCATTCCGTCTAATTTGAGCATCCGTGAAAATGGCGGGCAGGAGGGGCTTGCCGGAGGTGCAGAGGAGAAAACGTAGAGTGGAAAGACGAAGGGAACAGATCTATTGGTGTGCCGGGTTTTTGTGTTTCTTTTTTAAAGTGTTAAATATGTGGGTCCCCCCCTTCTCCTCGGCTGCATTGGGATTTCAGAGAAGGTTCGTACAATGCAGACTTATTAATAACTATTCTGCCAGGAGAGCACCCAATTAAATTGAATTGGGCTTTATGGCCCCCTGTAGATTTCCTTAAATGCGTGGATAGAAAGTCTTTACAGTGTGAGTATTGGATAACAAGGAGTTGGGGGGGGTTATAAAAAAATTGGATGTTTTTAATGATTGCAGCTTTGCTACTTAGGATTTGCCAGCTTGTAAATGTGTTACTTGCTATTTAACACACGCACACGCACACACCCCGTATACATAGAGAAAGAGACACACACACACATACATACTTGGAAACTCTTTTCCTTGCGGTCTAATTTCTCCTTTGTCTTCAACATCTTACAAGGAGCCAAGGTTTCCATGCTGGACCCTTAACAGACCCTTTGGGAAATTTTCTTCTGAGCAGCACATAAAGCAGACCAGGTAATTAAGACCTGGGGGATTATCCTCTCTCTTTTAGCAGCAAGGCACATGTTTGCAGAGGTGTCTTGAATTGGTGATTTTCAACCCCGAGCCGTAGGGGTTTCTCATAGCTGTTCTCATCTTTGGGTGCGTGCCTTTACATGCTTGTAAGATGTGTAGACAAGACAGCATCACAAACCTTCGGTCCTTCTCTTGCAAGGCCACAAAGAAGCCTGGAATGAGCTTTTAATTCCCGTAGGAGGAGGATCCAGGTGCCACTTGTCCGTAGGCTTATTCTCCTGAGCAGCGAGAACAAACAAAAAAAATCATCCGTGGCTGATGCTGTTTTAACACAGGGGCCTTTCAGGAGTTTGTGTAGCTTAGGAATACGTGACAAGTTAAATTGAAGGTAAATTATATCACAGGAAGTTACCAGGGTATGGAGAAGCCATGCGTGTAGCAGTGGTGGGTTCCTACCGGTGCGGTCCACTCTATAGCACCGGTAGCGGCCCGCTGGTGATGTCACAGTACCGGTGTGGTAGGTTGCCGGTGCCTGGGCACCGCCATTTTTTTAAAAAAAATAATTAAAAAAAAATTTCTTCTGCGCATGCCCAGAGGCCGACCTTCCGGCACTGCGCATGCGCTGCCTTCCTACCCCACAGTGAGTCCAAGCAGGGGAGGATGGCTGAGGGAGCGCGTGAGATGCTGAAAGAACGGACGGCAGGAGCTATCCATTCCCCTCCCTTCAGCAGTCCAAGAAGCCACGAACACGCGGTGATGATCCTAGGCATTTTCGCACGTTGAGGCTTCTCAAGCTGCTGAGGGGAGGGGGAATGGGCGGCAGGACCTATCTCAGTTCCCCTCCCTTCAGCAGTCTGAGAAGCCACGCACACCCGGTCACATGGCTGGTAAGCCACACCCACAAAATAAGCTACGCCCACAGAGTGGTAGTAAAAAAATTAGGAACCCACCCCTGGCGTGTAGAGATCAGCCGTGTAACTGAGATTGAATCAGAGTGTCAGGCCTGGAAGCCATCTTGGGCCTTGGATCTTCAGGCCTGCCACATTTAGTGCTGAGGGAAACTGGGAGGGGGGATTGTGTGAGCGGGGAACTAGAGTCAAAATAACATTCCTTTCTCCGAGAGTCAAGGTCACTCTGCCCTGCACCTGGAGGGGTGTTTCTGAGAGGCATCTCCAGTTGGGACGGTGCATTGATTGGACCATGTGATGGACATGTGGGTGCTGGGGCAGGGACTTGGACTTTCTTTTGGGTGTGGAAAACCCAAATGTGCCAATATGACATTGCTAATAAAATGGACCTTTGAGGAAACTCAAGCCTTGGAGGGTTTTTTCATTGGGGGTGTTACTTGGAACCCTGACATTAACCCAAATCCCTTTTAAAAAGTTTTACCAGCTCCCCTGATCTTTGGGCTGCTGTCCAGGGTCTTGAGCCCCGAACATCGACCCGAAACCGGGCGGCGTGAAGACTGAGGGAAGATGGAGGGACACAGAGGGAATCGGAGGAAGCCATGGAGGCACAGTGGTTAGGACATAGTATTGCAGGCTAACTCTGCCCACAGCCAGGAGTTCAATCCTGACTGATTCAAGGTTGACTCAGCCTTCCATCCTTCCAAGGTCAGTAAAATGAGGACCAAGATTGTTGGGGGCATTATGCTAATGTTGTAAACTGCTCAGAGAGTGCTGCAAAGCACTGTGGAGCGGTATATAAATCTAAGTGTGGCAGACAACTATTCATCTCCCTGCGGACAGACTTGTTGGCCTGCTGTGTGTGTGCGAGAGAGAGATACTTTTTCCCGGGGCTGCTGGCGCTCCTAATAAAGGAATCATTGATTTAACTACAGAAGGTTTGTCGTGTTTGGGAGCCGGGTCAGAACAAAACCCCCAAGTTTAAGTTCAACTAAATCTAGATCAGACATCTCCATTACAGGAATGGAAACAGATTTGTAATCAAATAAAAACTGGAAGCTTTTTTTAAGCATGCACAATAAATCAATTTTAGGATTTGAGTGCTCTCCTCAATACAGATAACAATTTCTGTTCTCCAAATGTTAGCCTTTTTGTAGCCAAAATAGCACTACTCATGCATATGAGAAAAGGAACAAAACAGCATGGGTAATGATGAAACGTGCAAAAAGTAGTTATTATGATATTGCTAATATTTGATACGTACTCTGCCTTTCTACTCAATCAAAATGTCCTATTACATAAAGAAGTAAAACTCTGACATTAGCTTTTGTCCAGATTAATGTAGTGTGAAGCAGCATTTAATGTGGTGATTGGCAACCTGAAGTCCTAGATTCTCAAACTCTTCATTCTCCCCACTTTTTCAGCGCATGATGCTTTTATCAACAATTGCTAAAAGCAGTAATTTGATTGCCCAGAGGCAGGGAGCTCATCAGAACTGCAACTGCAACTTTTTTTAAAAAAAAATTTATTAAACACAATAAACAACAACAACATTTAACATTTAAAAAAACATATAACAAACAAAAGGGGTGTTTGTAGCCCCCTATACATCATAAGCTATTATCGGATATATTATTTTTACATGTTGTTGTTTCCTTAATTATTCATATTGCTCTCAAACATATTTTCCTATTA
>JALIGW010000001.1:14549577-14682077 GCA_023053685.1 Diadophis punctatus similis | reverse complement strand
TTGCCCTCCCGAAGCAGCGCTGCCCCAGTTCACTTTTGTTTCGTGACGGGAGAAGGAAGAAAGCAGGCAGCGAGAGCGGCAGCCTCTTCCAAGCGCAGACCTGGCCGTCTCCCCACACGGAGGACTGCTGCTCGGCTGGCTGGCGGCGGCTTCTGCAACGGAGACAGCACGCGGCTGTGAAGAACCCTCACCACCCGCCCTCCCGAAGCAAGGTTTGCTTTCTTCCTTCTCCTGCCGCTGTCCCTCTCCGGGCCAGACGCAGCAGAGGCGAGCCCCGGACATGGCAGCGGTAAGGGCTGCGATGAAGGGGAGGTGTTTGGGGGGGTGCACAAAGCTGCAGGATAAGAGAGACGGACCCCTCCCATCTTGCTCCCCTAGAACCCCCTCCCCCCGTCAATGGTGTCCCGTTTTACAAATATTAAAATCTGGTCACCTTAGGCTAGACAGCCACTTGTGTGAAATTGTATAGGGTCTTCTGCTTGAGCAAGGGGTTGGACTAGGACATCCAAGGTCCCTTCCAGCCCTATTCTGATTGACTAGCTCTACTCTGATGCAGCAGAAGGATTCTTGGGTTCTTATGGGATTTGAATATCATGAGGAAAACGAGGTTGACATCAAACTAGGACGACTGTCAGATTTGTAGGGGAGATTAGCCTGTTCCTTGAAATGCAGAGATGCTATTTCATTCCCATCCATATCCTGCAAAACTGTTCCAATGTTTCCAAATGGCCCTTGGTACATTTGGCAGAGCTGCGGGTTATCTTCCCTAGCACGATCTTTGATGACGTCCGACTGCTTGTGCTGGTTTTTAAGCTGCCATCTTCTCACTTGCATGGCTCAGTGGGAAATCCTAAGACTGCCCTTATTTGACATGGGTTACAGGAAACTTCACAGCCTTGGAGGGATTGCGGCGGGCGGGTGTCCCGCGTTGTTGACTCCTCCGGCGGCGGCTGGAAGCTGGGGGGAGGGGGAAGGGAGGCTGCTCCTCCTCTCCTTCCCCCGCCCCATCCCTAGCCCCGCCCTCGGAGGCGCCGCTGCTGTTGGGAGGGGTGAGGGACGAGGAGCCGTCGCCGCTTTGAATTTACGTCACGAGCGGCGCAAACAGCCCTTCCTCGTCCCCCTCCCCTTTCTTCCCCCCGTCGCCTCGCTGCCGCCGTTGCCCTGGGGCCGGGCGGGCGACCGGGAGACCGCGGCGCTTGGATGCTTGGAGCAGGTAAGCTGCCGGCTGCTCCTTTCCCCATCTCCCGCCTCCCGTTCGTTGCTTGCCAGCCCAGCCGAAGGGAAGGCGGGAGGCGAGGAAAGGCCTCCCGAAAGGAGGGGAGGCTTCGGGAGCCCGTCTCCCTTTCGGGCCGAAGCCTCCCCTCCTTTCGGGAGGCCTTTCCTCGCCTCCCGCCTTCCCTTCGGCCGGGCTGGCAAGCAACGAACGGGAGGCGGGAGACGGGGAAAGGAGGCAGCTTACCTGTCGCGAGCTGCAGGCATCCAAGCGCCCTCCCGCCTCCCGCCTCCCCCCCTCCCCCCACCTCACCTGGACGCCGACATTTGCTGTTTTGCCCTCTGCGCATGCGCAGCGTTCTGCGCATGCGCAGAGGGCAAAACTCAAATGGAGAAACCCACCCCCGTCAATGGTGTCCCGCTTGAAGAAAAAAAAATCTGGTCACTTTATCCAAGAAGCTTCTTCAGTTCTGTCCAGTTGCCTTTTGAAAAAGCACATTTGAGAAGGAAGGTGGATAAGAAGGAGAAGGAAAAGGAAAAGAAGAAGGAGGAGGAAGGAGAGAGAGAGAAGAGAAAAGAGAAGGAGGAGGAAGGAGAGACGGAGAAGGAAAAGGGGGGAAAAACCCAATATAATGCGTAATACAAAAATGCCTGAAACACATACAATTTATTATGCTGGTAGTAATTGGAAGTCTACAAATTTCCAATCCAGTTTGGTAAGGGAAAAGATCATGGGAAGCCTGATCAGAATGTCTTCCTTTTGTGAACCACAAGCACATATACTGAGCTAAGGCCTCAGAAGAGGGTATGGCCACGGTATGTGAGAACTCTTGTGGTGTTGGTTAAGAAAGGTTTTGTAGCACAAGCTTTGATTCAACTGTCCTCTGCAGGGAGGAGGCTGTAGGGATGCCTACTAGGCCTAGTAGGCCCAAAACTGGGTATGTGAGGGGTGCTGCGCGGGCCCCCCGTGGCCGGTTTTTGCTCCCAGGAGGCTGCAGGGAGGCCTACTAGGCCCAAAAAAGGGCACAGGGGAGTGCGGGTGGGTCGCGTGTGCATGCGCGGTGGGTGGGTCGCATGTGCATGTGCAGGGAGGCAGGTGCGGGTGGGGTCGCGCACACATTGCATTATGGGTAGAAAACGGGTTCTAGTCCCTCCCTTAGGCATGAAAGCCAGCTAGGTGACTTTGGGCCAATCACCAGGAGACTGTGAGTTCTAGTCCCGCCTTAGGCATGAAAACCAGCTGAATGACTTTGGGCCAATCACCAGGAGACTGTGAGTTCTAGTCCCGCCTTAGGCATGAAAACCAGCTGAATGACTTTGGGCCAATCACCAGGAGACTGTGAGTTCTAGCCCTGCCTTAGGCATGAAATCCAGATGAGTGATTTTGAGCTAGTCACTCCCTCTCAGCCCAACCCACCTCACAGGATTGTTGTTGTGGGGAAAATAGGAGAGGGAAGGTCTGTTGGGTATATTTGGTGTCTTGAATTATTTGTAAAAACAATAAAGGCAGGATACAAATAAAATAAAATCTAAATAAATAACACATCTTGCCCATTTACACATCTACGCCCATATCCACACAAAGAGGAAAAAAGAAATTTATTCTAGATTTTTTGGGGGGGCAAATCTCCCTTATTTTGTCATCAGGAATATGGTTGGGGATGATGGGAACCTGTTGAATGTTTCCTAGTCCAAAATAGAAAAATGAGAAGCCTTCCTAGAAATCCGGTGTATCTTTTAAAAGCAATAGAATTTTAATAATGTGCCAGAGCAAACAATTGACAATCAGCTTACAAAATACAGTAAACAGAGTTCTGCTTCTTCTTCTTCTTCTTTTTCTGAATTTGTCAATCAGGATGCCAAATTGCAAACAGTCAGCCTGTTCACCACCAACCCCTATTTTCCCCCAGGGAGTGGATGCCATCTCTGTCTTCACACGCACTAAGGAAGCTCTGGCGTGTTTCATAGCATTCATATGAGGAACTCTCTGAAATGGAAAAGAAAACAGCTCTTTCTGACAACTTGTCACCAGGATAAGCCTTTCATTTCCATCAGACTGATAAAGTTTAAAACCGTGCTTCTTCAGCACAGAATATCATGAGAACACATGGGTTTTATCAGAATGGATAGACTCTCAGCAACATGGTAGAATGCCAAAATATTTAGTGGGATATTAAAAATTTATTCAGACATTAAAGCATGCATGACAGTTTATCCTCTCCTCTCCTCTCCCTTGCCCTCTTTTCCTTTCCTCCCCTTTTTTCTCTTCTCCCTCGCCTCTCCCTGTTAAGGACAATAAATCTCCATAGAGGCGATGTTGATCTTTCTCCCAGAACTCAGACATTTAGAAATAAAGCCGAAGTTAAAAGTCTAATAGAAAATATTTATTTCGGTACAAAAACAATAAATTCTGAATAATTACATTCTTGCTAATTAAATGCGACCGCTCCCGGTCAGAGTCAAACCACAAGAGAAGAGAATGGAGAATCAGGAATGCACACATGCGCATAAGGTCACATCACGTGTCCTGCTTGTATTGGAATGTACCACAATATTAGGATAGGGGTGCATCACCCTGCATAGACATACAACTGACAATATTCACTATGTGACACTCCCCCTTCTCCCTTTCCTCTTTTCCCTCTTCCCTTCCCTTCTTCATTTTCTAGGCCCGTGATGGTGAACCTATGGCATGCATGTCAGAGGTGGCACACAGAGCCCTCTCTGTGGGGACGCACGCCGTTGCCAGCCGCTCTTCTAGTTTCCGGCATGCACATACACGCCGGCCAGCTGGTTTTTGCGGGTGCTGGAGTGCCAAAAAATGGTCTGAAAATGGCCAAAAAACAGGCCATTTTCCAAGCCGTTTCCAGGCCTTTGTCAGGCCATTTTTGGGCTGTTCTCTAGGCCGTTCTCTGGGCCTTTTTCAGGCCATTTTCCAGGCCATTTTCAGGTTGTTTTGGGTTGTTTTTTGGCCATTTTGGGGCCATTTTCCAGGCCATTTTCTGGCTGTTTTCAGGCTGTTTTTTGGGTTGTTTTCTGGCTGTTTTGGGGGCATTTTCCAGGCCATTTTCTGGCCCATTTTCAGGCCGTTTTTCAGGCCATTTTCAGGCTGTTTTGGGGGTTGTTTTCTGGCCGTTTTGGGGCCATTTTCCAGACCATTTTTCCAGGCCTTTTTCAGGCTGTTTTTCAGGCCGTTTTTAGGCTGTTTTTTGGGTTGTTTTCTGGCCGTTTTGGGGCCATTTTTCAGGCCATTTTTCAGGCCATTTTTCAGGCCATTTTCTGGGCCGTTTTCAGGCCGTTTTCAGGTTGGCCCAAACACGGGCAGAAAACAGCCAGAAAAACAGCCAAAATTGCCCCAAAAACAGGCATGCGTGCACCGGCCAGCTAGTCTTTGGGTTCCCAGTGCTCTGGCGCACGCACAGTGCACGCACATTCCGGTTTGGGCACTCGGTGCTGAAAAGGTTCGCCAATTTACTGTTCTAGGCAATTGCAATCCGATGCTCTAAAACACAATCTGAGTAAAAACATCTAAATTCAAACAAATTACCCAATGAAAACACCGTATACATTGGATAGGAGCATGTCATGTCATTGAAATGCTTAAAGAGGATTAATTAAGACACAACGAAAAGTCGATGGAAAAGCATGGAAAAATATAACAGTGTGGATACTGACCTTGATTTCATGGTTCAGAATAGAAAGATCGGAATTGATTTAACAACAGCAAAAATAATAAGACCTATGCATTTTATGAAGTTAGATCCCTGGAAGCTAAGTAACATCTGCAAGAAAAAGAAAAAGAAAAGAATGTGTTACTTATAAGAGCCCTCTTCAAAAATTTATGAAATATGTATGCTGTAGGAATAAGGAGAGGGAAGGGAAAGCCACGTGGGAGAACAGACCCATTGTTGATACCACAGAATAAAATAGAATTTTTAAATTGACTATTATCCTTACATCTATGGAGATTCTCAATCATCCAGGTCATAGTTGTTGACCAGCTGTGGTTTCGGTGTAGATTTTAAAGGTGGTCCTGTGTAGAGCACATTGCAGTAGTCTAACCAGGTGGAGGTATCTATAATCGGGTCCTCCTGCACCAAAGCTGATCAAGGTCCCCCTATCTCAAAATTCCACTTACAGTTGAGTAGAAGCCATGAATACAAATAGAAAATGAGTGCAAATTGCAGTAAGGTGTAAAAGGTTTTTTTTTAAACTTTTTACGACCCTTTAATCCCTTTATTTGTGGTGGAATCGGAGTGACTGAATGGATGCCCTTCCTGACGCCTATGTGGAGCTTGTAGCAGATATTTTCTCTTTGCGCCCTCATAGAGAAACATTTGCCACTGCCTAGGATTGAACTCTTAACCTTCCAAGTGGGAGGTGAGTGTCTTCACCTCCGGGCCACCACACTGCTCTTAAGGATGTAAAAATATACAGAAAGGGAAATAATTAAACGAAAGAGTACTAGGAATATAAAGGAAAGGAATAAATCCATACAGGACTTATATTCATGGGTGTTCATGCATATGTAAACGTTCTCAATTTCATATTTCAATGAATGGTATCCCCTTCTTTGTAATCCTCCCTGAATAATAAACTCCAATAGGTAATTCAGTAAGTCGCTAATATATATGTTTTTCTGTCGTGTTATCCTGGTGTACCCAAATATGGGAGAGAAAGCATCACAGCTTCCATTTTTGCCTTTCAGCCCCTCACTGGGACCATCCAGGCTGTTTTTTACATAGCCGACCGACACACTAATCTATATGTGTAGGATTTTTTTGCTGATAAATGAAAATAAAGGGAGACTGTTATAGATCTATTTCGAGCTTATTTTGCTCTCCATGGCCTAGTGGTTAAGTTGCTGCCTGCAAGGCAGCCGGCCCGGGTTCAAATCCCAGTAAGGGGTATGGCTATCTGACGAGAGCAAAATAAGCTCAAAATAGATCTATAGTAGTCTCCCTTTATTTTCATTTATCAGCAAAAAATCCTACATACATAGAAGAGCTGAAGTGGTGCAGTGGGAAGAGCTGAAGTGGTGCAGTGGTTAAATGCTGCGACTGCAGGCTGACTGCTAGTTCAGCAGTTCAGCTGTTCAAATCTCACTAGGCTCAAGGTTGACTCAGCCTTCCATCCTTCCGAGGTGGGTAAAATGAGGACCCAGATTGTTGGGGGCAATATGCTGAACTCTGTAAACCGCTTAGAGAGGGCTGTAAGCACTATGAAGCGGTATATAAGTAAAGTGCTATTGCTATTGCTATATATATATATATATATGTATATATGTATATATGTATATATGTATATATGTATATATGTATGTCATTATAAAAAGCCTCCATAAGATCAAACAGGCACCCCACTGTCTCCCATTTGAAAGGGGACTTCGAACTCTGAAGCATTCAGAAAGGAAGAATAGATCACCATGGACCCCCCCTTTCCCCCTCCCCTTTCTTGAGAAAAGAAATGGCTTTTATAGGGTTCATCCAAGTGCCCCTCCCCACCGCCAACCCTTTTGGCTGAAATGGCAAGGCAGGAATGCCTCATTGGTTTCAGATATTAACTGTGGTGTTGCAAACACAGCCAGGGATGGTGTGACAAATCGTGTTTTTTTTTTTTAACCCGCAGATGAAAAACACAGCTTTCCACTTCTCTCCATGTCACTCATCTTCACTAGCCCAGGCCC
Source organism: Diadophis punctatus similis (assembly GCA_023053685.1). NCBI lineage: Eukaryota > Metazoa > Chordata > Lepidosauria > Squamata > Dipsadidae > Diadophis > Diadophis punctatus. The sequence continues at coordinate 14,675,179 of JALIGW010000001.1, read as the reverse complement.
CGAGAGGGCTAGAAGAAAAAAATTGCCCTACGGCGCCATCTGTTTCCGCCAGTTTCCACTTTGGATACTGGCTTTGCATCTGTTGAGAAGACAAAATAGTGCTTGCCGATTTGTGCTGAGGAAATCTTCGGTCTCCCCTCATGAGTTTATTAACTATTGCCGTTACTAGAACCGAGGCAAGAGCTATTGCTCAGTAAAGTGGGCATTTTTTTGCACCCCAAAGATCCTGGATTTTAAACCTCAACATCTCTAGGTTTAGCTGAGAAAGACTCTGGTCTGAAAACCTATCGCTTCTGACAAATTCTAAACAGATTGGGTGTCTAATTTGAAAAATGTGGCTGTTATTGAAGCATAGTGTGTAAGATGTACTCTGCCTGAATTCCAGTTGAGCTAAGATAATTTCTAAAATTAATTCTGGAGAATTAATTGACCTCCCTTTGTGAACAGAAGGATTATCAACCTCATCAGTATTACAAGGGAATTTTATGAACATGCAGGAAGGAGTGAGTCTAATCCATGTCATTCTTACTTGAGGTCAGAACTGGAGAATGGTCTTCCTATATTATACAATAAATTTATGCCGTTAGTTCTCCAAATCAAAATCAAATTAAAGTCATTTTTCCCCACCCTGTCTTAAAACAATAGGACCAGGGGTCATGCAATGAAGTTGAATATAAAAAGATGTAGATCAGAGGAAAACAAAGCAGCCCATAATTGATCTATGGAATTCAGTACTGCAAAATATTAATTTTGATGGCTTTAAAGGGGAGTGAGGGAAGTGCATGTGATGGAGTACAGAGATAGTCATCTTAAAGATTCCATATTACCTCTAGGTCCGAGCTTATGTGCCTTCAAATATCAACTGCAAGGAAACAACAGCAAGAGAATGGTATATCTCAGTGTTGGCGAACCTTTTCGGCATTGAGTGCCGAAATGAGAAAGCGCACGTGTGCATGCCGGAAACCGGAAGAGCAGCCGCCCAGTGCTCATGCGCATGCTGGGCAGCTGCTCTGCCGGTTTCCAGCACGCGCATGTGCCCCGGCCACTTGGTCTTCCAGTTTCTGACACACATGCGCATGTGAAAACCAGCTGACCAGTGTGCATGGGTGCGCCGGAAACTGGAATATCATCTTCCCAGTGTGCGCAAGCGCACCATGTGGCTGCTCTTCAGTTTCCAGCATTCCCATGTGCGTGAAGACCAGCTGGCCAGCGCACCGGAAACAGGAAGAGCAACGGGCGACAGCTTGTGTGCTCGAAGAGATGGCTCTGTGTGCCACTTCCGGCACGCGTGCCATAGGTTCGCCATCACGGATATATCTGGATCTCCTTTTTGCAAACACCCAGAGATATTTGGCGTGCTCTTTTGAGAAAGACGATGTTGGCTTAGGATGAACCTAGCTCAGATCCAAAGGGTTGTTCTTATGTTTAATATAAAGATAAGAAAAATCTGAAAAAGATACAGGAGTGTGAAAGGTTTAAAAGAGCATTGGCCAGTGCTTCTCAACTTTGGCAAGTTTAAGCCATATGAACTTCAGTTCTCAAATTTCCCCAGCCAGCATGCATCAGTGTGCCTACCGTCCCTGTCCTAATGTTCCCTCTTATCAGTACCCATCTTATGTATATAAACAATGTTATATCTATGTATATTACCAACAGGTACTTGACAAAAATAAATAAATAAATAAATAAATTAATTAATTAATTAATTAATTCTGGGAGTTGAAGTCCATACATCTTAAAGTTGCCAAGGTTGCCTATGAGAATGTGAGACAAGGGGTATAGCTTCCTTAGAATCTGTCCTTCACCTTGTCCAAGATGGGTAGAGGAGATGATATTTTGGGAGGATGATTCAGGGTTATTTCTTGATGCTTGAAAGGTCTAAGTTTAGCCCTGTTGTAAGGAATATCCTTCTGGGTTCAGTTCCAATTGGGGAAAAAGACACTGGGTTCATGGAAGTTGCTTGGAAAGAAGGTTTAATGGTGGACAGGAGCACATGGCATGAGCCCCTGTACAGAAAAGGTAGATCACATGCTTCCAGATGTGGGTGAAGAGAAAAAAGGAAGGAAAGATGCTGGGAGTTCCTTGCTTTATACTTTCTCTTGGGCCCCTCCCTATCTGTTTCCTGTTCCTATATAGAAATGTATTCCATTGGCTGTCAGATTCTCAGGGGCATGCTGGGGCAAATCTTGTGGGCTGTCCTGAATCCAGGGGCATGGTTGATGGAATCTTACCAGGTCCCACGTGGTGTTATGAAAGGGCTTTGGGATTCCTATTATGGTTCTTTGTTATGTAGAAGACTGTTCCAGGCTAGGTGGGAAGAATGTGGCAAGGGTGGGGCAGGGAGCTGCATGAAGTGCTTTGTATTTAAAACATGTTTCTCTTTTCCTCATTCAGGGAAACATATTCTTTCCTTTTTCAATATTTCCTAGGATATTTCATTTTTCTAGGAGGGGGTAGGTACTAACTTCCTACAGCCCCTTAAAGACTTCCAAAATCAGATACTGCCTGGCAAGCAGGATAAGTAGAATTTCTAACTCACTTGAAATTTTTCAGGGGAAGCAAAGCTTTGTTGAAGCAACAGTTCCAGGCCCAAAAGTTCCTAAAATGGACCCCAATGTATCATTTTTACTTTAGAAAAACAAGCATAGGTAATTTGGAATTTCCAGGTCTCTGCAAATGTTTAGATAAATACGAATTTCAGAGATGCCTTTTTCTTGGATCTATTTTTCGGAGTACAATCACGGTTTAGAACACTGTAGTTATAGTATTGAGACATGTTGCTTGGATATAATGTTTGAAGACAAAGTTGATTTTTGTAGACAATCTAATTTGCATTGCTTAAGGTTAGCGGAGGCACGCACACTCCACTGACACACACACACACACACAGATAAACACACACACACACACATGCTCTGGATAATCTGGTAGCAATTGGATGTCTGTAACTATCCATTTGAGCATCTTGCAGAAGTGATTTTGACTGGCACATCAGATGAAAGAACAGCTTTGGAAACAGGAGTCTGTGTGGCCCTGAAGATTTTCTCTTGGCTTATATTTCAGGCACCTTATGGCACTTCTCGACAGTTTTGCAAAATCTCTGAACAAGGATTCTGGGGCCAAATGGAAAGCTTTGCTAGTTGTCTTTGCCTGCATCCTTTAAAACATTGAAAACCAGACTCAATCCCAATCTTGAATTCCGTGTGTGTGTGTGTGTGTGTGTGTGTGTGAGAGAGAGAGAGAGAGAGAGAGAGAGAGAGAGAGAGAGAGAGAGAGAGAGAGAGAGAGAGAGAGAGAGAGAGAGAGAGAGAGAGAGAGAGAGAGAGAGAGAGAGAGAGAGAGAGAGAGAGAAACCTCTTATGTCAGGAAAGAAGGATTGTAACTTTGGGTTTAAGAATGGAGAGTGCATTATATTGTTTAAATGATTATTATATGCTTTGGGAGCATGGGCTGTTTCCTGAAATGTGATTTTAAAAATTCAACAGCAAAAACAAATCTCTAAGGTTTTGCCAGGGCTTTTTATCCTTATTTTGCTTTCATAGAACCAGAATTGGTAATGATCATTTAGACTGACCCTTTGCTCAATGAATCTGTTATAGTACCTCAGGAACCCATATATTATTTTTAGTAATTGGCTTCACCATCAAACCACTCTGTGGAAGGGAGGGAGGGAGGGAGGGAGGGAGGGAGGAAGGAAGGAAGGAAGGAAGGAAGGAAGGAAGGAAGGAAGGAAGGAAGGAAGGAGATTTATATTGGAGCTGCTATTACCGTATTTTTCGGAGTATAAGACGCACCGGAGTATAAGACGCATCTTAGTTTTTGGGGAGGAAAATAGGGGAAAACAATCTGCCTACCAGGTATTCATCTGGCTAGCATCCTTAGTCTGGTCAGCTTCAGCACATTATTTTATCCCCTGGTTAGGACTTAAAAAAACCTTCTTCTGAGAGAGTAACAATGAAAGAGCCTGCAAGCCAGTAAGAGCTGGGAAGATCGTTAGCACCTGGTTAGGGCTAGAAAACAACTTCTTTGGAGCAAGTAGAGCAATGAAAAAAAACCCTGCAAAGACTTAGGGCTGGAAAACATTCTTCTGAGAGAGTAACAATGAAAGAGCCTGCAAGCCAGTAAGAGCTGGGAAGATCGTTAGCACCTCGTTAGGGCTAGAAAACAACTTCTTTGGAGCAAGTAGAGCAGTGTTTCTCAACCTTGGCAGTTTGAAGATGTGTGGACTTCAACTCCCAGAATTCCACAGCCAGCAACGCTGGCTGGGGAATTCTGGGAGTTGAAGTCCACACATCTTCAAACTGCCAAGGTTGAGAAACACTGAAGTAGAGCAATGAAAAAAAAAAACCTGCAAAGACTTAAGGCTGGAAAAAAAATTCTTTGGAGAGAGTAACAATGAAAAAGCCTGCAAGGTAAGAGCTAGGAAGATCTGTTAGCACCTAGTTAGGGCTGGAAAAAAAAAAAGCTACATTCGAAGTATAAGACGCACCCAAATTTTCAGCCACTTTTAGGGAGGAAAAAGGTGCGTCTTATACTCCGAAAAATACGGTAATCCATTTTCAAACAAATGATGGAAAAATTTTGCTCCCTCTCTCTCTCCTTCTCTGAACACACTCACCCACTTTGTTATACTGTATACCCACATGAACTGTATACATTACAGATTTATCTTCCATCTTCTATACGCATGATGCATTTGCTCTGCCATAACCTTTTTTTCCACCCCACATTCGTTGGTTAATGATGCAGTGCGAAACGTAAAGCTCCTAAGCTATGTTGTCAGCAGTTCAGGAGGGAACTGTAAAACTGAGAAAAGACTTTGGTCTACACAATGCAGTGAGACAAATTCGCACGTAACCCTTGTCATACGCGGGCATGCAAAACAAGAGGTGTTTGGAGATGCAACGTCTGCAGGAGGGACGAATGCAAAACGAATGATAACTCTGAATGTTTGTTATCTGTTTTGCTTTTTAAAAAATCCCCAATCAGAGGTTCATGGGGGAAAGGGAGATATTGTATTGAGTTGGGAGATGCAAAGTTTAAAAAGAGTGACTGGCCAGGGTAGACAAAACTATGCAGAAGCCTGGCTTCCTCTCTTTTTGAAGATCCACAGCCTTCCTTTGTTATTCTTGCTACAGTTCAGGCGGCGGCCATTTTGAGAGCGAAGCGGCAGTGAAAACACACTGGGCTACCCCGGGATGTGAGAATGAGCAGATCTCACACCGTGATGATTTGAAACATGCCTTGTGGCTTTCTAATAATGTGCCAAAGCTGTCTCAGTGGTGTGCCGCGAGGCCTCCTATTCCATCTTCTTGAATGAACTAGGCCCAGCAGGATTCGACTAATGTAGGCAGCCCCTCTGCTCTGCTGCAGGAGATCTGACTCCGAGATGGCAATCGAAGCTTGATTTGCCAACACATTTCCAATGATTAAAATGTAATTAGCACAACAGAGGCCCTCCTCCCTGGCTAATTTTAATACATGCTGTGACAGGCAGGCGGCCGCTAGTGCAGAGCCCCAGCAGCAGATGGAAGCAAATGCAGCAGGAGAAGAAAACCATTTTGTGATGTGGCTGTTCTCATCAGGAAGCCATCAGGATGCTCAGCTTCTTAGGAAGGCTCTTGATGGCAGCCTGTCAAATTGGCTCTGTCATATCTGGCTGTGGAGACAGCAGCTTGCTTCGAGATGCCCTCGGAGGGCAGCCCTGCTCCGGATTTAACTCCTTCCTTTCTTTGAATGGCATGTGTCAAATTGTTGGTGCTTTTTTTTGGGGGGGGGTGACAATCTCAGTCCATATCACACAAATACAGAGGGATTGACACAGTGGAGGGTTCCTACCGGTGCGGTCCACTCTATAGCACCGGTAGCGGCCCGCTGGTGACGTCACACTACTGGTGCGGTCGATTGTTGGTGCCTGGGCGCCGCCATTAAAAAAAAAATTTTAAATTTTTTTTAAAAAAATTTTCTTCTGCGCATGCCCAGAAGCCGAGCTTCCGGCACTGCGCATGCGCTGCCTTCCTACCCCACAGTGAGTCCAAGCAGGGGAGGATGGCTGAGGGAGCGTGTGAGACGCTGAAAGAATGGGCGGCAGGAGCTATCTCCATTCCCCTCCCTTCAGCAGTCTGAGAAGCCACGAACACGCGGTGAGGATCCCAGACATTTTCGCACGTTCGAGGCTTCTCGAGCTGCTGAGGGGAGGGGGAATGGGCAGTAGGACCTATCTCCGTTCCCCTCCCTTCAGCAGTCTGAGAAGCCACACCCACCCGGTCACATGACCGGCAAGCCACGCCCACCCGGTCACATGACCGGCAAGCCACACCCACAAAATAAGCCACGCCCACAGAGTGGTAGTAAAAAAATTAGGAACCCGCCCCTGGATTGATGCCTTCTGGGCAAGGCCGGGAACCGACTTCATCAAAAACACAAAACGAAGCAAAGGCCTTCTCCCTAAGGGAAGGTGGAATGTCCATCTATAATACGGTCAATTCTTTTATTTTTCATGAATGAAGGCAAATATACGTGTCCCAGGATAACGTGGCAGGATCCAATCTGAGTCTGAAAGCTTGGAAGGCTAAAACTCTGGTCCCAGTGACTGACTCAGATAGGATCTTTTAGATCAGTGTTTCTCAACCTTGACAGCTTGAAGATGCTTAGCCCAAAGGTGCTTTTTCAAGAGGCAACTGGACGTTCTGGTTTTTCTTTGAAGATGTTTTGCTTTTCATCCAAGAAGCTTCTTCAGCTCTGATTGGATGGTGAGGAATGAAAGATGGTTAGGAATGAAAGTCAGAACTGAAGAAGCTTCTTGGATGAGAAGCGAAACGTCTTCAAAGAAAACCAGGAAGTCCAGTTTTTTGGTTTTTTTATTTTTTTTATTTGTCAAACATGTACAGGATAGTAGTTGTTTGTATAAACATAACATAAGTAAAAAGTACTGATAATAGAGGACAATAAGACAGTAGGACAGGGACGGTAAGCACAGTGGTGCACTTATGCACGCCCCTTACAGACCTCTTAGAAATGGGGAGAGGTCGACTGTAGACAGTCTAAGGTTAAAGTTTTGGGGGTTTGGCGAAGAAACCACAGTGTCAGGTAGTACATTCCAGGCATTGATCACTGTCTTTTTAAAAAGCACCTTTGGGACAACCATGACCTGAATGACTGAGAATCTCCATAGACACTTAAAGATGTTTGAACTTCAACTCCCAGAATTCCCCAGCCAGCTGTGCTCACTTAGGAATTCTGGGAGTTGAAGTCCACGTATCTTCAAGTTGCCAAGGTTGAGAAATGCTGTTTTAGCTCATTCTATTTGGCTTCCAGCAAGGTATCTTTTATTTTATATAGTTGTCTATGGAGATCCTCAATCATCCAGGTCGTGGTGATCCCAAAGTTGCTTTTCCAAAAGGCAGCTACTTTCTTGGGTGTTTTTTTTTCTTTGAAAACATTTCACTTCTCATCCAAGAAGAACCGATGAAGCTTCTTGGATGAGAAGTAAAGCATTTTCAAAGGGAAAAAAAATCACAAGAAAGTCCAATTGCCTTTTGGAAAAGCACCTGTGGGACCTCTATACAGTTCTGGTTCTGAGTTTTATTGATTCGCTGTTGACATGAGCTTCTGCTCCTGTGGGATGATTTGGGCTTAGAGAGCAGGAATTGTTGCAAATCTCAAGTAGCCTTCAGTGTGTAGATTTAAGAGCTCACCTGGGAATATCAGTGTGTGTCCTTGGGAAACTTAAAATCTAAGGATGATCACACGGAGAAACTATTATCCTTCAGCTGCTACTGGATGCCAGAGACATATTAAAATGTTTCAGATAATAAGGAAATTGTCTCCAACTTCGGAATTAGAATTCCTCCAACTTTGGAGGAAGGAAGGAAGGAAGGAAGGAAGGAAGGAAGGAAGGAAGGAAGGAGGAGGAGGAGGAGGAGGAGGAGGAGGACGACGACGACGACGACGACGACGACGCAGGAGGACGCAGGAGGACGCAGGGAGGCAGGGCTTGTTCTCAGTATTTTTTTTACCAGATATGTTTTAGCTATAATGAAAGAAGAAGTTCTTTTTTCGGCTTAAGCCAGCTAGGTAATTTTGGGACAATCACTCTCTTTCAGCCGAACCCATTTCATAGGGTATTTTTGGTGGGGAAAGTAGGAGGAGGAAGGAGTATTAGATATGTTTGTTACCTTGAGTTATTTATAAAAATAATAAAGGAAGGATATCAATAAATAAAATTTAAAAATAAAATAAAAGCCAGATGTGCAAATTGATTCTTCCAAATCTGGGGATATCATGTCACTACAAGTAGTCCTCAAGCTATGGTCACAATTGGTATTGGAAACTTTTGTTGTTAAGGGAGGTCATCATTACATGAATTGCATCCGGTTTTATGATCTTTTATGTGACAATTGTTAAGCGAATTACTGTGGTCATTAAGTGAATCACATGGTTGTTAAGGGAATCTGAATGTTACATTCTCAGACTGAAGCACATAGGCTTCAGTCAGGTCCTCCATTCTGGAGGGAAAATACTGACTGCTGATTGGCTAGACTGTCTGGCAGCTCCCTATAAAAGGGCTGGCTGTCAGACAGAGCCTTTGCTGGGTTGTAAATAGTTGCCAAATAAAGACCTGTTGTTTTGAAGCCACTTCTGTCTGCCTCTTCCCTTCACCCTATCTAACACTGAACATTGACTTTGCTTGTCATAAGCTGGCTGGGAAGGTCAGAAAAAGAACTCATATGACTCCAGGATGCTGTAACTATCATAAATACACACCGGTTGCCAAGTGCCCGAATTTTCATACGTGACTGTGGGAACGTTATGATGGTCATAACCGCAAGGATATAAGTAACTTTTTTTTCAGCACTGTTGTAAGTTTGAATGGATGCTAAACGAATGGTCATAATTTGAGGACTACCTCTAACTATTCCCTTGGCATTTTAAAAATGCATAACTAACCCAGTTACAAAAAAAAAAGGTGCTTATGCAGTGTTTCCCAACCTTGGCAACTTGAAGATGTTTGGACTTCAACTCCCAGAATTCCCCAGCCAGCAATCGCTGGCTGGGGAATTCTGGGAATTGAAGTCCAGACATCTTCAAGTTGCCAAGATTCTAGAGAAACAGCATGGGATAAAAAAAATTGTGTTCTTTGATAGCACTTCTTTTCAGGAACAGGGTCATTGACAGGGCACTTAAGGTGGATGCACATCAAAGTAAAAATTTTAAAGCATGCATTTTTAAAGTCCCCGAAAGGAAAAGAGAATAGGCATACCATATACTCACTCCCACATCACAAATCTTAAATAAATTTGGCTTGGATATAAATATATGTAGACAGAGTGATTTAATATAATGCAACGGATGGGTTTTAGATGTCCATTTTCATTTGTCTGATTCCCACTGTAATAACGCAAGTAAACAACTCAATTGTCAGACCTGATCCTATAAAATCTATTTTTCCCACCCACTACTTTCCTGCTTTATAATTCATTACTTGTGTTGTTGTGATCTATTTTGTTGTTTATTATTTATGGCAGCCTTTATCATCCGGGGATGATGTATAATTTAAATTGCATGACCACAAAGAAAGCTAGGATTATTGTAAATCTAACAGCACTAAATGGTCAATTGGCATGCAAATCCGTTTTCCAAGCAGACATATTTCTACATATTCCATTGCATGAACACACGTCTAATTACTTCTTAGGAGCTCGGTATTTTTTTTAAAAAAAAACCAAAAGCATGCAACTCTTAAAGCAGATAAGTAGGAATGTCTGCACCAGCGGTGGGTTGCTCCTGGTTCGGCCCGGTTCTAAGAACTGGTAGCGCAGGTTGTGGGAGGCTCCGCCCACCCACCCAGGAGGCCCCACCCACCCACCTGGGACACTCTGCCCACCCACCCGTTTTGCTTCTCATCTAAGAACTGAAGAAGCTTCTTGGGTGAGAAGCAAAATGTTTTCAAAGAAAAACAAAGAAAGTCCAGTTGCCTTTTGAAAAAAAAAACACCTTTGGGACTTTTATTGAGTGTATTCACTCAAAGGCTAGACTGCATGGGACAGAAAGGCTATATTCTATGGTCATTTCCACTCTAGGATACTCCACTTTCCTCTAGCCAATTTAGATACATAGCTGGCTCAGGAATTCTGGGAGTTGAAGTCCACAATTCATAAAAGGACCATAGTTCCCCACCTCTGACCTACACAGATTGCATCACAGAGCAGAAAGTGGAGTAACCTAGAGTGGAAATGAGCATAGAATATACCCCTGGCTTTGGTGGACCCACAAATATTCTGTAAAAAGAATCCTGCTTTCTATTTGAAACCAATTTTTATGAAAGGTCATCTCTCAGAAGGCTTAATCAAATGCCATACCTGGAATTGGTTGATTGATTGACTGATACATTTTATAAGGCTGCCCATGTCATAGCAATGGCATACAAAGTAAAATCTACAATAATTGTACCAACAATCCAGAAAACAAATGTTGAAGGTCACAAAATGATTCCCAGCGTAGGGTAGAAAAAGCAACAACAATAAAAGCAATCAACCAGCAGTGCTCCCTCAACCTTCTGGTTTATATGCCTGGGAAAATAGCCAAGTCTTTAATGCTGGGCTAGCACAGTGGAGACCATCCGAATCTCCAGAAGGATCCTGTCCAACAGGGCAGGTGCTGCAACAAGAAAGATATGACAGTAAGATGACATTGCTTGATAGAAGAGTCCTGAAATGCGTCATTTCTGGTAGTTTTGGTGGAGTGAGCGATCAGAAATAGGCAGTGCTACAAATAACCTGGTTCTATGTCATGTAGGCATTTATAAGTGACAACCAGCATCTTGAATTGCACTCAGAAGCACACTGGAACCCAATGAACATAGAACTGAATGCCAAGTGTACTGCTTCATCCTGGACCAGCTCTTAAAAGGTAGTCCAATGTAATTTCAACAGGAGGTAGCTAAGCCATGAGTAAGTTCTCCCAGACGGAAGTGGGCACTGTGTTCTTCTTTGTCTTTGTATTTGGTTGAGGAAGACAGCCTACCCTCTAGTTTCCCCCTGCAAATTTATCCAAGACTGTCTATCCAGATTAAGACCAACACAAGTGACCTTCCAAGCATGTGGCCAAAGGAGATGGCTGGAATAAAATCTCTAAATTTCTTCAGGGTAAGGAGCAACTCCAATAGAGTCTCAAGGGCAAGACTTTTAGTGCCACTCTTACTACAAATGCCCCATGGGGCTATTTTTTATTTTATTATTATTATTTTTATTTGTCAAACACGTATAAGATAACAGATATAGGAATAAACATGATTATGAATACAGGATAAGGATACAAATAAATGGGGGACAGTAGGACAGGGACGGTAGGCACGTTGGTGCGCTTATGCACGCCCCTTACAGACCTCTTAGGAATGGGGTGAGGTCAATAGTAGAAAGTCTTAGGTTAAAGTTTTGGGGATTTGGGGAAGGAACCACAGAGTCTGGTAGTGCATTCCAGGCATTGATCGCTCTGTTGCTGAAGTCGTATTTTCTGCAATCGAGTTTGGAGCGGTTTACCTTCAGTTTGTATCTATTGTGTGTTCTTGTATTATTGCGGTTGAAGCTGAAGTAGTCATTGACAGGTAGGACGTTGTAGCAGATAATTTTGTGGATTTTTTTTTTGCATCCTGATTTCCTTGGAATTTTTTTTTTATCAAGGCCTAAATATGCAAAGGAGACAAGAAACTCCTGGATAAAAGTTTGAATAGTGAGAAACAGGGCACTCGTACCTGACCATTTTGTAAATTCTGTGTGCATTGTCCTCTCTTTACGTGCATTTCTCCAAAATGTCCTTCTTTGAAAAGGAATTCTAAAGCAGATCTTGAACGAGTATTAAACAGAACTAGTATTGGTAGAAAAAAATACAGAAGAATTACCATATTTTTCGGAGTATAAGACCAGGGTATAAGACACACCTTAGTTTTGGGGGAGGAAAACAAGGAAAAAAGGCCTCTGCCTCCAAGCAATTTGCCAAACAGCAAACAGCACAGATGATATACACTGTTTGCTGTGTATTTCTGTGCATGTGTGCCTGACCCATAGAAATAACAAAGAATTAGTACATTATGCCAGAAAGTTTTCTTAAATGTAGTCACACTAACTCCTCCCAATTATTTAAATTGATCTACTCCAAGGTAAGTCAGGATTTAACTCTAATACTAAACAGGACACTGTTACATTTCAGACTATACTTGTACAGAGCTGTTAAAATTAATTAAAATTTCTGGAAGTATACATTATTTTCTATTATTTAAAAGAAGATACAATAGCACTGGGCCTCTTCAGAGCAAGCATTTATTTTAAAAAAGCTTCTTTATTTTGTTAAGTTGTCTAGATTTACAGGGGTCTCCAACCTTGGCAACTTTAAGACTTGTGGACTTCAACTCCCAGAATTCCACAGCCAGCAAAGCTAACAAAGCTGGCTGTGGAATTCTGGGAGTTGAAGTCCACAAGTCTTAAAATTGCCAAGGTTGGAGACCCCTGGCTTTATAAAGCAGTCTTTAAAAAATAAGTCTAATAATTTGAACATTCTACAGACATTTATAGTTATTCACTTACCCCCTTGCAATCCAGTTCAACAGAAAATAAAAATCTGTGTGTCTCTCCCAGCTATTTGCCTCTTTGCAGTTTCAGTTTCAGTTTTATTTTAGCACATGGCAAATCAGCTGGGGATCGGGAAGCTGCTAAGGACTTGCTTGTCTTAACAGGCTCTTCCCTGTTTGCTGAAAACAGGTAAATTGCTGGAAGACAGAGGCTAAAGGGTGGGGGGTGGGGGGGCTACATTCGGTGTATAAGATGCACCCAAGTTTTCACCCTCTTTTGGGGGGTAAAAAGGTGCGTCTTATACTCCAAAAAATACGGTAATCTGATCTGCCCATGTGATGTTCCTGAGCAAAATCTCTTTTGATTGTCTGGTTGCCAGTTGTCTTCCCATTTCTCCTTTTAACATCAATGGCTCAACCCGATACCCTCCCCTTGTAGACCACACATGTCATGCAGCTGTTGTGTGCATAGCAGCACATGTGTGTGACATAGGAATGATACAGATGAGATAAATCAGCTTCCCGTTTCCGTGGTGCTTGAAGTGGCTGAACTATCACTCTGATGGTTTTCTCCAGCAATTTTTGATCATCAAAAAAGTCTTCCCCATTTGCAGATTCACAAAAGCCAGTTCTGGTGCTTCCAATGAGTCATTGTAAAATGCTAGAAGAGGCTTTTGATACATCTACTGTAGATGGATAGAAGCTGCTTCCATTACTAGCGCTGCTAGGGGAAGTTGTTAGAGTAATTCGAAGCATCAAATCAAGGCAATTACATCTTCCTCCCAGAGATCTATTGTAAGAAATCACTTCAACTTTCTATACTTTTTTTTTATTTCTAACAAGTATGGCAATGTGGTCATCGAGCCTTGGGTAGCAATATGAGATGAGCCAACCTCCAGATAGGATTAAACAGGAACATTAAGTTGGAATATTCCTGTAGACTGGCAGTTATATCTTTTTTTTCATTCCCTCATGTTCATTTTTGACAAACTGGCAACTGCTTCTTGGGTAATTTCTTACTAGAAGTCTGTATAGATAGGAAAGAAAGACAGGATTTTGGTAAGCATCTAGAAGTTCTTGAATAATGAAGGGGTTGGTGCCCATTCCATCTTTCATTGACTGTGTTCATACAACCTACATGACTTAGGACCAGGTTACCTCCGGGACCGCATCCTATCTCATACTTCCCTTCGACCGGTTAGGTCCCACAGAGTGGGTCTCCTCCGGGTCCCATCAGCCAAACAATGCTGACTGGCGGGGCCTAGGGGGAGGGCCTTCTCTGTAGGGGCCCCTGTTCTCTGGAACCAACTTCCCCCAGAGATCCGAATCATCCTCACCTTGCTGGCCTTCCGAAAAGCCATTAAGACATGGGTCTTCCTGCAGGCGGGGTGATTTTGAGACAACCTTACATCTGAGGTCTCCCCCATGTATGCACGGTGTTGTATGTTTGTTTTAACTTTTTAAAATTGTGTTTAATGATTTTATTGTTTGGTGTTCTTTAAAATGCTGTACGCTGCCCTGAGTCCTTAGGGAGTAGGGCAGCATAGAATAATTCCCAAATAAATAAATAAAATAAATAAATAAACCTATTAATTCCCACCCAGGGGTGAGCTTTAACTTACCTCATTGCCGGTTCGCTTCCTCCTACGCCGCACGCGCGAGCATGCGCAGTGCCGGGGGAAAAAAAGCCAAAACAAGATGGCGACTGCATGCACAGTGCTGGAAACTCGGCTTCTGCGCATGCTCAGAAGAAGAAAAAATAAATAAAAAATTCAAAAAAAATTCAAAAAAAAGATGGCGGCACCTACGGACCGGCACCGACCGAACTGGTTCTGTGACATCATTGTGACATCACCAGCAGGTCGCTACCAGTTCGGGCGAACCGGTCCGGACCAGGAGGAACCCACCTCTGTCCCCATCCAAAACTAATTGTGGATCATCAGAGATGATCTTCAGATGTTCCTGGTTATGAGGAGGGTCTGAATCATAAATATCAATTATTCGTAAGTTTTGTTTTGCAGTAGGCATCCCTTTACCATAGAGGGGGGAATAACCAACAACGGAAGAGAGGTATGATTGATAAAAACACATGGAGAAGGAACATAGAAGGAAGTTTTTTCCTCTTAAAATGCTAGGACTAGGGTCGTTCAATGGAACTGATTGGAAGGTATGGCGGGGGGGAACCACTTCTTTACACAACACAGAATAAATTGGTAGAGATCATTGCCATAAGATGTGGTAATGGCTGCTAATTCTGATCGCTATAAAAGGGAGGTGAGTGGCAATACATTTATGGACGATGAGTCAATTATCATTGATCTGATTTGAAGACCTGATATTACTCATAAGTCAGAGCAGGAGCAGCGTGACTCCAAATCATGTAGGCACCTCAGAGGCACCTGAATGGCCATTATAAAACACAAAAGGCTGGACTAAAGTTGTCAAAATTCATGCTAGACATGACAGGACATCTTGACTCTCAGACACAACACTCTATTGGGGGAGTGGCTTCTGTTCAGAAATCTCACAGCTGCAACACAGATTTTCTTTAATGCAGATTAGAATGAATCCATATTGATATAGAATATCGTCATCATCTCCTTTTAATGACCCCATCATCCCTTGCGGGGCAGAGTCTGGGCAACTGAATGGAGCTGAGTGTTTAATGGCCAGATGCCCTTCCTGTCGCCAATGTGGAGTATTGTTCAGCAGATATATTCTCAGTGTGCCCAGAGAGAGAAATATTTGCCTCTACTTAGGAACGAACTCACAGCCTCCTGATTGTGAGGCGAGAGCTCCACCTCTAGGCCACCGCACCACTCCATATTGATGTAGAAGATGTGCCTATACAATCAACATCCCATGTACAAGTCAATGCTCCAAATTTGTATCATCAGTTTTTTCTCCTGCCTTTCCAAATCAAGGCATATTTGGCCATTCTCGTCACTGTCTTTTTGTTATCACTTTGGGGGGAATCAGGTCTTCCTTCAAAAAATGTCCCATTCCTCCCTAGTGGGGTTCCTCATGGCTTGAGGTTTCCACTCCTCCTGTTTATTGTCTACATGAAACTTCTGGCCATCTGTTGGTTGGGGTCCAATATGATCAGTCCACTCAGTCTGTTGATGCTGTCAAAGTAATGATCCTGTTATCTGGAGTTTCTTTAGATATTAGTGGGGAGAATTAGATTCAGGCTCAGTCTGAACAAGACTTAGTAGCACCTTGGATCTGATGATATTTCATCTTGGTCCCCTGGGAGTTGGGCGGCATACAAATCCATTAAATTAAATTAAATTAAATTAAATTGGTTCTTGGATGGAGTTGCACTTCCCCATTAAAAGAGTGGTATGCAATCTGGGGGTCTACCTGGATTTGTGGTACCTGCTCAAGGAGAAATTGACACCTGTGACCGGGGTGATGGTGGAGAGAGACTTTATACAGATTAACCTGGTGTACCAGTTACTAGATCCTTCAGATGGTTGCTCAACTCATTACTCTTGACGGAAATACTGCATTTCACAAGCATTGGGGTATGTGTCACATTATCCTCATGTATCTTCCCCGTTTCTTGGGCTGCATTGGTTGCCCCTTGATCTTTGGGTACAATTCAAGACACTAGTTATTGCCTATAAAGCATAGGGGTGTCCAGCCTTGGCAACTTTAAGACTTGTGGACTTCAACTCCCAGAATTTCTCAGTCAACCATGAAGTCCACCAGTCATAAAATTGCCAGGTTAGACACCCCTGACATAGAACCTAGCTATTTGAGGGACTTTCTATCACCAATTTCTACTTGTTTAGTTAGATTAAGGAGATTGGGTAAATTCCAAGTCCTTTAAATTAAACAATGCCCTGTATCATGACCAAGCATGTCTTTTCTGTTGGGTCCCGTGCTTTTTGGAACAGAATCCCCCCAGAGATTCATATTACTCTCGCTCAACAACTGTTCAAAAGGTCATTCAAAGGTCGCTCTGCTTCCAGATCTGGGATTAGGATGGACACCAAGCATTTGTGCATTTTGGCTAATTTGTGGTATGTTTGGCTCTTTTAGACTTCCAACATGCATGTTGTTTATTGTTTGGGATTGTTTTTTCTTTGCATGTATTTAAGTCTTTCAGAATCTTTTAGGAATTGTATGGTCTCTAAACCAAATGAATGAATAAATGAACAAACAATAGCAAAACTGTTCAGCACTGGAACAAATTGTTTTACAAGTTGCTTGGCATTTTTTTTGAAGCTTTACTTGCATGCTGTATTTATAAGAGTCTTGAAACTCCAGGTTTTCCCACTGAGCCAGAAGTTAAAATGAATGAGTCATGGTGGCTCCATCATTGGAGGTATTGAAAGCAAAGTTGAACAAGCCATTTGTCTGGAATGGCCTGCCTGGGCAGGGGATTAGATTAGAAGACCTCAATGCTGGGGTGAAATCCAGCAGGTTCTGAGAACCGGTAGCAGAAATTTTGAGTAGTTTGGAGAACCGGTAGCGGAAATTTTGAGTAGTTCAGAGAACTGGCAAATACTACCTCTGGCTGGCCCCAGAGTGGGGTGGGAATAGAGATTTTGCAGTATCCTTCCCCTGGAGTGGGCTGGGAATGGAAATTTTGCAGTATCCTTCCCCTGCTATGCCCACCAAGCCATACCACGCCCACCAAGCCACGCCCACAGAACCGGTAGTAAAAAAAATTGGATTTCACCACTGCCTCAAGGTCCCTTCCAACCCTACGATTTTATAATATCTCAATAGAACATTGACCTCTAACATTCAATGATTCTATGGTACATGAATCAATTCAAGGTCAGGAAAAAAAAGGTGTCCCTTACATTATTATTTCTTTTCCCATTTTCAGCACTGGAATGTCAGGTGCAAATAACCAGGAGTATTTGTTGAGTTCAAAGCACAGAAGTGTTTATTATTTCTACCTACACACAAGAATCTGGTCAACTAAAATTCAAAGCTAGGTTGGCGCTACATAAAGGTCAACAGAATTTATGGGAGGCTGGACTTGGGTCTCTTGTGGCAACGCAATGACTCCAAACTGATGACATATTTAACTCCACCTTCCAGCTCAGCCTGCTCGTCTTCTACGTGGCAGATCTGTCAAAAGGCCATACATCCATTGCTTCAATTGGCTCCATCATATCATGGCATTCAAAGACTCCCTCTCCATTCCCGTTTGCAGTGCACGGTGTTTTCTGGCTGTTCTTCCTCCCTCGCCCTCTTCCCTTTAAAGCCCAATGTTTAAATGAGGACAGTTGCTTTCTTTTAAAGATGTACAAATAACTTGCCCTCACCTGTCAAGTGTGCCCCTTATATTTTACTGGGCCCATTATGAACGCAATCTGCCTGTCGAGGATTTGCATACTTCCTTTCAGGAGAAATAATGACGCCAATCTCTCCCCCCTGCTCTCCCGTTCGGAGTGTCTCATTTAACCGCACCTGCGAAACCGACAGGCGCGGAGATGAGAAGTGAAAGAGAGCAGTTGATTAAATCATCATCAAGTTGGGCCTTCGAAAGTCAATCCTGCTTCCCGTCCGCAATGATATCCCTTTATCTTAAAGTAATGAGCTATGGCACTTCTGCATCGGGTAATGTGATAAGTTCTATTAGCACGTTCCATTTGCTTCGCAGGCAAGTGCAAACCATCTCCGCAGTCTTGTATCGCTGCAATCAAAGCAATTGGCTTCCCGGGAGGAGAAGAAAGAAGCAAATGTTCAGGGTGATTTTTTTTTAAATGGATCGCAACATGGTGGGGATGGAAGAGAGAGGGGGGAAAATGTCAGAGGGGGGTTGTGCATTAGTTTAACCCGCCACATGCTTTGACTTTAAAGGCAGCCTCTGTCTTCTTCGATACCGCAGTAAAGTCCGTTCTCCAGTTACTACACTGTTTTCTTTCTCATCGCTTTTTATTTTCCATCCTGTTATTTATTTATTTATTTTATTTGTGAGATTTATATACCGCCTCACAGTGCAAGCACTCTCTAAGTGGTTTACACTAGTAAGCAATGTATATTTTTATTGCCCCCAACAATCTGGGTCCTCATTTTACCTACCTCGGAAGGATGGAAGGCTGAGTCAACCCTGAGCCGGTGAGATTTGAACCGCTGACCTGCGGATCACAGTCAGCTAAAGTGGCCTGCAGTACTGACTCTAACCGCTGCATCACTTCGGCTCTATAACCTCACCTAACCTAACCTAACCTCTGTTCTTGGGGTTTTTTTGTAACTTCCTATATAGAGTTCTATTTTGTTTATTGTTGCCTCTCACAAATGAAGGCAAATATACGTGTCCCAGGATAATGCTGCCAGATCCAATCTGGGTCGATCATCGGGGCCAGAGATTTTGTCTTCCGAGCTTTTGGACCTGTGCTGGATCCCATCTTCAGGAAGCCTCTCTCTAGCAGAGTGTGTGCTGTTCTGTGTGTGGTATTTATATGGTGTATGTTGTATGTGGCTTTTCAGATGCTGATTGGGGTGTGTTGATGGCTGGCTTTTAAGTCCTTGGCTGTTGTTTGATTGGACTATCCAGTCCACACCCTTTTAAATATTTGATAAGCTGGCGTTAAATCAGCACTCCTGTTGAGAGGCTTGTTTCCCAGGCTTCAATCACTTCCCTGGCTGTTTTTGTGCCTGCTCGTCCAACAATCTTAGTAGCTGCAAAGTTGAATGTCCTTGTTCATTGCTGTATGAGGCTACCAATGAGTTTGGGTCTCTCATCTGCCCTCTCATTTATGTTCTTACAATCTGGTGTTTAGCTTCCTCTCTATGTCTGTCCTACATAGTCACAGGGACAGTCAATGCAGGGGATTTGGTATATTACATTGGAAGTATCTCCCGGCTCCCAGCAATCTTTACAATGCATAATTTGTCCTTGTACGGTAGCCTCTGGGCAGTATGTCATGCCCACTTGCAGGTCTCAGAACCTGTGTTCTACAGCTTTCAAAATGTTTTTGATGTATGGCAGGGTGTGCCATGTGGTTGGTCTTGGTTTTTGGTCTCTCCTGACTTTCATTCTGGAGTTTAATAAGGTTTTCATAGTGCTCCCTATAGAAGAGAATATTTGTAGCTCAGGGTTAAAGTATGGGTTCCTTGGTGCTCTCTGAACTTGGTTGTTTTCTTGGAGACTTTTCATTACCTCCTTACTACCTCTTCACTAGCAATCATCATAAAGATAAACAGAGATTAAAATCAAGATTAACACTAGACCAACAATTAAGTAGTAAAAAAAATACCCCAATCAAGGAATTACGAACTCAAACAAACAACTAATAGTAAACAACAGCCTAATCAAGGAACCAACAAAAAAAATGCCCATCTACACTGATAAGGCAACCAACTAGTATATAAACAAAGAGCAAACCCCACTCCCTTCTAGCACTGATGATGTTACCTAGTTGGGTAATGAAATGTCTGCAAGAAAACAACCAAGATCAGAGAGCACCAAGGACCCCATAGTGATCCCTTCTGATTTTTCTTGCACAACAACTTTGTGTGATAGGCTGGGTTGGCCCAAACTTCACCAGTGACTGGGAGGGGACTAGGATCTGAGACTTCCCATTCCTAGTCTAGCATCTTCACCACTATACCAGACTGACTCAGAGTTACCCAGTGAACTTGCATGATTGAAAATGATCTTGTCGTAGTCCCACATATTTCTTATATACCATACTGGGTTTCAAGAGTTCTTAATGTGATTTTTTTTAAAGTCAATTGATAGAATTGTATTCTTAGATTGCATTCTCATAAAACATTAATTGGATAATGAATTAGCTTCCATTCTGGATTCCTACAGTACATTAAACTAGGTAAATAGCATAGACTTTCACAATATACTGGTACTAAATCCCAAACATGAAACAAAGAGAATGACAAATCAAGATGAAGACCAATTGAGCTTTGCATTGAGTGAAAAGTTGCAAGATGGTAGGTGCTCATTGTGATACAGGGCCATCTTCCTTTTGTGCTTCAACTTGGCATGATGTTGCTGTTTTGTCTATAGAAGAATTGACCCCCCCCCAATTCCCTGAAATCTCAGGAATAGCAGGAATGGTGAGCTGAACTCAGGACTATTATATATTCAATTTTGTACACTGGTCTTCTCAATTCAATTATTTTTGTTGGATGAAAACAAAAATGGCAAGATGACAATCAATGATGATGATGATGATAGTGAGGATGATGATGATGATGATGATGAGGAGGAGGAGGAGGAGGAGGAGGAGGAAAGGAGGAGGAGGAGGATGATATCATTGAATTGTGTCCAACTCTTGGCAATTCTGTGGACCAGGTCTCTCCACATCTTCTGGTCTTTTACTATTTCTTTGAATTCTTCTATGCTCTGGCTGGTGTCAGCTTTGATGGTGTCCAGCCGCTGTGTTCTTTGGCAGCCTTTTATCGCTAACTCTTCCCAACATAATTGCTTTCTCCAGTGAATTTCTCCAAATGACATGGGCAAAAAAGATGACAATCACAACTGCGCAGTCAAAGCTCCCCTTCTTTTAATCCCTCCCAAGATCAGATCTGCTTCCACCCTTTTAGTCTTTGGAAAGGCCTTTGAAGATATGGCTATGCCAACTAGCTCGGGGCGCTAATAGGGATGCAGCCCGTTGGAGGTGGCTGATGGAGTAGAGAACACCCCACCACCTCTCTGTGTGCACTTTGTTCCCTTCATCTTCTCCACCCATCTTATAATTTTATTTTAATTGAATTTTTAAATTTAGGGCCTTTCTTTCTTGTTTTACTATTTTATTTTGCATTTTATTCAATGTCTGTAAGCTGCCTAGAATCGCCTTTGGTGAGATAGATGGCATACAAGTTTGATCAATAAATAAATGTGCTTCATTGCATGTAAAAAGGGGCCTAGCTTTGATCGTGTGGTTGCGACCATGATCTTGACTTTTTTGACACGCTCACACACAAACATACACACCCTTGTGGTTTCCCTTGACTGGTGGCTTTGTTCACTCCCTCACCCCATATTCTGTATAAAATGCCAATAGAGATGTGACTTCTGCAGCTAATGATATAATGCTTCAAAGGCGTAGCAGGTAGAACATTATTCTAGCTATTAAAATAAAAATAAAAATCATGCAGCAGCTGAACTATCTCCAAGGAAGAAAAATGAAAAATTACTTTCGGATGCGAATACGTTTGCGAAAATGAAACCATGTCTTACGAGCCCCAAATGACATTTTGCTAGTTTGGTAGTGAACACATAATGGTCTGGAGATGGGAAAGGAAGCAAATATAAATATTCCATTGCTTCCTAATGCTTTGTGGGTTTTTTGTTAGTCGGTGCATCATGAATATGAAATTTAGCTTGATATGTTGCCATTATTAGCCATTTGCCAATGGCTAGGTCTATGGCCTTTGAAGGGCACATTTAGATGTTTAAAAGCATGCTATGGGCACTCTCAGAAAAAGGCTGTTACAGATTACCGGGTGGGGGGGAGGCAGGTTTCCCCTTCACAGAATGGCTGCCAAGCACAAAAGGCACCATTCCTAGAAAGCAAATGGATGAAGCCAAAATTCAGTCTGGACTCACCAATTCTTCTCCAAATATGTAATTAGATGGCAACACTGTAGTCTCCCTCCAAACAACTACTGTTGTTAGTCCCAATTGCTGTCGTTTTCTTCATTTCATGTGAGTGGAGGAGGAGGAGGAGGATTATGAGGAGGAGGAGGAGGAGGAGGAGGATAGCAATAGCACTTAGATTTATAGTATATACTACTCCACAGTGCTTTACAGCACTCTGACCCGTTTACAACATTAGTATATGGCTCCCATAATCAAGGGAAGGGTGGGAGGAGGAGGAGGGGAAGGGGAAGGGGGAGGAGGAGGAGGAGGAGGAGGAGGAGGAAGGGGAAAAAATAGTAGAAGTAGAAGTAGGAGTAGAAGTAGAAGAAGTAGAAGTAGAAGTAGAAGTAGAAGTAGAAGTAGTAGTCCCCACCAAAGTAGGAAATATATTATTTTTAAACCTTCGTAGACTCATTGGGTTGAATGAAGCATCTTGGATGAGAAGTGAAACATCTTCAAGAAAGAAAGAAGGAAGGAAAGAAGGAAAGAAAGAAAGAAGGAAAGAAAGGAAGGAAGGAAGGAAGGAAGGAAGGAAGGAAGGAAGGAAGGAAGGAAGGAAAGAAAGAAAGTACTAGTGTATGTATACTAGTACCACTCTATAAAGCCTTGGTCAGACCACACCTAGAGTACTGCATCCAGTTTTGGTCACCACACTACAAAAAAGACATTGAAACCCTAGAGAAAGTGCAGAAGAGAGCAACCAGGATGATAAAGGGTCTGGAAAATAAAACATACAAAGAGCGGTTGCAGGAACTGAGCTTGGCCAGTCTGGCGAAGAGAAGGACCAGGGGTGACATGATAGCAGTGTTCCAATACTTGAGGGGATGCCACAGAGAGGAGGGGAGCAGGCTGTTCTCTATAGCACCAGAAAGCCAAACAAGGAATAACGGATGGAAGCTGACCAAGGAGAGATTCAACCTGGAAGTGAGGAGAAACTTTCTGACGGTGAGAGCGATCAACAAGTGGAACAGATTGCCAGCGGAGGTTGTGAGAGCCCCAACACTTGCAACCTTCAAGAGGAGACTGGACTGCCATCTGTCTCAAATGGTGTAGGAACTCCTGCTTGAGCAGGGGGTTGGACTAGATGACCTACAAGGTCCCTTCCAACTCTAATAATAAATCTAAAATCTAAAGTCCAGTTGCCTTTTTAAAAAGCATATTTGGGACTTCTTGCTTAGCATTTGTGCCTTTCATTCAAATTTCTTCCTTCCTTTGATTCTGCTAACCTGTTTCTTTTCCCATTGTGTACCCTATTAGGCAAGGTATTAGCAGGTATAAGACCATTATAAAAATTCCAGTATTAACTTTAATTCTTGGCGAATGGCGTTGCTCTCTTTCAACTTCCAACCCCCCTTGTTCCTCCTGCTTCCTTTCGCTTCTTTTCTTTCTGGCTGGTAACTGGGAACATTGATGGGGATAAGGACGACTATGATAATACTAACAAAAACCATCCGATATCCGATAGCTCTTTGGGAGCTATCTCAGCTGGCGAAAATGCCATTAATCAACAAAGAAGGGCATTCCTGTATGATCCCTAGAAAAAGGCAAAAGAGAAATGCCATATCCCAAAGGCTTCGTAGAAGGTCACGCTCAGTGAATTAGGCCACGATAAAGGTTGCATTGGAAAAAAATGAGGCAATGGGCTTCATCGAGGGAGGACTAGGGAGGCAGAAGGAAGAAGGGATTTCAAACGGGACCCTAAATAAACGCGGTCATGTGATCACCTTTTGCGACCTTCTAAGTCAACGGGGAAGCCAGGTTCACTTAACAACCATGTTGCTATCTTAACAACTGCAGTGATTGGCTGAGCAACTGTGGCAAGAAAGATGGTAAAATGGAACAAAATTCACTTAACTAATTCTGTTTTACTTAGCAACACAAATTTTGGGCTCAATTATGGTCCTAACTCAAGGACTGCCTGTAAAACACTATGGAGTGGAATGTAAGTCCAAGTGCTATTGCTATTAAACATGGCTCCAGACTCACACCTGCCGCAACAGAACAGCTTAGAACAGGCTGGCAAAGGCTGTTTATCAGAGTTTGTTGCATAAAATTAAATCCAGAAGCACACACAGATAACTGATTCAGCTGGATTCATTAACTTCTTTGTAAACATAGTAATATATATATTTACAATACCACAAGTATAGTTCTTCTTCAACATAGTAGCAGTTGCAAGCAAAATACAAGCAGCTTCTAGTTCAGAGTTCAGAGTAAACTGAGAGTACAGAGTGGGCTGAGCCACGCCCAGCCTTCTAGCTTCAGTTTCGATTCTCTGCACAGACTCAGATGTGTTTAGCTCTTATTGGCTGACTTAGTTGCTATGCCTATTCATTGGCTGACCTTGTTACCATTGGCTCTCCCAGTTCGTGAATATTCTAACACTGTTGACACTGGAGGTTTTTAAGAAGAGTTTGGATAACCATTTGTCTGAAGTGGTGTAGGGTTTCCTGCCTAAGCTAGACTAGAAGGTCCCTTCCAACTATTCTATTCTATTCTATTCTATTCTATTCTATTCTATTCTATTCTATTCTATTCCATTCCATTCCATTCCATTCCATTCGAATAAATTTAATAATGAAAATAAATAAATGGATTCAACCAGGCAGGCTTTTTCTAGGATCAACCTTGCTACGCTGATGCAGGAAGTTGGCCTGTGGAATTTTCTCCCTGCTTTCAGCAGTGAAGCCATATTTTTTTTCCCTCCTCCTTTCAGAAGAAGGAGCTTGGATGGTTCTGCTCCAATCTCATTTTTGCCCTCTTCCTAAACTGTCAGCTTGTCCTAGGAGAAGAGATGCAGGGGGATATTGTTAGCAACACAGAAAAGCATTTCAAGAGGTTGGCCAGGGTTTGCCCTGGAGTCTCTTTACGTTTCTTGTAGAGCGAGAAGGAGAAGGAGGCAAAGATACATTAACAGCATACTCCCAGCCGGAGAAGATGCCAGATGTCAACAATAAATGGATTTGAAATATGAAAGTGGGACATTTTTTTCCTTGCAAGATGCACTGAAGTGTACGTGGCGTCAGAGGCTAGTTTTCTCACACTCGGAGAGGCCAGCTTTAGTTCATATGGCAAAACATGCACTTAACCATCAGTTCATCCAGCTCAGATTTTGGCCAGAAATTCACAAGACGGAAAAATAAGCTCTTGCCCAGCTAGACTGAGATTATTTCAATTAAAGATAGAAGAAACTTGAGGGATTGGGGGATTCTTCTTTATTCCAAGACCCAAACTCGAAATAAGAATACATTTTCTCACTGTGAAAGCTATTAAGTAGTACACCAAGTCTCCTCCCTGAAGTGCAGGTTCCATCTCTACAGGATTCAAGGAAAAGTTGGACATTTTTCTGGGATGGTTTATGGCAGGGGTATCAAACTTGGTTTCATTGAGGGCCGCATCAGGATTTTGTTTGACCTCGGGGGGGGGGGCTGAGTTGGGCGTGGCCAGGGTGGGCATGGCCAGCTCAACATCACTTGTGTCGGGGGCACCTGTGGTGGTCTGAGTGCTCTACCAGTGAAAACGGGCTCCCGGGCTCTGTTTTCGGCTGCGACGGCCTCCTGCAACCCACTGCCAGCGAAAATGGATCCGGCCTGCAGGCCTTGAGTTTGACACCCCTGGTCGAAGGAGTTTAAGATAAAGGTTTTATTTATTTATTCATTTAAAAGATTCGTGTGACCACTATTATGTAAAACTCTAGGCAGCTCAAAGCAAAAATTAAAACCCTAGAGACAATAAAACTAAGAAAGCCACATGGCTGATTCACAATCTCCAGTCCGCCAAGCCATACAATCCTCAGGCTCTAATCTCATTCCATCCCAGTGCCTGAGGGAAAAGCAATTTGTCATGGCCTTCTGGCTGGTTAAGAATGAAGACAGCTTGCTGGATCTAAAGGCGTATGGTGTTCATAGGGCAGGGTCTGCTATGGGAGAAGCATGCTTCTAAGGTATCACTAGATGGCAACATTTAAGGGAAGGGACCTGAAATGTCCCTATCCTGTCTTAGCCTAAAGGAGTAGTTGATCCCCTCTGGAATAGGTGGTCCTGCAGATAGAAGACCTTCAAGGACCAGAAGACCTCTAAGGTCCCATCCAACCTAATTATTCTATTAATTTTCTACCGTACTTCCAATTTAGTGTCCATCTGCCCACAGTCTGGAGTTTGATCCTGACCGGGCTCAAGGGTTGACTCAGCCTTCTATCCTTCTGTGGTGGGTAAAATGAGGACTCAGATTGTTGGCGGCAATATGCTGACATTATAAATCACTCAGAGAGTGCTGTATAACGCACTATGGGACGGTATATAAGTGTAAGTGCTATTGCTATCTAGACTATAAGTGGACAAACAGATCCGAGGGCCCCATATAGCAGCCAAATTTCAAGGGATCACTCTACCTCAAAGCAATAGAGGAAGGAAAGGAGGGAGGGAGGGAGGGAGGGAGGGAGGGAAGGAAGGAAGGAAGGAAGGAAGGAAGGAAGGAAGGAAGGAAGGAAGGAAGGAAGGAAGGAAGGAAGGAAGGAAGGAAGGTAATATTTTAAGACTTTTTCTGCAGAAAAGATCCAAAATCATTGAACCTCTCTCTAAACATCAAAACTTGCCCTAAAATCTTAGATCTACCCTTGTGTGCATCACTGCCCAACATTTTGCATTTTGCTAGTTGTTATATATAGCTATAGAAGTCTGTTCAACCATCCCAGACACCCAAATGTTGTCTACCTTAATGTATTGTACTATGGAAAATTAAAATAATACATTAAAGCAAACCTTCTGCTCGAGGTTGGAAGGTAGGTGAAGCTATCTACTGGTATATTAGTGCAGCAATGGCCCTGCTTAGTTAGTGTAAATCTAGGGAGTTCTATAGAGGGGCACACAACTTTGTTTGTGCAGTATTTCATTGGACGGTGCCTAAATTAATAAAAGAGGTATCAGTGCATTGCCTCCCGAAGCTTTTCTGATTTATCTAAACAATTTATATGGCCATCAATTTCACAAAAGTGACTCTAAGCGGGCCATTTGAGGTCATAGTGTCACGTAGTGAATATTGTCAGTTGTATGTCTATGCAGGGTGATGCACCCCTATTCTAATATTATGGTATATTCCAATACAAGCAGAACACGTGATATGGTCTTGTACGCATGTCCACATTCCTGATCCACCATTAATCACTTTTGACTTGGCTCTTGACCGGAACGGTCGCATTTTTAGCAAAGATGTAATTATTCAGGATTTATTGTTTTTATACCAAAATAAATATTTCTATTAGACTTTTAATCTCGGCTTTATTTCTAACTGTCTGAATTCCAGGCAAAGATCCAAATCGCCTCTATGAGATTTATTCTCACCCCAACACATAGTTTGTACAACAGTGTAGTGTTGCCATAAAAATGTGGGAGTTGAACCAGGAAAACTGAAGTTCAAGTCACCACTCCATCCTGGACCTAATCAGGGGTGGGTTCCTCCCGGTTCGGACCAGATCACCCAAACCGGTAGCGACCCGCTGGTGATGTCACTGTCGGTGCCGGTCCGTGCGCGCCGCCATCTTTTTTTCATCTTTTTTTGCGAATTTTCCCCTTCCGTGGCTTGAAAAAGAGCCCCTCCCACCTGCCCGTGGGTGAATTCTGAGCTTTATTTCTTCGCCCGAAGCACAGCTGATGAACTCCCCAGCTGTGTTTCGGGCTAATTCCTGCTTCTGAGCATGTGCGGAAGCCAAATCACATGAAACATTGCGATGCGAACCGGTGACGAAGGTAAGTGGAGCCCACCCCTGGACCTAATCAGTTGACTTTGCCAGCCAGTCACTTTCTCCTCCAAGCTGATCTATTCCACAGGGATATGGAATAACTTTAATGGAGACCATCCACTTCCCGGTGTACCTCTCATTAATCTCTCTGAAAAAAAAAACAAAGAAACTAATAAATCAATAAATACTTCTTGATGGTGTCCAACCATTCCCAACTTTATTATCTGAATTAAATTACAAATGTTTTTTTTTTTAATGACAACCCTTGCAATCTGTGTTCTTGGAAATAATAATAGATGGAACGACCAGGTCATTCAACACAATGGTTGGATGGAGCCTGCTGCTTGAAAAGGTTGCCTGCCCTTGAATTTAAGTCAAGTTATTGACACTAGCATATGTTAGGAGCCCAGTCTAGCCAAAGAACAGAAACTAAAGGGTGGAGCTTCTAAGCAGATTTTGAAATTATTAAACGTGAAATTAGCTAAACGTTCAAAGGAGATGTACGTGGCCTTCCAATTCCAGTGAATTGGCATCTTTAGAAATGGATTAAATTAAAAAATAAATAAAAGAAGTCCTCTCAACAGGTCCGGTAAATCTATATATATATATAAAAGCAAAATACTACTCATGCATCATCACGAAATCTCCAGAACCGTAAAGCCTACAAACTTGAAACTTGGCACGTATGTTCCCCTTGGCTTCTAGGTGCTTGCTAAGAAAGGATTTTTCAAAATGACCATCAGATCATTAGTTAGTTAATATTTCTTATATTATTTTATTAACACACTCTGATGCTAAGGAGTTAGACATTCTACTCCCCCTCCCTACCTGAAAAGAACTCTGTTCCAACTGCCAGTGGGCGTGGCCAGCACATGATTCATCCGGCCTGCAGGCTGGGAGTTTAGACATTCTACTCCATGCTAAGGAGTTCAGGTTCGTAGCAAAGCACGGGTATCCAGCTACTAGTATGTTAAATTGGAAAGTAACTGTCCCAAGCTCAATCAGGTAGCAACCAGGTTAAGAGGAGATTTTCAGCCTTAAAGTAATTTACTGGTACTTATTACCTGAACAAGAGTCAGTCTGCTTATTGGTTTATTTGCCTTCCCTTTCTAGATTGTTTCTACAGGTAGAAACAATCCCTTTCTAGATTGTTTATACAGATAGTCCTCGACATACGACCGCAACTGAGCCCAAAATTTATGTTGCTAAGTGAAACATTTGTTAACATTAAGAGCCGTGGTGACGCAGTGGTTAAAATGCAGTATTGCAGGGCTAATTCTGTTGCCTGCTGGCTGCCAGCAGTACAGCAGTTCGATTCTCACTACTCACTGCCAGGAGTTTGATTCTGACTGGCTCACAGTTGACTCAGTCTTCCATCTTTCTAAGGTCAGTAAAATGAGGAGCCAGATGGTTCAAGGTGATATGCTGACTCTGTAAGCTCCTTAGAGAGGACTGCAAAGCACGGTGAAGCGGTGTATAAGTCTAAGGCCTATTGCTATTGCTAAGTGAACTTTACCCCGTTTTACAACCATTCTTGCCACAGTTGTTCAGCAAATCACTGAAGTTCTTAAGTTAGTTAACATAGGTGTTTTAAGTGAATCTGGTTTTCCCATTGACTTTGCTTGTCAGAAGGTCGCAAAAGGAGATCACATGACCCAGGGACATCGCAACTGTCATAAACATGGATTAGTTGCCAAGTGTCTGAATTTTAATCACATGACCATGAGGATGCTTCAGTAGTCGTAGGTGTGAAAAACGGTCATAAGTCACTTTTTCCAGTGCCATTGTAACTTCAGTCACTAAATAAACTGTTGTAAGTTGAGGACTACCTGTATTTAATTGATATTGTTTGATTTGGCTTCTGCTGACATTTTAAATGCAATTCTAAACTTGTTTTGGCAAAATCCACACTGTCTTTTTTATTCGTTTTTCACAACACAGAAAAAGCTGTTCCATCTACTCCTCCTTCCTCCCCCCAATGACTGACAGGTGTGGATCAATCCGAATCTGTTTGTCTCCAAGCCTTTTTTTTTTCCTCCCCCTATCCTGCTTTGAAACCATGTTGGCATCTCTCCATCTTTGTCACACACACAAAAAAACTGAGAATGTCAGCCCCTGTGATGGGAAGAAGGTTGTGTCTCCCGAATGCGACACCCCATAAATTTAACATAGATCGTCTTGCTTTTAGAACGGAATGGCTTTTCGTAGCCATGGGCGTTTCTGCCGACCTTTCTCGGAGATGCCAAGTTGGGCACGATGGTTTGCCGAGTGCGTTTATTGCTTTTCTATCATGTATGAGCTGGAGGGTCCCTTCCTTTGCCTTGTTTTCGTGGGCCAGACGCTGGGGCAGCCGGCTCTGAAGGAGAAAGTTATAAAATAGCATGGCTCAACCATGCTAAGAGTGAGATTGGTTGAAATGTGTGGGTCAACGCAAGAATCCAGGGACACAAATGGAAATTGTTCTCCCCCCGAAGGTTGGGTGTAGCTTGGCCGGACCTTCTCGGCAATTCCTTGGCTTAGCCAAGTCACAAAGCCATCAGTCAGAAGGGGGAAAAGAGGTAGCGTACATCGTCCGTCTGTCTGTCTGTCTGTCTATGTATGGAGATTCTCAGTCACCCAGGTCATGGTTGTCCCAAAGGTGCTTTTTCAAAAAGTAACTGGACTTTCTTTGGTTGTTCTTGAGGAAGTTTCGCTTCTCAGAACTGAAGAAGCTTCTTGACTGATAAACGAAACATCTTCATGGGGAACACAAAGAGTGTCCAGTTGCCTTTTGCAAAAGCACCTTTGGGACAACCATGACCTGGATGACTGAGAATCTCCATAGACAGACAGACAGACAGACAGACAGACAGACAGAGACAGAGAGAGACAGAGAGAGAGAGACAGACAGACAGACGGATGGACGGATGATGTACGCTATCTCTCTCTCTCTCTCTCTCTCTCTCTCTCTCTCTCTCTCTCTCTCTCTCTCTCTCTCTCTCTCTCTCTCTCTCTCTCTCTCTCTCTCCCTCTCCCTCTCCCTCCCCCTCCCTCCCTCCCTCTCTCTCTCTCTCCCTCTCCCTCTCCCTCCCTCCCGCCCTCCCCCTCCCCCTCCCTCCCTCCCTCCCTCCCTCCCTCCCTCCCTCTCTCTCTCTCTCCCTCCCCCTCTCCCTCCCCCTCTCCCTCCCCCTCCCTCCCTCTCTCCCTCTCTCCCTCTCCCTCTCCCTCTCCCTCCCCCTCCCTCCCTCCATCCCTCCCTCCCTCTCCCTCTCTCTCTTTCTCCCTCTCCCTCTCCCTCCCTCCCTCCCTCCCCCCCTCTCTCTCTCTCTCTCTCACACACACACACACACCACAAATACCCTCCCCTATTTCCCTTTAAAATCAGCTTGGCACCAGCTCTGATTCCATAATGGAAACCAGTCGGCCTCGGTCCTTTGCCATATGCTTAGCTCTGGAGAGAAGGTGCTGCTGGGTATAGCAGTAATGATTTGATGGAAGAATTAAGTGGACCTTGAAATTAGAACTGGACTGTCGGAAAAGGCAGGAAAGCATAATATATTGGCAGTGGAAATGGTGGTTCCTGGGGATTGTATTGCTTCCAGCGTTCTCTGCAGCATCACTGCAGCGCAAGATAACATCGCATGCGAAAATTCAGATGGTGCTGATTAGCTTCACAGTGAGATCTAATGAGTTATGGGTTGGGTGGATGGCAGGGAAAAAAAGACACTCGCTCCTTTCCCCCACAGTTAAAGCTGTGCAGCTCAGAACACAACACGGACTTACACACTCACCAACATGTACTGGTTGGCATAACAAGAAGGCAGCGATTTAATGTCATGGCAAAGAATTCTAGAAAGAGACATAGCTTAATTTTAAAGCAGTTAGATTGCCTTTGGAAAGTCCTAATATCCTAGGGCAGTGATGGCTAACCTTTTTGTTGTTGCGTGCCGAAAGCGCGAGCGCGACAGTGTGTGCACCCATAATGCAATGCGTATGCTACACCCCCTGCAACCCCACACATGCACGCATAACTGCCCCGTGCCCCATTTTGGGCCTAGCAGGCCTCCCTGAAGCCTCCTAGGACAAAAAGTGGGCCGCGGGGGGGGTGCACCCTTTGCGCCCCATTTTGGGCCTAGCAGTCCTCCCTGCAGCCTCCTGGGACCAAAAAGAGGCTGGGAGGGCATGCCACACACACACCCCGCCCCATTTTGGGCCTAGCAAGCCTTCCTGCAGTCTTCTGGGAGCAAAAATGGGGTGCGGGGGCTCCCGCTGCCCCCCCGCATGCGTGCATGTCTTCCGCATGCACCCCGCACATGTGTGGCAGAGACCCAAAAATCAGCTGGCCTGCGGGAGTTGCACACGCATGCGCAGTGGAGCTGAGCTGGGGCGATGGCTCGTGTGCCCACAGAGAGGGCTCTGTGTGCCACCTGTGGCACGCGTGCCATAGGTTCGCCATCAAGGTCCTAGGGAAATATCAGTGAGTCCTGGGAAGATATTTTCATGGCTCCTGAAATGTCCCAATATTACATTATCAAAATTCAGCAGCCTACTACCGGTTAAAGCACAGCGATTGCTTGCCAATAAAAGGAATTAGGATTGATAAAAAGACCACCACATAATACCAAATATAATTTTATAAGCAAAAAGACCATGACATTCCCTCCTGCTTCCATCTCCTACTCCTCAGGTGATGTTGTCACCTCCCCGTTGGCGACTCTTGCTAGCCTCATCTGCAGGTGGAACAATTAAAAATTAGTGTGCTCTTGTAATCTACAAAAAAGGCCAGCCTGGAATTACTAGAAGATAAGTAGGTAGATAGTAGGTACTGGAATATGAGTAGGTAGATAATAGAATAACAGAGTCAGAAGGACCTCAGAGAACTTCTGATCCAACCCCGGCTCAAGCAGGAAACCCTATACCATTTCAGATAATCCCAATCTCTTCTTAAAAACCTCCATTGTTGAAGCACTCACAACTTCTGAAGGCAAGCCGTTCCACTGATTAATTGTTCTCACTGTCAGGAAATTTTTCCTTAGTTCTAGGTTGCTTCTCTCCTTGATTAGTTTCCATCCATTGCTTCTTGTTCTGCCTTCAGGGGCTTTAGAATTGACTCCCTCTTCTTTGTAGCAACCCCTTAGATATTGGAACACTGCTATCATGTCACCCCTAGTCCTTATTTTCATTAAACATACCCCTTTTCACTAAACATACCAAATTTCTGAAACTTATCAGTGATAAGACTTGATGGCTGTGTTCATACAACATGTTTATATTCAGCCAAAATGGGTTTACGTATTTCTGGAGGTGTTATATGAACCAGACCATCATGTCTAGCTAGTGAGGTTGTTTACAGCATTTTGCATATTATGTTATTGTTTTTATTTTGATCTGCTTTATTTTAATCCTCTTTGTTGCACCTAGCATCATTGCTTTGCAATGGGAATCTGTATAGAATGAAAATGAATGAATGAATGAATGAATGAATGAGCAGGCTTATTTATTTCAGCATTTAATATTACGAGATCATGTGCTTTGTTAAACTGGGTTAAAGGTATCGTGCTGAAATTTGCAGAGGCATTCACAGTTGAGATCAAAATGAAAAGTTGAAGTCTTAATCCCAGTTCATGAGCAAAGTTGATTATCCTAGGCCCATGATGGTGAACCTATGGCACGCGTGCCCAAAATGGCACGTAGAGACATGTTGTCTGGCACGGACAGTGTCGGTTGTTCCTCTTCCGGGTTTCTGGTGCGCATGCGCACACGATGATCAACTGGCCTTTGTGTTTGCGACAGTGCCGGAAACTGGAAGAGCTGTTCTGTGAGCATACATGCTGGCCAGATGATCGGCACGTGCGCATGCGCAGCAGTAAACAGAAGACTTGCCGGTGGACTTCTGACAAGCAAAGTCAATGGGGAAGCCCGATTCACTTAACAACTTTGTTACTAACTTTAACAATTGCAGCGATTCACTTAACAACTGTGGCAAGAAAGGTTGTAAAACGGGGCAAAACTCACTTAACAATGGTGGTCGTAAAGTCAAGAACTACCGGTAAAGATTTACAATTTACGACAGTGAACTGTCCTCCTATCTGCTATAGAAAATGTAGAGTCCAATCAGTGGTGGGATTCAATTTTTTTTACTACCGATTCTGTGTGTGTGGATTGGTGGGCGTGGCATGGCTTGGTGGGCGTGGCAGGGGAAGGATACTTGCAAAATCTCCATTCCCTCCCCACTCCACTAACCTGCTTTCCAGCTCCGTTCTCCTGTGCTGGGCAACAAAAGAAGACCCAGCCGATCAGCTGGGACTCGGGAGGCAGTGAATAGATGGGAGTGGAGCCAGCCAAAGGTGGTATTTGCTGGTTTGCCAAACTACTCAAAATTTCCGCTACCGGTTCGCTAGAACTGGTTAAACTGGCTAAACACCACCGCTGAGTCCAATCCCCTTTTTGGTTGAACTCAACTTTTAGATTTTTATGAACACATCTATGCAGTTTTCTTTGTAGCACTATGTTGTTTGGCATTGCCTTCTTCCAGGGTGTTGTTTGTTGACTTTTCCAGCTAATCTGCAACCCTGGCATTCCCTGATAATCTCCCATCCAAATACTAACTGGGCCTGAATCTGCTTAGCTTCCATGCCCAGACAAGGTCAGTTAGATGCTGAGATTTCTCCTAGCTAATTTGGCCAAAATGTAGGGAAAATGTTGACCTTGAATGGAGGACAGACTTGTAATTGAGGTTGTATTTGATATTAGTTAGACATGCTGTGGCCCTTCACCGGGTGGGCCATTTTCAACCCTGCGGAAAAACTTGATGTGTTCTGAAAGATTATACCTCTCTAGGTTACACCCTTGAAATGAATTTTCATTTAACACAGAAAGCTTTCGACATTTGTGGATTGTTTTTGAAGGTAATCTCTTCCTTTCTCTTTCAGTGTGACAGCGACAGTGATCAAGAAGAGAAGGTAAAGTCAGTTTCTGGTGTCTTATTCCCCCTTTTACGGCTATTTCTGGTATGGTTCGTGGTTCTCATATTTCCTTTCAGTTCATGTGTTCATGAGTGAATTTTAGTCTGAGATGTGCAAAATGTTTGGTGTGCTAAATCTATAAGCTCAACATTCCATCATGGACCATGCTTGACCAAAGATGGTTTCTTCTCTATTGATCTATTGCAGGGGTGTCAAACTCGATTTCATTGAGGGCTGCATCAGGGCTGTGTTTGACCTTGGGGGGCTGGGGTGGGCGTGGCCAGGGCGGAAGTGGCCAGCTCGATATCACTCATGTCAGGGGCGCCTGTGGTGGCCCGAGCGCTCTGCCAGCTAAAACGGGCTCCCGAACTCCGTTTTCGGCTTCGACGGCCTCCTGCAACCCTCTACCAGCTAAAACGGAGCTCGGGAGGGCCGCATGCGAGCTCCATTTTCGCTGGCAGAGGCACCGCGGGCCGGTTCTTCGCTGTTTCCACGGTGGCCCCATGGGCCAGATCTAGGCACCCTGTGGGCCGGATCCAGCCCGCGGGCCTTGAGTTTGACACCCCTGATCTATTGGATCCATAATTCACTTACTGTAGTAGATTTCAATAGCTCTAAAGTGGGAATATCCTGTTTGCCCCTTTGTTTGAGGCATAGAACATCCTATGATTCTAGATAGTTACCCAAAATGGAGTCATGCATACACCTACTTTTAAAACCGATATTCTCAGTCTCTGCAACTTTAATATGTGTGGACCTCAACTCCCAGAATTCCCAAGCCAAAATTCTGGGAATTGAAGTCCACACCTCTTAACGTTGCAGAAGTTAAGAAACGCTGCTTGGAACCAAGGGTAGGTAATTGGGTCACGTCTATAGTCCACTTTCAACATCCCTAACGGCAAGAGGTTGTAGATACTTTAATCCACCATTTGTTATGCAGTTATTAATTACTTGAAAAATATTTTGTTGTTTTCTGGATGGTGGGACCATGTAGTTCCATTATTTAGCTTTGACTCCTGTGACAGCATTCTGGTTATTTGTGCAAAATCGGTAATTCTGCTGTTTTAAATACAGGTAGTTCTCTACTTACAACCATTATTGAGCCCAACATTTCTGTTGCTAAGTGAGACATTTGTTAAGTGAGACATTTGCCCCATTTTATGACTTTTCTTGCTACAGCTGTTAAGTGAACGACTGCAGTAACATGATTGTTAAGTGAATCCGGCTTTGCTTGTCAGAAGGTCGCAAAAGGTCATCGCGTGACCCTAGCACACTGCAGCAGTCATAAATATGAGTCATTTGCCAAGCATCCAAATTTTGATCACGTGACCATGGGCATGCTGCAATGGTCATGTATGAGAAATGGTTATAAATCATTTTTTTCAGTGCTGTTGCAACTTCAAACGGTCACTAAATGAACTGTTGTAACTCGAGGACTACCTGTATTGACTTTTCTTTTGTAAAATATTGATGTTTGACAATTGGGTGGTAAACGTTTTATTTTGTCCTAAAAAGTTCTTTTACTTGCAGAGTTGCTTCTCAAAACACAACTGGAATCTATTTCAAATATGGATTCATTGGCTGCAAAATATAGTCCATTGGAACAGCACCATTGTATTTCTTTGGTTAAAATACTGGACATCACAGAATGAATACAGTGCATACAATATAAATTGTGTTATGCATGTGTTCCCCTTCCCCCATACCCCAGAAAAAAGCTCCATGGAATTGTTAATATATAAATGGGCATGACACAAATTAAAACTGCTTTCTCAATCCAGTTAAA
Source organism: Diadophis punctatus similis (assembly GCA_023053685.1). Taxonomy (NCBI): domain Eukaryota; kingdom Metazoa; phylum Chordata; class Lepidosauria; order Squamata; family Dipsadidae; genus Diadophis; species Diadophis punctatus. The sequence goes on along the minus strand of JALIGW010000001.1, from coordinate 14,638,576 downwards.
TTACTACAGAACTAATTAACAGGTTACACAGCTTTCGTTGACAGTATTTTTGTTTGGAATGCAAACATGATTAGTGATCTTCTTGTTGGGGAATAATGTTGGTATTGACTATGGCGCCTGCAGTTTAGGAACCATAATTTTGTCAGCGATGAAGTAAATCGTGTGATGTAGCAGTTCTTGGTTTGTTTTATTTATTTATATAGACATCTCGCCAATCCAGCAAGGCATGGAAGTCAAGGTTAATTGTGATTTACTCCTGCTGGTGCAAAAAATGATAGCAGTGATCCCACTACAACTGGACTGTAGAAACACACACCCATTGCACCTTTGTGATCCTATTATTGTATGGGTGATAGTGGGGGGGAGGGGTATTGGGACTATGTAAGGCTGTTATATAGGGTATAACACAGACAATAGTTGCTCATGTAAGTCAAGTTTTAAAAAAAGCAGCAAATCAGTTCAGTTGTTAAGTGAACCCTGTGGTTGTTAAGCAAATCTTGGCTTCCCCCATTGACTATGCTTCTTGGAAGCTGGCTGGGAAACTCACAAGTGTTGGTCACATAACCCTGGGATGCTTTAAGCGTCATAAATAAATGCCAGTTGCCAAGCACCTGAATTTTGATCATGTGAATGTGGGGGATGATGTGATAGCTTTAAATGCGGGGAACCAGTTGTAAGTCACCCTTTTCAGTGCCGTCGTAACTTTGAACACTCAGTAGGCGAATGGTTCTAAGTCAAGGACTATCTGTAATCCAATCAGAAGCTGACTAAGAGCATGGGTCATGGTCAGCAACACCTCCAAGCCCTGAAAGGGATGTAACTGTCATGCAGTGATTTTTATTGCCTGTCATATGCATATGCAGGGAGAAGCATCCCTATCTAATATAATGGTTTATTCCTGAGCACGTGATTGATATGTTCTTGTACGCATGTGTGCATTCCATTCTCTCTGATCTTTCCTTCTGTTCCTGGCTTCCATTGAAGCAAGACCTACTTTTATATCAGAGATGTAGATTAATGAGGATTTATTGTTTTTGTACCGAAATAAACATTTTTACTTAGACTTTTAAACTGCGGTTTCTTTTCTAATGTCTGATGTCCGGGAAAAGATCTATTTCTCCTTGTGAGATTAATTATCGCCTCTGTCAGTAACTGATCAAAGGATTTCTTGGCCTCATTCAGTAGATGGTGATTGTGGATCCCACACAACTTACTCACCTTGAAATCCCAGGTTCTTCTCTCCACCCCCCTTGAGCAGTGGTGTTATTCAATTTTTTTACTACTGGTTCTGTGGGCATGGCTTGGTGGGCGTGGCTTGGTTGGCCTGGCAGGGGAAGCATACTGCAAAATCTCCATTCCCTCCCCACTCCAGGGGAAGGATACTGCAGAATCCCCATTCCCTCCCCACTCCAGGGGAAGGATACTGCAAAATCCCCATTTCCTCCCTATCAGCTGGGACTCGGGAGGCAGAGAATAGATGGGGGCGGGGCCAGTCAGAGGTGGTATTTATCAGTTCTCCAAACTACTCAAAATTTCCGCTACGGTTTTCCGAACTACTCAAAATTTCTGCTACCGGTTCTCCAAACTACTCAAAATTTCCACTACCGGTTCTCCAGAGCTGGTCAGAACCTGTGAAACCCACCTCTGCCATTGAGCCTTTCGATTTCAAGGTGTTTTTGATTTCTCCCCACCCTTCACCAGGAGTGATGAGTTCATTTTGCATGAAACTTTAAAAGAAAAATAAGTTGCCTTCTTAAATTGAATCGGTTCCCTCTAGAGAAGGTGCTTTCAACCCTTCGTGCTCCGGCGTCTCTCGATGGCGTTCTAAGAGTCTTGCGTTCCCTTCATTGCCAATTCTGCATACGTTGCTTGTTCTCATAAAAAGAAAAAAGAGAAGGGGGAAAAAAAGCAACATTCCATCATTTGAACGGGTCAAGCATATTCAGATGAAGACAAATGGCGCTTATTTGATTTCTTTAAAATCAGGAAATGAAAAAAGTGCTCCCTGGAGAAATCATGTTCTGCCTGACTTCCAAGATAGGCCCGAGGCGTGGACCGCAGATAAGAAACAGGCATTTGTCTTTCTTTTCCTTCGCTCGTTTTTTTTCCTTTTCTCTCTTTTCTTAAATCTCCGAAGGACAGTCGAAGCTGTCAGCTTCCTGACATGTGCATTATCCATGTCATTTTAAACCAAGTGACCTGGAGAAGGGAACACTCTGGCATGACGTGATAATGGTCTCTTGGATGAAAACATAGACTGCAAAGAAGAGCGCTGTGTTATTGCTTTGTTTAACTGACAAGTTGGAACTTCCTTTCATTCAGACAGATCGTAATCGCTGGGATTTTTCTTTATCTCCTTTTCTTTCTTTATTTTTGGTGCCCCCCCCCCTTTCCTTGTCTGAAAATGGCAGGAGCTTATAGCATTAAAAGTGAGGAAAATCCCGAGAAAATAAGACAGGAAATGACAGGCTGTTTGGCCTGAGCCTAAAAGCGAAAATAATTCCTTTCCCAAGCATGATTCTTGAAAAGTCTCTTCTTGAGCTATCATGGGTGTACCTAGGTACACCCATATTACACCTATTCTCCGCGAGCTGCACTGGCTTCCCATTGGTCTCTGGGCACAATTCAAGGCGTTTGTTATTATCTTTAAAGCCCTACATGGCTCAGGACCAGGTTACCTTCGAGACCGCCTCCTACTGCACAGCTCCCTTCGACCAGTGAGATCCCACAGAGTCGGTCTTCTCCGGGTCCCGTCAGCCAGACAATGTTGGCTGGCGGGCCCACAGGGGAGAGCCTTCTCTGTGGCAGCTCCAGCCCTCTGGAACCAGCTACCCCCAGAGATCCGAACCGCCTCCACCCTACTGATCTTCCGTAAGCCAATTAAGACCTGGCTCTTCCGTCAGGCATGGGACCGTTGAGCTTGGGAATATCAGGGTAACCTCCGGCCCATGAAAGTAGTATGTATGTGTTTTTTTTAGTGATTTTTAATTGTTTTTAACTGTTTTTTTAGGTTTTGTATTTCATATGCTGTTAGCCGCCCAGAGTCCTCCGGGAGTTGGGCGGCATACAAATCTATTAAACAAACAAACAAACAAACAAACAAACAAACAAACAAACAAACAAGGTCTATCAAGAAGGAAAAACTTGAAGAACTTGAATTCTAACTGAGCAATGTCCCATTTATGGCTACTGTATCCAGTAGTGGGTTCTAAATGTTGTCACTACCGGTTCGTGTGCGCACTTGCGCTTGCGCGCAACGCTTCTGTGCATGTGCAGAAGCATCCTGGGCGGGTGGGTGGAGCGTCCCGGGTGGGTGGACGGAGCGTCCTGGGAGTGTGGGCGGAGCCTCCCACCACCGCCGTCGCTATCGGTTTGCCGAACTGGGCTGAACTGGGAGCAACCCCTCGCTGACCGTATCCCAAATTATATTAGGGCAGAGATGTCCTTGTTTTCATTTTTGACCATGTATTTTTTTCTGAACCAGCAAGTAGGCAAGTCTCTTCATCTAACCCTTTTTGTTTCAAGTGACATGAGAAAAAAATTGAAATGCTAGAACTGTGCACTCATTTTTTGTTTTGTTTCGCTAAAATCCCACAAGAAGCTTCTTGGATGAGAAGTGAAACATCTTCAAGGAAAAAAAGAAAGAAAAGTCCTGTTGCCTCTTGAAAACGCACCTTAGAGACAACCATGACCTGGATGACTGAGAATCTCCATAGATACTAAAATCCCACATGTTTTGTTTTGTTTTGTTAAAATAACTCAGAAGATATTATTTGTAGCTCAGGGTTGAACTATGGCAGGGGTAGGCAAAGTTGGCTCTTCTATGACTCATGGACTTCAACTCCCAGACTTTCTGAGCCAATCATGCTAGCTCAGGAATTCTGGGAGTTGAAGTCCATGAGTCATAGAAGAGCCAACTTTGCCTACCCCTGAACTATGGGGTCGTATGTTTTATCTCAGCTTGGTAGTTTTCTTGCAGACATGTCATTACCAAACTAGATAACATCATCACTGCAGCACGGATGATATTACCAAGTTTGATATTGAAACGGCTGCAAGAAAACCGCCAAGCTCAGAGGACACCAAGGAGCCTATAGAAAACTAGCTGCATAGCTAAAGGAGAGAAAATAATAATAATAATTCCAAAATGTGTCTGCTGGATTTTGAATTAATAATCTTTTGCATACTGGCAAAATGATTGATATTAAAGATCATGGCAATGTCTTAGGATCGTGATGGCGAACCTATGGCACGCGTGCCCAAAGTGGCACACGAAGCCATGTTGACTGGCACACACGGCCTTTCCTGTTTGTCTTCCGGGTTTCTGGTACACATGTGCATGTGACAATCAGCTGTCTTTTGCATGCATGACAGTGCCTAAAACTGGTGTGTGCCTGTGCACCGGCCAGTTGATTGTTGAGTGCGCATATGCACCAGAACCTGGAAGTTCGGCTTTTCAGGAGCATGATCCCTTCACGCATGCAGCAGTACCGAAAACCAACCAGTGCATGCGTGCCGGCCAGCTGATCTTCAGGCACGCATGCGCACTAGAACCTGGAAGTTTGGCTTCTCCGGAGCATGGCCCCGACAAGCATGTGTGCAACGTTTCCACGCAACCTTTTCTGCACACAGCGCTGAAAAGGTTCGCCATCACTGCCTTAGGAGCTCTTAAACCAAGGCAACAGGGGTGGGTTCCTGCCGGTACACTCTTACCTGTTGGTCGCCGCAGAACCGAAGAAGCCGGTGGCATTCGCGGCGTGGGGCTTCCCCCGCCCACTTTCCCCCGCCCGCCTGGATGCCGCCATTTGTGTTCTTTTGCCCTCTGCGCAAGCAGAACGCTTTGCGCATGCGCAGAGGGCAAAAGAACGCAAATGGCGTCGTCTAAGTGGGCGGGGGAAAGCGGGCGGGGGAAGCCCCATGCCGCGAACGCCACCGGCTTCTTCGGTTCTGCGGCGACCAACAGGTAAGAGCGTACCGGCAGGAACCCACCTCTGCAAGGCAACTACTATTTTAGTTGAGATGGGAGGTTCCTCTGTGAAGTAGCTATCTAACCAAAAGACTACTTTCAAACCATAGCAGGAAAATGTGCCCACAGATTGGGGGGGGGGAACAACTTCAAAATGGTGAGTGTGACAGACCGATCCGAGCTGCATTCCTTTTTTTAACTTCCATCAGATGGAATTAGCCCAACTAGTGACCAAAGAAAGTGGAAAGGGTAATATAAATGCATCTTGTCTCCTCTGATGAGCTCTTAGAGATGCCACCATTCAGTGTGAGAACTTCATCATGCAAACAATGAGCTCAGCTAATGAGCCAGGCTCCTTCTCGTGTGTTGACTATCAACAAATTGCTCTTGCGTGTCGTTTCCTGGAATTCGCGCAAGAAAGGAGAGGAAACGCGGTCCAAATCTTTCTTCTCTCTACAAATCACCACCCACAAGAGGCTCCTGAGGCGGAATTGGTTCTGCGGTTTGAGGAGAAATGAGCTCTCCCAGGTCTCTGAGGTTGCTCAACTCTCCGCTCCAGACTTTGCCTGATTTTTGGCAATGATTCATTCCACCGGCTGTCACTTTTGTCACTCCACAACTCTGTTGTCATAGGTAACAAACGCTTCCCTTTCTCCACACCCGCATGTTTGATTCAGTGCCACGTTTCTTCTTCTTCTTCCCTTCCTCCCTCCTTTTTTTCTTCTTTCTTTTTTTTTTTTCTTTTCTTTTTGGGAGTGGGCCCATTTTGTGTTGAAAATTTGTCTTTACTTTCGGAATGTAATTTGTTCCTCACGGATAATATGACCCTTAGCAGAGCTGGATCATGGGTTAGTTGAAGTGATATTTTCCGCTAATGGTAGTCGTACATCATCGCTGTCAGCTCGGGTTAGGAGGCGAGCACGTTACAGCTCCATTTTACCTCTGCAGGCATCGGGGATTATTTGCCATGAGTGAGTGTGACATGACCGCACTACAGAGTGCATTAAAATTTTACTAGCTTCTCCGGCAACTTCCCCACTTCGGCTCGTGCTGGAGGCAGGCAAGCAGGCTGATGGATATCTCCAAGGCCCTCGCTGCCTTCACCAAGGAGACTCAATGTCAGTGCCCGGGCTGGCTCGGCAGCGCCTTCTGTTCCCTGTCACTTTGCTCCTGACTTCCTCGGCTGTCCTTTGGAATCAGCCGGAGCTGTCACCAGCGTGTGGCAGAGAATGTGAAAAGGTGACAATATTGGGGAGGGGGTTTTTTTAGCGCAGGGAAAACAAGGAGAGGTTAGTGAGGTCCAATTAGGCACACTGTCTAGAGCAGGAGTGTCCTATCTTGGCAAACTTGAACGCCTGTGGACTTCAACTCCCAGAATTCCCCAGCCCAGCTGGGCTGGGGAATTCTGGGAATTGAAGTCCACAAGGCTTCAGGTTGCCGAGATTGAACACCGCTGCTCTTAAGAGTGAAAAAAAAGAGGGAACAGTACATACAGTTTAACTCTGTCCTGGTCTCAAAAGTCAAACCAAGGGGCGTTGTCTGGCACCAGTCTGCACAGTAACCTATTCCTCGGTGCTGAACAGCTTCCATCACCTATGACTTTAATTTTCTTACCATTTTTTTTTCATTTCGGTGAGAATCTAGTGTGGGCCATCCACAAATGTTGTATCTCTATCTCTCTATCCCACCCCTCTCTCTCTATCTATCTCTATCTATCTCTATCTATCTCTATCTATCTATCTCTGTGTCTGTCTCTGTCATCTATCTATCTATCTATCTATCTATCTATCTATCTATCTATCTATCTATCTATCTATCTATCTATCTATCTATCATCTATCTATCTATCTATCTATCTATCTATCTATCTATCTATCTATCTATCTATCTATCTATCATCTATCTTCTATCATCTATCTATCTATCTATCTATCTATCTATCTATCTATCTATCTATCTATCTATCTATCTATCTATCTCTATCTATCTATCTATCTATCTATCTATCTATCTATCTATCTATCTATCTATCTATCTATCTATCTATCTATCATCTATCTATCATCTATCTTTTATCATCTGTGTCTATCTGTCTGTGTGTCTGTGTCTATCTGTCTGTGTCTGTCTGTCTGTCTGTCTATCTATCTATCTCTCTATCTCTATCTATCTATCATCTATCTATCTATCATCTATCATCTATCTATCATCTATCTATCATCTATCTATCTATCATCTATCTATCTATCTATCATCTATCTATCTATCATCTATCTTCTATCATCTGTATCTATCTGTCTCTCTGTCTGTGACTATCTGTCTGTGTCTGTCTGTCTGTCTGTCTGTCTATCTATCTATCTATCTATCTATCTATCTATCTATCTATCTATCTATCTATCTATCTATCTATCTATCATCTATCTATCATCTGTCTATCTTCTATTATCTGTCTATCGGTCTGTCTGTCTGTCTGTCTGTCTGTCTGTCTGTCTGTCTCTCTCTCTCTCTCACTCTCTCTCTCTCTCTCTCGCTCTCTCTCGCTCTCTCTCGCTATCTATCTATCTATCTATCTATCTATCTATCTATCTATCTATCTATCTATCTATCTATCTATCTATCTATCTATCTATCTATCTATCTATCTATCTATCTATCTATCATCTATCATCTATCTATCTATTTTTAAAAAAACCTCTCTGGGTCTGAGCCACAGATTGATCCCAGAGGCAGTTGTAAAAAGTCCAATGGTGAAAATCTGCAGCCAAATGCTTCCTTTCACAGTCAGCTGAGCTGGAAAGGGCCATCCTGCTAGGCTGGGAGATGTGGAGGAAAACAATGAGAGCAGCTTGCTTTGGGGAAAACTGTGTTTTCTATGCCTACTTATGACATAATCTCACATTTTTAAATATGCCAGCAAACTGAAAAATGGTGGTGGTGGTGGTGAGGCTTTGAACAGGGGTAGGACTGATTTATTTATAATTTATTTATTTATTATTTATTTATTTTGTGAGATTTATATACCGCCTCACAGTGCAAGTACTCTCTAAGCGGTTTACACCATTAAGCAATGTATATTTACATTGCCCCCAACAATCTGGGTCTTCATTTTACCTACCTTGGAAGGATGGAAGGCTGAGTCAACCTTGAGCCGGTGAGATTTGAACCGCTGACCTGTGGATCACAATCAGCTAAAGTGACCTGCAGTACTGCCTCTAACTGCTGTGCCACCTCGGCTCATGAATAAATAAGTATATTTATTTATTTATAACAGAATAACAGGGGTATCAAACTCAAGGCCCATGGGCCGAATCCAGCCCACTGGGTGCTTAGATCTGGCCCATGGGACTGCCCTGGAACCAGTGATGGACCGGCCCACGGTGCCTCTGCCAGCGAAAATGTTCTGCTTTCACTGGCAGAGCACTCGAGCCGCCACAGGCACCCCAAACACAAGTGACATTGAGCTGGCCATACCTACCCTGGCCACGTCCACCCAGTCCCCCAAGGTCAAACACAACCCTCAATGAAATCGAGTTTGACACCCCTGGTGTACAGGGTATATTTTAGGGAGAGTTTTCTGACTATATGAGCTGTCAGGCAGAAGAAATGGCTACAACAGAATTGGTAAATTCTATTTCACTTGAGGTTTTCAGAACAAAGGCTAAACGGTGGTAATCTGTCAGAGATGCTCCAGTAGGTTTTGCAATGAGCTAGGGATTAGAATAGATTGATTATGTGCCATCAAGTTGTTTTCAACTCCTAAAGACCACAAAGATAGATTTTCTCCATGGCAATCTATCCCTTAAACCTAGTTTTTCAGGTCTTCCAAGAGTGTCCTTCTCCCGGCTATAACTGACTCCCTCCATCCACCCACCAGGGATTAGACCAAGGGATCAAAGATCCCTTCCAATTCTGTAAGTTTTTTTTAATGTTCCTGTTTCTTCTTCTTCTTCTTCTTCTTCTTCTTCTTCTTCTTCTTCTTCTTCTTCTTCTTCTTCTTCTTCTTCTTCTTCTTCTTCTTCTTCTTCTTCTTCTTCTTCTTCTTCTTCTTCTTCTTCTTCTTCTTCTTTTTCTCCTTCTCCTTCTCCTTCTCCTTCTCCTTCTCCCTCTCCCTCTCCCCCTCCCCCTCCTCCTCCTCCTCCTCCTCCTCCTCCTCTTGACTTTGACTCCTGATATTAAAATACTTAGTGATGGTGGTCTTTTTTGGATTTGTTTGCCATCATAATTTAGTCACTAAGCTATCATAATACAGGTAGTCCTGGACCTAAGACCACAATTGAACCCAAAATTTCTGTTTTGAATAGAATAGAATGAGCTGGAAGGGACCTTGGAGGTCTTCTAATCCAGCCCCCTGCTCAAGCAGGAGATCCTGTACAATTTGAGACAAGTGGCTTTCCAGTCTCTTCTTAAAAACCTCCAGTGATGAAGTGCCCACAATGTCTGAAGGCAAACTGTTCCATTGGTTAATTGTCCTCACTGTTGGGAAGTTTCTCCTTAATTCCAGATTGCTTCTCTCTTTGATTAGTTTCCAACCATTGTTCCTTGTCTTGCCCTCTGGTGCTTTGGAAAATAAGTTGATCTCTTCCTCTTTGTGGCAGCCTCTCAAATACTGGAATACTGCTATCATGTCACCCCTAGTCCTTCTTTTCTCTAGATTAGCCAAACCCAAATCCTGCAGCTGTTCTTCAAATGGTTTAATCTACAAGCCTTTAATCATCTTAATTGCTCTTCTCTGAACTTTTTCCAAAGTCTCAACAAATGTTGCTAAATGAGAAATTTGTTAAAGTTGCTTTGAGGAATACAGATAATCCTCGACTTACGACCACAATTAAGCCCAAAATGTATGTTGCTAAGTGAGACGTTTGTTAAGTGAGTTTAGCCCCATTGCATGACTTTTCTTGCCACATTTGTTAAGTGAATCACTGCAGTTGTTAAATTAATAACACCGTTGTTCAGTGAATCTGGCTTTCGCATTGACTTTGCTTGTCAGAAGGTCACAAAAGGGGATCACATGACCCCGGGACACTGCAACTGTCATAAATATGAACCAGTTGTCAAGCATCTTCGTGTAAATCACATGAGCATGGGGATGCTGCCATTGTCATAAGTGTGTAAAATTATCATGTCATTTTTTTTCAGCACTGTTGTAACTTCGAACGGTCACTAAATGAAATGTTATAAGTCGAATACCCATTGTTGGTTTGTCTATAAGAGTTTCCCATTAATATCCTCTCTGGAAACAGGAATCATTAAGTTTTTCTCTTCTTCACTGAAAGTAGAAAAACTCATTTTATGATAGAATTGAGTTGCCTTCATTTGCAATGATTTGAATAAAAGTGTCAGGGATAATACGCCAGCTTTTTCTTCATTTGTGACAAACACAGTTTTATTTCTGGAATAAACGAGAACCTTTACACCTGCGTGGTGGGGGGAGAAATGTTGGTTTAGAAAAAAATACTACGGTCCTTTTTTTTATAGCCCAAGAGTTTCTGATTAAGATTAAGATGGTTTTGAAATACTATCCATGAGAGTGAAATTTATTTGGGAGACATTAAAGATTATTATATGATTCATAATAAATCTCAACCTCAGGTATTTCTGTGTAGCCTTTATTATTCCATTCCATGCTTCTATTACAGCGATGTGTGAATCCTTCACTCTGAATTAGTTTTATTGTGACAACATCTGGTAAATTAATGAAGCCAATCTGAAACGAAAATAAAGCTTCTTAACTTATTTCTGTATACTAAAAAATGCTGCTTGCCTGCATTAGTTCGTTTTTAATGCTCACTATAAAAAGTATAATGAATGGTTGCAAAAACCGGGTATGTCTAGTCTAACAAAGAGAGGAACTAGGAGTGACATTAAAACAGTCTTCCAATATTTGAGAGGCTGTCAGAAAGAAGACTGGGGTCAACCTATTCTCCAAAGCACCTGAAGAACAGAACAAGAAGCAATGGATGGAAACTAATCAAAGAGAAAACCAACCTAGAAATACGGAAAACTTTCCTAACAGTGAGAACAATTAATCAACTTGCCTTCAGAGGTTGTGGATGCTCCAACATTAGAGGTGTCTATAAGAGATAGGACAGCCATTTGTCTGAAATGGTACATGAAATGGTATATGAAATTGAGCAGGGGATTGGACTAGAAGAACTCAAACGTCCATTTCAACTCTGTTATTCGTTTCTCTGTGGTTTTTGCTCCCCAGTTCATCAAAATACTCACCCAAGTAGTCTCTAATTATGAAGCACAAAAGCTTACTTCTTACCTCTGTGTGATCTCACTTATCCTATAAATAGTTTGCGCGCATTGTGCAGTGCTAAAAACACAGCTTCTGCGCATGCGCAGAAGCAAAAAAACAAGATGGCGACGTCTATGGCGACGCTGAGAGAACCAGTTTGGGGGCGTGGCAGGCCTGGGTCACTGCCGGTTCCAGCGACCCAGGCCGCCAAGTTACTACTGGTTCTATAGAACCGGTCCGAACCGGGAGGAACCCACCTCTGCTTCATTTTGAGACAATAACTCAATTATGCAAGGATTTGCCCAAGAAATCACCGAGTTATAGAAATTGTCAGGCATTCAAAAATTGTCAACTTGGATTTAACCACAGTCAGTCAAAATCAGTTATGTATCTCCATGTGAGTACAGGTAGTCCTTGACTTACAATCACATTGATCCCAAAATTTCTGTTCCTAAGTGAGACATTTGTTAAGTGAGTTTTGCCCACATTTTATCGTTCTTGCCATAGTTGTTCAGTGAGTCATTGCAGTGGTTGTTAAGCAAATCTAGCTTTCCCATTGACTTTGCTTCTCAGAAGGTCACAAAAAGTGATCACATGACCCCAGGACACTGCAACCATCATAAATATGAGCCAAGCGTCCAAATTTTGACTGTGTGACCACGGGGATCCTGCAATGGTCGTAAGTGTGAAAAACTGTCATAAATCACTTTTTTCAATGCCATTGCAACTTCAGTCACTAACCAAATGGATGTAAGTCAAGGACTACCAGCCCTGGGAAATACTGGCCGTGTCTTAGTGCCCAATTCTCAGCGCTAACCATATTTAGTGATTTTGAAGGTCTTGATGGGAAGAGATTTTGGAAGTCATCTTCCTGGATGATTCCCCCCCACCCCCATGATCAGAATAGAATAGAATAGAATAGAATAGAATAGAATAGAATAGAATAGAATAGAATAGAATAGAATAGAATAGAATAGAATAGGAGAGTCCTCCACTCATCTACTCGCAACAGAATACCTTACACAACCAGATTTGAAATCCTAGGCTTAGAAAGCTTAGAACTACGTTGCCTTCGGCACGACCTAAACATAGCTCATAAAATTATCCGCTACAACGTCCTTGCTGTCAATGACTACTTCAGCTTCAACCACAACAATACACGAGCACACAACAGATACAAACTCAAAGTGAACCGCTCCAAACTTGACTGTAGAAAATATGACTTTAGCAACAGAGTGGTAAATGCCTGGAACTCACTACCTGACTCTGTGGTTTGGTCACCAAACCCCCAAAACATTACCCTTAGACTGTCCACTGTTGTTCTCACCCGATTCCTAAGAGGTCAGTAAGGGGCGTGCATAAGTGCACCAGCGTGCCTACCGTCCCTGTCCTAATGTTCCCTCTTATCAGTACCAATCTTATGTATATAAACAATGTTACATCTGTGTATATTACCAACACGTTCTTGACAAAATAAATAAATAAAACAAATAAATAAATAGAATAGAATAGCTTTATTGTCACTTTGAATGTACACTAATTGGCATACATTAAAATAAAATTTTGTTGCATACAGTTCTCAAAGGGTCACCACCTCCAATATACACTACATAACCATGACTGAATAAACAAATTATTAAATACAAAATTATGCATACACCCGCATATATTATATGACATGGAAAAAGAACACAGTCTAATTCGGATGTATACATGTACATGGCTAGAAAAATGAATCTTGCGAATTTACCAGACGGATGGCCTAGGGAACAAAGTGGTTACAGAATCTGGAAATCCTGCTAGGAATACTTCGAAACCTCCTCCCAGAGGGGAGCAACACAAACAAACTGTAAAGTGGGTGTGTGGGGTGTCTAACAATGCTTCGAGCTCTAAGCACATAGTGTTTATAAGCAGTATCCTGTTTGACAGGAAGCTAGGGTCCTATACAGGGATGGGTTCTAACTTACCTTGCTGCCAGTTTGCTTCCTCCCGCACCACGTGGGTGCGCCACATGGGCGCACGCATGCGCAATGCTGAAAAAAAAAACCCAAACAAGATGGTGATGCATGCACAGTGCAGGAAACTCGGCTTCTGCGCATGCGCAGAAGAAAAAAACCCCCCAAAAAAATTCCAAAAAAAAAGATGGCGGCGCCCACAGACCGGCACCAACCAAACCGGTTCTGTGATGTCATCGTGATGTCACCAGCGGTTTGCTACCAGTTCGGGTAAACCGGTCTGAACCGGGAGGAACCCACCTCTGGTCCTATAATCTTCTCTGCTGTCCTTACCACTCTCTGTACATCTCACTCTACCTCTTCTTTCATGGATGAAAACTAATCAAGGAGAGAAGCAATCTGGAATTAAGGAGAAATTTCCTAACAGCAACAATTAACCAGCGGAGATTCTAGAAAAAGTGCCGAGAAGAGCAACAAAGATGATTAGGGGACTGGAGGTTAAAACATACAAAGAATGAGTTGCAGGAACTGGGAATGTCTCGTCTAATGAAGAGAAGGTCTAGGGTTGTCATGATAGCAGTATTCCAATATTTGAGGGGCTTTCACAGACAAGAGAAAGTTGACCTTTTCTCCAAAGCACCTGAGGGCAGGACAAGAATTAACAGATGGAAGTTTATCAGAGAGATCCAATTTATGATTAAGGAGAAATTTCCTGTCAGTGAGAACAATTAATCAGTGGAACAGCTTGCCTTCAGAAGTTGTGGGTGCTTCATTGCTGGAGGTTTTTAAGAAAAGACTGGACAACCACTTGTCTGAAATGGTATATGGTCTCCTGGTTGAGCAGAGGGTTGGACTAGAAGACCACCAAGGTCCCTTCCAACTCTGTTATTCTATTGTATTGTAATCAAGGAGAAAAGCAACCTGGAACTAAGGAGAAACTTCTTAACAGTTAGGACAATTAACCAGTGGAACGGCATGCCTCCAGAAGTTGTATGTGCTTCATCACCGGAGGGTTTTCAGAATAGACTAGACAGCCACTTGTCTGAAATGGTATAGGGTCTCCTGCTTGAGCAGGGGGTTGGACTAAATGACCACCAAGGTCCCTTCCAGCTCTACTCTGACTCATCCTAGCTACAATTCTATGTACCGTTCTATCTACTGGGAGGAGATATCCACTGTGGTTTCCCCTCCATCCATCTTTTTTCTAGAGCCATGATACTTTTCCAGAAACCTGATGCATTATTTGGGTTGCTTGTTCATTCATTCAGTTATTATGGCTGTGCATCTATCCAAGAAACTCTGGGTGGCAAACAAAATATAAGCATAGCATTTCATTTACAATTCAAATCCTACCAGATGGGTGATTTCCAGTTGTGAAAGTCTACCAAGCCAGTATGTTGGCGAGCAGACACTTTGCACAGAGCAGAGTTTTTCAACCTTGGCAACATTAAGATGTGTGGACTTGAGTTGGCTGGAGAATTCTGGGAGTTGAAGTCCACCCTTTTTTAAGTTGCCAAAGTTCAAAAACACTGGCATAGAGAATTGTGAATTGTGTTTGTGGAATATGTTCAAGGAAGAGGATAACTCAAAACATTTTCTTAACAGGAGTTGGCTTATCTGGAACAATTCAGCCACAGGTCATTAATATTATTTTTCTAAAATTTTCATTTGTAGAATACAGTTTTCCTGGATTCCCTAATGAAATATTAATCATGTTGGGTTGCTGGACTCAGTTGTATGGAAACTGGGAACCCCATAAATCTTTAGGAAAAACTTGAGTTGAACCTTAGTTTCATGATTTTTAATTCAGCCACGGAGCAGTTAGAATCACATACTGACAATGTAAATAAAAGTATTTTATATGTGTATTTATTCATCACATTCCTGGGCAATTATTTATTTCCTTATCCATCACATTCCTGGAGAGCCTAATAATAAAAAATGGATCATTTTATTTATTTATTTATTTATTTTGCTGTTCTTATATGCCGCCCTACTCCCTGGGGACTCAGGGCGGCGTATAACAGAGTATAAGAACAATATAAAAAACAGATAAAAAAATAAATGATTTAAAACATTTAATTAATTAAAAGATTAAAAAGCCGAACAACACATTCATACCTGGGGGAGACCTAAGATGTTCAAATTCTTTAACCGAGATGGCAGTCTTGGAGTAATGACCAAAAAGAAAAAAACTACTCAGAGAGATGCAAGGATTGTCCAGGGTTGTAAAGGTAGTTCTCAACTTCCGACTATTCATTTAGCTACCATTCAAAATCATGCCAGCCCTGAAAAACTGACTTATGACCTATCCTCACACTTACCCCCATCACAGAGTCCCCGTGGCCAAATGGTCAAAATTGGAGGTGCTTGATGTATTTATGACAGTTGCAGTGTATTGAGGTCACATGATCATCAATTGCAACTTTCCCAGCCAGCATCGGACAAGTAAAATCCGAAGAGGGGAAGCCGGGTTCATTTTATGGCTTTGTGATTTGCTTGAACTGCCATGGTAAAAAGGTCATAAGATCAGGCATGAGTCACTTAACAACCTCCCAACTTAGGAATGGAAGGGACCCAAACTGTGGTCCTAAGTTGAGGACTACCTTAATAGAAAGATAAGGGCAGACAAATACAGAGGTGGAAATAATTGTTATAGAACAGGGGTGTCAAAATCTATTTCATTGAGGGTTGTGTTTGACCCCAGGGGGGCAGAGGGGCATGGCCAGAGTTGGCATGGCTAGCTAGATGTCACTCATGTCGGGGGGCGCCTGTGGTGGCCCGAGCATTCTGCCAGCAGGCTCCCGAACTCCGTTTCCGGCTGCGACAACCTCCTACAATCCTCTGCCAGCGAAAACAGAGGTTAGGAGGTGTTGTGTTCTGACTGACCTATAACTGAACCATAAACTTGTTTTGACTAGACAACCTCTGACTGAACTGTTGTTGTTATGTTTATAGTTGAACTCTACCTGAACTGTTGTTGCCACCCTGGTCATGTGTTTGAATGCTCATACGCTATTGGTTGTTGTGTCTGACAGCTCCCTATAAAAGGGCTATCTGTCAGACTGCAAGTTGCTGGTTGCTTGAGTGGGCTAATAAAAGAGCTGTTCTGAAGTCTGTCTCCTGCGATCTTTGCCCACAATTTAACAGGAGGGGCATGCATGGCTGTCGCAAGCTCCGTTTTCGCCGGCAGAGGCACCGCCTGCCGGTCCTTTGCTGTTTCCAGGGCGGCCCTGCAGGCCAGATCTAAACATCCCGCGGGCTGCATCCAGCCCACAGGCCTTGAGTTTGACACCCATGTTATAGAATGACCATAAACACAAGTCCCAATACTTTAAATTTGACTTTAAGCTCAGATTTTAATTTTAATATAATTTCCAAAGATTATATTCCTGTTTCTTTAGCAAATATGTAAATCCAAGAATAGAGGGGATTTCCAC
The DNA here is from genome assembly GCA_023053685.1 of Diadophis punctatus similis. Classification (NCBI taxonomy): domain Eukaryota; kingdom Metazoa; phylum Chordata; class Lepidosauria; order Squamata; family Dipsadidae; genus Diadophis; species Diadophis punctatus. The sequence continues at coordinate 14,621,977 of JALIGW010000001.1, read as the reverse complement.
TTTTTCTTTTCTTTTCCTGAAGCATCAGCCCAGTCTCTCTTCAGCCCGAGGCCTTGCACGAGGGTGCTCAGTATGCATATGTTACAAAATATTTATTTAAATTAATGATAGGCTTTCATTACATTTTATGCTTGTTTCCCTTCATGAAAAAATCTGACTAAAGAGCTTTCAGTTAGCAGTCCTGGCAAATGATTATAAATCCCAGCACTTAACGGCTGTGATAACATTAATCAGAATAAACTCACTGACTATTAATGTAGATGTCATATCCAATTCAACAGGAATTCCATTGTAATTTAACATTAATTAATGTCCACTTATTGTAAATGGCATCAAGCAGCCTCTTTCTTAACAGAAATAGAAATACAAATGATTCAACCTAAAGCCTGCTTTAATTTGGGCTAGTGGAAAAAAAGCAACAGCAGCATGTTTAAAGCCTATTTTAAGAAGAAATGTCTATTTGTAGTCCTCAACGTATGACCATTCATTTAAAAACCATTCTAAATTACAATAGTACTGAAAAAAGTTACTTACGACCAGTCCTCACATCTACGGTATGTGTCAGGGTTCCAGAAAACATCCCAAAGGAAGTAAAACTCTGAGGCTAGAAGTTCCTCAAAGATCCAATTTATTAGAGATGTCATGTTGGCACATCTGGGAAAACTGGAATCTGAAAGCCGAGGTGGCGCAGTGGTTTGAGTGCAGCACTGCAGGCTACTTTAGCTGACTGCTAGCTGCAATTCAGCTGTTCATATCTCACCGGCTCAAGGTTGACTCAGCCTTCCATCCTTCTGAGGTCGGTAAAATGAGGACCCAGATTGTTGGGGGCAATATGCTGACTCTGTAAACTGCTTAGAGAGGGTTCTAAAGCACTATGAAGCGGCATATAAGTCTAAGTGCTATTGCTATTTCCCCACCTAGTTGAAAGTTCACAACCCTGCCCCACACCCACAAGTTCATCACCTGGTCCTACCAAATCTTCACATTCAACTGGATATAACCTCCAGGCAGTCCCAAGCAGATGCAAGCAAATGTCCTTGAATAAGGAATTTTGTTATGACTACGGTAATTTTCTACCGCTCCAACAGAAAACCCCCTCCCAATTTCCCAGGCTAGATGTGTGGCAGTCATGAAGCAAAAAAAGAAAAATAGCTTCCAAAACTGACAGTATGTTCATTGGAGCATCCCCATGGTCAAAATGCAGGCCCTTGGCCATTGACATGTTTTTACAATTTACCATGTCCCAGGGTGACGTACTTGTCATTTGTGATCTTCCCAGTCGTCTTCCAATAAGAAAAATCAATGGCAAAAGTCAGACGCTTGTAATTCACTTACTGTAACTGCAGTGGTTCACTCAACAACCAACGTTCAGAAAATTGGGCGCAAGTCACTGAACATCCTCCTTGCTTTGCAACAGAAATTCTGGTCTCAATTGTGGTCGTAAGTCAAGGAGTTCCTGTATCCCAATCTTTGGATATTGATTTTGTCTCATTAATACCACATCATGGATGGCTTCAGTTTTGTATCTGAATAGACAAATATTTAGATAATAATAATAATAATAATAATAATAATAATAATAATAATAATAATAATAATAATAATAATAATAATTATTATTATTATTATTATTATTATTATTTTATTGTCATCGTACGTATATACACAGTACACCCATACAACGAAATTCACATAACGCTTCAAGGCCAGTCCCAACACACATAGCAGTCCCTAAAAACAAGCCCCACCCACCACGAATTCCCCACCCTGAACCACTCAAACATCTATACAACAGACCAAGTAATACTATCCAACAGCTCACTTGTGGTGACCCTTCAATTCATTATTAAGTGCAATTATAGCTCTAGGATAAAAACTATTCAGAAAGTGTGTGGTCCGAGTTTTAATTGTTCTGTATCTTCTGCCAGAAGGCAACAGTTCAAAAAGATTGTAAGCAGGATGAGAAGAGTCTCTGAGAATATTGTGCAACTTCCTACAACAGCGAGATGCAGAGATATCGTCCAGGGCTGGTAGCTGGAGCCCAATGATATCCTGGACAGCTGAATGGAGTTGAATGAATGAATGGAGTTGTGATGTTTCCATAAGACCTAAGGATGCAAATTCAGAAACATTTCTGATTTTGGCTGAGGGTCAGTTTGAAACTTGGCTGATGTCATATGGAGTTGTATACAAAGTGAGACACCAAATCTAAAGATCAAATTTAATTCTTCAATCCAGTCTTGCAGGCTTGCAATTCCACAGTTGCAATTCACACAATTGTTGTGTGTGCAAATGGAAGAAAGGAACGTTCCATTTGAGGGGGGGGGGAGAAGAGACTTATTTCAATAATAATAATCTAATCTAAACTGCAGCAGAATACAATAGATAGTGGGTATGCGTTGGATAAAAGTTTGTCCTCTAGCTTGCCCTTTGTTCCCTTGATTTATTTATTTTAAATATTTATGAGATCCATCTGCCTAGAAGATAGATAAGAATGATATTTAGAATCATTTTTTTTGTTTTTATTTTGCTTTCTACAACTACTCTGGGACTTTGTTAAAAACAAATGAATGCTTTAAGTATATTCTTTTAATTTTTGTACTGTTATATTTCATTAATAAACATTTAAGCTATTAGAAATTAATAAATAAATAATGGTGCTGGCAAAAATGCATATTTTAATGTTATACATTAACCAGCCATATTGCCTGATTGATTGACTGACTGACTGACTGACTGACTGACTGACTGACTGACTGATTGAATATGTTAGATCAGTGTTTCACAACCTGGCAAATTTAAGACGTATGGACCTCAACTCCCAGAATATCCAAATAGAAGTCCAAATATCTTAACGTTTCCCAGGTTGAGAAACACTGTATTAGACCACTGACCCTTCGTGAATAGCAACAGTTTACACCAGTGGTGGGATTAAAATTTTTTACTACCGGTTCTGTGGGCGTGGCTTGGCGGGCATGGCTTGGTGGGCATGGCAGGGGAAGGATACTGTAAAATCTCCATTCCCTCCTGATCAGCTGGGACTCGGGAGGCAGAGAATAGATGGGGCGGGGCCAGTCAGAGGTGGTATTTACGGGTTCTCCGAACTACTCAAAATTTCCGCTACCAATTCGCCAGAACTGGTCAGAACCTGCTGAAACCCACCTCTGGTTTACACCTTCAAATGTAAATCTTAAAAACAAATGTTGCATGTTTAAGGTGTGATTTAAACGGGGGGGGGGGAGACGAAATGGTTGGTAGTTTCTATTGAATTGTGCTAATAATTTTATTTTGCCAAGTTTTTAAGACCACGCAACCGTGCAAAGTCTTTGAGTGATATACAACATTTAAAATTGTTTTGTAGACAAAACAATGCCGGACAATTCGGCCAGATTGCTCTAAAGATATGTTCCTTTTATCCATCTGAAAAATGCTGACTAACACCAGGGATCAGCACTTCATGGCTACAGATCAAATGGATAATCATTCTTTTGGCTGCCCTTTCGCATACAAAAAAGATTCCCTATTCTTGATTCCCTAATAAATCCTGCCTCAGGTCCTGCCTAATGCACCATTGCTGACCTCAAATAAACTGAGTGGAGTCAGAACCATGAGGGAAACCCAGGACAACAATGTCACTAACCTACAACCACAATGATTCACTTAACAACTGTGATGAGAAAGGTCATATTTTGGGGGGCAAAATGTACTTAATGAATGCCTCACTTAGCAACATAATTTTTGGGCTCAGTTGTAATCGCAAGTCGAGGACTACCTGTTGAAACCTGAGTTCCTGGAATAAGACTAAATCTTTCATCCATAGAATCAGGGAGGAGAGACAACATCTGGATTCCCCATTTTCTAAACACACCAGTCCAGCCCCCATGTTTGGCAGGAAAGCAGGTAGAAATTCCACTGGAGAGGTAGTGAGGTTTGCGCATCAGTAGAGGTTCACCTACTCTCTGAATTTGGAGTGTGGTCAAATTTCAAATCTGATGTATATGCCTCTTTTTTCCACATGTGTGCATATGCACATATCCACAACAGGGGTGGGTTCCTCCCGGTTCGGACCAGATCGCCCAAATCGTTAGCGACCCGCTGGTGATGTAATTTTGGCGTCACGGATCCGGTTCTATCTGTGCCGGTCCGTGCTCGCCGCCATCTTTTTTTCTGAATTTTCGGCCGATTTTTCTGTGTTTGGATGGCTTCACAGCGTTCTGTGCTTTGAAAAAAGCCCTCCCGTCTGCCCCCGGGTTAATACTGACCTTTATTTCTTCGCCCGAAGCATAGCTGATGAGTAAGGTGACCAGATTTTAATATTTGTAAAGCGAGACACCATTGATGGGGGGGGGGTTTCTAGGGGAGCAAGATGGGAGGGTCCGTCTCTCTTATCCTGCAGCTTTGTGCACCCCCCCAAAACACACCCTTCATCGCAGCCAGGGGTGGGTTCCTACCGGCGCAGGCTTACCTGTTCGTCGCCGCAGAGCCGAAGAAGCTGGTGGCGTTCGCGGCGCGGGGCTTCCCTCGCCCACTTTCCCCGGCCACCAGGACACCACCATTTGCGTTCTTTTGCCCTCTGCGCATGCGCAAAGCGTTCTGCTTGCACAGAGGGCAAAAGAACGCAAATGGCGGCGTCCCGGCGGCCGGGGAAAGCGGGCGGGGGAAGCCCCGCGCCGCGAACGCCACCAGCTTCTTCGGCTCTGCGGTGACGAACAGGCAAGACCGCCGCTGCCCCTCTCACTGCCTTCCCTCCCCGCCTGGCAGGAGGCAGGCGAGGCAGGAGGCAGAGGGGTGTGCATGGCAAATTCAAATTTAAAAAGTGGGACTTTTTTGAAACGCCCCGGGACGCGGGACAAATTATTAAAAAGCGGGACTGTCCCGCCAAAAGCGGGAAGTCTGGTCACCTTACTGATGAGCTCCTCGGCTGTGTTTCGGGCTGAATCCACATTCTGAGCATGCACGGAGTGAAATTGCGCTAGGGGACATGCGCGCACGAGTGGGGCGAGTGTGCACGTGCGCGACGTCACGACGTGAACCTGTGGCGAAGATAAGTGAAACCCAACCCTGATCCACAACTATAACTAAGGCATTTAAATAGCACCCTGGGTGCATTTTAAACAGTTCTAATGAAGGGGGTCAAATTATAGAAGATTATTTTAACTCCTCGGGAGCCCATCCTTTGCCTTCTCACTGTAGTTTTTAAAGGCTTCCTCTCCCCCCCTCCCTCCCATTGACTATAGTTTCTTCCTTGCTTCAAATTTAAAGAACACTTTAGCTCATGACCTCAGTCTCTCATTAGCAGAAAAATGAAATCTTTGTGTATGAGTGTGTGTGCGTGTGTATGTGTGAAGATGTACTCTGTTTCCTGCCTATTATCCTTTTGGGAGTGAACGTTTCTCATAAAAGCTTTGCTAATCTTTTCTACCAAACCAGGGAAGCTAAAAATGTGGCTTGTTTTGCAACTTTTTTTTTTCAAAAGAGGAACTTGCATTTTCTCGTTCTCCCCATCCCTCTCTCCCTCCTTATTATGTGGCAGATTGAAGTACATAAATGTTTCAAATCTGAAACAGTTCAAGCCCGAAACATTCATTTCAAATTTGAAATAGAGTGTTCTGATTATTCCGGAAGGATTTCGAACTGGAGACTGCCAAACCTTGAGTTTGAAATGCCATTTTTCTGTTCAGGCTTCCTGAAGAACCGGAAAACCTCCATCTTGAATTCAAGCACCTTTTTTAAAAAAAACTTAGATTACCCTCTTTCAAAGGAATTGCTTCATGCAATCTATTCTGGCAGGAAATGGCTCTCTAATCTAACCAGAGTGCTGGTATTGCTGAATTTTTAAAAACTTCCTTTCCCTAATTCTCCAGTGGACTTCAGCGCTCTGGCTTCCTATAAGTTATAATGTCCTTCCTTGGTTTTTAACTGGAATGTGTGAGAAGTCAAGGAAGGGTGTGGGCAGCTCAAGAGAATCAGCAACATTTGTGATTCATTTTTTGTGTATACTTTCACTGAGGGTCAGACAGTAAAAGTGAAAACAATTAGCCACAATCCCTTCCCCATCTCATATTGAAATTAAGTAGGAAACAGATCCCTGCTCAAATTTTGCAAACCATTTCTTTCCCGTTGAATTGAATGAGATCAAAAAGGCACAACAGAGAATGGTCTTCCTCCGTCAACTTTTTAGGAAGTTCTGACTGTCCCATTAGCTGTTGATACTGTTTTACAGAGGAATTATTGAGGCAGTCATTTGTACCTTTATAACTGTCTGATTTGGTAGAGCAAGGAAACAGGTAACAGTAACTGAGCTGGAAGGGACCTTGGATGTCTTCTAGTTCAATCTGCTACTATTTCTGATAAATGGCTGCCCAGTCTCTTCTTAAAAGCCTCCAGTGATGGGTCATCCACCACTTCTGAAGGCAAGCCATTCTACTGGTTAATTGTTCTCACTGTTAGGATTTTTCCCCTTAGTTCTAGATTGCTTCTCTCCTTGGTTAGTTTCCATCCCTTTGTTTGGTTAGTTTCCATCCGTTGTTTCCATCCACTGATATAGTTTTACAGAGGAATTATTGAGTCTGTCATTTGTACTTCTATAACTGTCTGGTTAGCCACAGCAACCAAACAGGACAGGTACGGACTCCAAAGTAGCAATTCAGTTCAGGCTCCAGTTCCAGCAAGATCTAAGAGGTTGCGATCAGCAGCGGGTTGCTCCCTTACCAGAGCCGGTGCGCTGCGCATGCATCTCCACGCTTCGAACGTGCATGCGCTCGCTATGCGCGCGTGCCCCCTCACACAATTTTGCTTCTGCGCATTCGCAGAAGCAAAATCTCACCGAAATCTCACGAGGGGACGCACGTGTGTGAGAGATTTTGGCGCAATTTTGCTTCCGCGCATGCGCAGAAGCAAAATTTCACCAAAATCTCTCTCTCGCACGCATCCCCTCGCGAGATTTCGGTGAGATTTTGCTTCCGCGCATGCGCAGAAGCAAAATCGGCCAAAAATCCACAGAAAAAATGGTGATGCACGCAATGGACCAGCAGAGAGTGCTCTGGAGCGGTCGCGCGCAAATTGCGCAATTGGCTGCTCCCTACCGGAGCTGTGCACTGGGCAGCTCCGGCAGGAACCCACCTCTGGTTGCGATGCAGAATCTTCCTTCTCAGAAATAAAGAAGGCTCATCTACATCCATCTGAAATGGATTGGAGAGAGCTCATTCCATCTGTAATGAAAGCGGTATGCAGCGAAACGTTTGCATGAAATAGGTGTTATTGATATTTAATGCAAAGACCCTTTTGGTTTTCATATTTTAAGAGGAAACTCTCTAGTTTGCATTTCTTGAACTAATATGTCAACCAGAACCCAAATGCAAAAAAAAAGGAATGGAATCCAGTTTAGCACTGCTGTTCTTTGAATTTTGATACAGAGTTGCACAATAGTGATTTAAGAATGCATGCAGAATTATGCACAGTGACATGAGGATAATATTGGATGCAAAACTAGGTTCATTAGAGAAAACTGGTATAGGGTTTCGTGCTTGACACGGAAGACCTCCAAAGCCCCCTTCCAAGTCTGTTGTTCTGTTGTTGTTGTTGTTGTTGTTGTTGTTGTTGTTGTTGTTGTTGTTGTTGTTGTTATTATTATTATTATTATTATTATTATTATTATTATTATTATTATTATTATTATTATTATTATTATTATCTGTGTCCACAACTGCATAGGACTTGTGAAAACAACTGGACAAAGCGCCTTTGAATTTTATGCAGACTTCAAATCAAAAATTACAACTGGGTGGGGAGCTGAGTTGTGCTCGAAAAACTGAAAAAGTATAAAGTTAGGACAAAGAAAATAGTCAGGTTCATCCCCATGCACACGCACACAGTTTAATCAGATCAACATGCATACAGCTGATTTATCAATATTTGAGCATTTTTGCCTTATTGTGTAAATCATCTCCTATAAGTATCCCCGACTTACGCTAGAGATATATTTAACACCAGTATTTTTATTCATGCAATTTAACCCGTGCCTCAATCCTTGTGGACTCTGGATGGCGATTGGCATCATGTGGCCATTCAGCTATTTTTAAATGGACTTTTTTTCAGCCTTTGGAGACCACTCTCTTCATAAATCATCAGACAAACCTCTTCTATTTGAATCTCTTTCTCTTTGTGGGCTTCTGCACACCCTCTCACACCCACAAGCATGCACAAAAAGCTCAGAATTACTTTTAAACGTTTTTTTTAAAAAAGAAGATGCAACCTTGTCCCTTTCTCTGCAGCTATTGTGTAGAGTGCCATTATGCTCCATGAATGGGTGCTATCCAGCTTTTTTACTTGAAATGACCTTGCTGGCGCATTCAGAGGATCTGATCAAAGCCTTTTTTTGCTGAGCTGCAGTGAACCAGAATGAGGCTCAGACCTTGATGACTGATAAGCCTAAAAGTGGCAGTTAATTGGCACGAACGGCCTTTGACAAATCTCCTTCAAGGGGTTGGAAGATCTCTTCTCCGAGCCTGAGCTGCCCTTCCAAATAGGAACAAGCCATTTGGAACCTTACATTCCACTTTCTTAAGCCAGCTTGTCCTTGTTTCCTAGCATTTTATGACAGTAACTCCCCTCTTTCTATATTTATGTTGCTTTTTGCCGAGGCTCAAGTGGGCTTCCAACAGCATTTAAGCAATCATCGTAGCAATATAAGAAAAAAGAAGAAGCACGCAGGAAGCCGTTCATGTTGCTCTCTTGAAGTTTTGAATAGAATAGAATAACAGAGTTGGAAGGGACCTTGGAGGTCTTCTAGTCCAACCCCCTGCTTAGGCAGGAAACCTTACACCACTTCAGACAAATGGTTATCCAATCTCTTCTTAAAAACTGTGTTTGGAGTGTTGGAGCATTCACAACTTCTGGAGGCAAGCCAACGCCTGGAATGCTCTACCCGACTCTGTTGTTACAGCCTCAAACCGTCACAACTTCAACCTCAAAGAAGTCCACCTTGGACCTCACCCCATTCCTAAGAGGTCCATAAAGGGGGCGTGCATAAGCGCACCAGCGTGCCTACTGTCCTTGTCTTACTGTCCCCAATTATCTGTACTTACTTTCTTTGTTTATGTTTATGTTATACCTATCTGCTATCTTGTACATGTTTGACAAATTAAAAAAAAGTTGTTCCACTGATTAATTGTTGTAACTGTCAGGAAATTTATCCTTAGTTCTAAGTTGCTTCTTTCCTTGATTAGTTTCCACCCATTACTTCTTGTCCTGTCCTCAGGTTCTTTGGAGAATAGTTTGACTCCCTCTTCTTTGTGGCAGCCCCTGAGATATTGGAACACTGCTATCATGCCTCCCCTAGTCCTTCTTTTCATCAAACTAAACATACCCAGTTCCTGCAACGGTTCTTCATATGTTTTAGCCTCCAGTCCCCTAATCATCTTTGTTGCTCTTCTCTTCATTCTTTCTAGAGTCTTGTACTTGAGCCTGCTCAAAGACACTTGTGTTTCGATCACCTCCCATTTGGATTACAAGTAGTCCTTGACTTACAACACTTTGTTTAGTGATCGTTCAAGGTTACAACGGCATTGGAAAAAGTGACTTATGACCGTTTTTGGTATTTACGACTGTTGCAGCATCCCCATAGTCACACAATTAAAATTCAGACACTGGGCAATTGATATTTATGATGGTCCTGTGGTCATGTGATCACCTTTTACGACCTTCTGGCAAGCAAAGTCAATGGGGAAGCCAGGTTCACTTGACAACTGAGGGAAGACCCCCCCTAGAAGAATGAAATATTTTGAGAAATATTAAAATGGCAAAATATTATATTTCCCTAAAGGAGGAATGGAGAACTTCCAACACAACCATGGCAAGAAAGGTCGTAGAATGGGGCAAAACTCACTTATCAAATGTTTCACTTAGCAATGGAAATTTTGGGCTCAATTGTGGTCATATGTCAAGGACTACCTGTACTCATGCTTTGTGCTTCTAATCTGAACTATCTGGAAAGGCTAGCATACACCTATCTCCAATTATGTCTACTGATGCCATGAGATGCAATAGAATAGGCATGCTTCAAGTCCCCTCCGTGAAGCAGTGCAATCTAATGGGGCCCAAGAGGCATGTCTTCTCTGTCAAAATGCTTGCCCATTGGATCAGCCTACTCCCCTGAGGTTCAGATGATTATGTGTAAGGCTTTAAGATCTCCCTGTGCCAAGGACATTGGGCTACAAGCATACTCCACAATTTTTGGTCCACACCTACAGTCTGCATCCTTCCGTTTAAGGCTGAGGTTTTTCAGATCTTCCTGAAATGTTTGGTGCCATGTTTACTTTGGCCTTCCTCTTTTTGTCTGGTGGTATCCAATGGATTGGATCTGGTGGTATCCAATTGACAGAATAGCAATAGCAATAGCACTTAGACTTATATGCCACTTCACAGTGCTTTACAGCCCTCTCTAAGCGGTTTACAGAGTCATTTTATTGCCATCGACAATCTAAGCCCTCATTTTACCGACCTCGGAAGGATGGAAGGCGGAGTCAAACATGAGCCTGGTGAGATTCGAACTGCCAAATTGCAGGCAGCCGGCAGTTAGCAGAAGTAGCCTGTAGTACTGCCTTATAACCACTGCCGTGGATGGAATGGAATGGAATGGAACGCAGTGCAGTGCAGTGCAGTGCAGTGCAGTGCAGTGCAGTGCAGTGCAGTGCAGTGCAGTGCAGTGCAGCAGAACAGAACGGAACGGAATGGAATAGGACAGAGTTGGAAGGGACCTTGGAGGTCTTCTAGTCCAACCCCTGCTTAAGCAGGATACCCTATACCATTTCAGGCAAATGGTTGTCCAATCTCTTCTTAAAAACCTCCACTGTTGGAGCACCCACAACGTCTGGAGGCAAGCTGTTCCACTGATTAATTGTTCTAACTGTCAGGAAATTTCTCCTTAGTTCTAGGTTGCTTCTCTCGATTAGTTTCCACCCATTGCTTCTTGTCTTCTGGTGCTTTGGAGGATAGCTTGTCTCCCTCTTGATTATGGTCTTTGCTGGATGTTGATTGCTCATGCATAGGACAGGTCCAGCAAAGCACATTCTTTGTTCTGTCACTGTCTCAGAGAGTCTTGAGGTTTAAAAACTTTCTTTTTTTAAATTCCAAGCACTGGATCAGGATATTGGATAAACCCATCTGGAAAACCTATAGCAGGACTTTGAGTATGTTGCGTTTTTGGCCTTTGTCTTGATTTATATTTTTTTTAAAAAACCAAATGTTTATTGCTTATTTTGTTACATTTTGTGAGTTCAGTACCATACAAGTCATTTTAATAAATAGAAATAAATATGTAAAATAGCCAGCAGCCTGTCCCATCAAATGTTTTGTTTCCTTCTGCGCTTTAAGAGAAAAAAGATAGAAAATTTCCATTTATATTCATACAGACTTTTATTTTTGTGCTCATCTTTCCTAAATAGGCACATTTCAACATATTGTATGTGCAATTTTTCTGGACAATTTTGAGCTAACTATAACATGCAAGCATCTAAAGCATGTGAGACCTGAAGAAAAATAACAACTGCATTAATATATATGTGTCTCAGCATGTGGTGGTGCTTGCAGATTTTGTCTAGATTTGGAAGCTAAGCAGGGACAGGCTTGTTTGGTATTTGGATGGTTAACCTTCAAGGAAATTAAAAAAAAATCCTATAAGAAAGCATCAACAAATCATTCACAAAAAGTTACTCGAGGTGAAGCTGACATTTCATTAAGTATACATGTCCTAATTTTGTTTTTTAAAAGGTGCCTCAAATGAAAATTTCTGACAATCCAGCTTGTTGATAGACAGGAAAGTCTAGCTGATCCACCTTTTTTTAAGATATAAGGCATTCTTCTTCTTTTCTTCTTGTTGCTTATTAATTTATAACACAAGACAAAACAACCACCAGCTACCATGTTAAATAATAAAACAAAATGAATTAAAAGCAGACAATAACGCAAATATTAAGAAAAGAAAGAAAAGAAGGGCATTAATAATAATACAGCAAAGATACAATGTCACTCAAATCTTTGCCAATAGATTAAATGTTAACTACACAGAATCACATTGATCAGTTTTCCCAGAGTGTGAGTAGAAAATTGATTTGTATTTAGATAGTGTGTGCTTGTATGCTTTCTGTGCAGGATTTTAAGTTGACTGTGCTAGTCATTTTACACAGTCAAATAATTTAACTGGCCGTCACCTACATCACCCTAACACATCCTAAATTCTTCATATTGAGACAGGTTGCAGATTTTTGGACCACAATTCAACATCACATTCGTACTGTTGACTCCCATTTTTTTGAGTGCTCTATTAGAAACCTCATAAATGTGAATATCAAAGTAAAGCAAGCACAAATAACACGAAAGTGCATTCTACCATATTGCATTTCCATCATAGAGTCTCTGTGGAGTGGGCGGCATACAAATGCAACTAATAATAATAATAAAATAATAATAATATGGAGGTTGAACCCCAATCAGACCCAAAGGTGTTTTTTTCCCCCTTGTTTTCCCTTGATGACGTTTCACTTCTCATCCAAGAAGCTTCTTCAGTTTTGACAGTCAGAACTGAAAAAGAAGTCAGAAGAAGAAGTTTCTTGAAGGAGAAGCGAAATGTCTTCAAGGAAAAAGAAAGAAAGCCCAGCTGCTTTTTGAAAAAGCATCTTTGGGACAACCATGACCTGGATAGTCTAGAGCCGCGATGGCGAACCTATGGCACACGTGCCCAAAGTGGCACGCGAAGCCATGTCGCCCAGCACGGGCGGCCTTGCCTGTTTGTCTTCCGGGTTTCTGGCGCGCATGTGCACGTGACAATCAGCTGTCTTTCGCGCACACGGCAGTGCTGAAAACCAGTGTGCGCATGCTCGTCGGCCAGCTGATTGTCGGGTGTGCATGCGCACCAGAACCTGGACGTTTGGCTTTTCCGGAGCACGATCCCTTCATGTGCATGGCAGTGCTGAAAACTGGCCTGTGCATGCTTGCTGGCCAGCTGATCGTCGGGCGCACAGGTGTGCTAGAACCCGGACGTTCGGCTTTTCCAGACCGCGGCCCTGACGAGCGTGTGCAATGTTTCCGCATGACCCTTTCAGCACTCGGTGCAGAAAAGGTTCACCATCACTGGTCTAGAGAAAAAAAAAAGACTAAGGAGGAGACATGATAGCAGTATTCCAGTATTTGAGAGGCTGCCACAAAGAAGAGGGGTCAATTTATTTTCCAAAGCACCAGAGGGCAGGACAAGAACCAATGGATGGGAACTAATCAAGGAGAGAAGCAACCTGGAATTAAGGAGAAACGTTCTAACAGTGAGGACAATTAACCAGTGCAACAGCTTGCCTTCAGAAGTTGTAGGTGCTTCATCATTGGAGGTTTTTAACAAGAGACTGGACAGTCACTTGTCTGAAATGGTATAGGTCAGTGATGGCGAACCTATGGCACATGTGCCACAGCTGGCATGCAGAGCCATATCTGAGGGAACACGAGGCATTACCCTATGTCAGCTCCAGCACGCATGCACACGCTGGCCAGCTGACTTTTGGCATTCTTTTCAGCTGTTTTCACTCTCCCCAGGGTTCAGGAAAGCCTCCTGAAGCCTGGGGATGGCGAAAAACTGCCCAACGGGCCAACCAGAAGTTTGTTTCTGAACTTCTGGTTGGGCCGTTTTTTGCTCTTCCCCAGGCTTCAGGAGGCTTTCCTGAACCCTGGGGAGAGCGAAAAACAACCCAACGGGCCTACCGGAAGTCCGGAGGCTTTAGTGAGGCTTGTGTGCATGCACGGGGGGCAAAGAGCAGGGAGTTGTGCTCATGCGGGGGGGCAGCACAGAGGTTGTATGCATGCACGGAGGGGAGGGCATTGCATTATGGTTGTGTGCACGCGGGCACACTCTATCACATGGGCAGGCACCCTTTTGGCACTCGAGCTAAAAATGGTTTACCATCACTGGTATAGGTTCTGCTTCAGCAGAGGGCTGGACTAGAAGACCTCCAAGATCCCTTCCAGCTCTGTTCTGATCCTGGATGACTGAGAATCTCCATGGACAACCCCAATCAGACACATTCCCCTTGAAGAGGAGCATCTCTCATCAAGGTCAATTCCATATGCAGAGGTGGCAAATGAGTAGCAAAATTATACTGAACATTAATAATGGCACAGCTACCTCCAACACTATCTATGTGGTTGCTAGGAGTCAAAAATGACTTGATGGTACCTAATCAATCTCCAACATACCATACAGATGGTTTAAAAACCTTAATGCATTGTCTTTCACACCCACCTCTTAAATTCCATTGGCACAGCCACATTTATGAAAATTTCATCAGTTCAAAGATTGCCAAAAAAAAAAAAACCCGCTTAAATTTTCTCTTGATTTAGTCAAATTATGACTTCCCACATTAGCAATCATCCTTCTTCCCAGTGTATGTGTACAGACCAAGTGAGGGTTTATGTGTGAAAAAAGAGCTCTACGGGTAATTCTCGACCACAATTGAGCTCAAAATTTCCATTGCTCAGTAAGGTAGTTGGTAAGTGAGTTTTGCCTCGTTTTATGACCTTTCTTGACACAGTTGTTAAGTGAATCACTGCAGTTGTTAAATTAGCAACGTTGCTAAGTGAATCTGGCTTCCCCATTGACTTTGCTTGTCGGAAGGTCACAAAAGGGGATCACATGAGGCCAGGGCACTGTAACCGTCATAAACCTGAGCCAGTTACCAAATGTCTAATTTTGATCATATGACCGTGGAGTTGCTGCAAGTGTGAAAAATGGTGATAAGTCACTTTTTTCAGTGTTGTTGTAACTTTGAATGGTCACTAAACAAATTGTTGAAAAATCAAGGACTACCTACTATAGATTTGTAACAGGGAGCTGTTACACCCCCCATCAGAAACCTCTATTGCTTCCAAGTATAAAGGAAAGTAAAACACACACACACATACACACACACACACACAAATACATCATGCAAACAAGAAAAATGTGAAGGCAATTGCCAATCATCCTGAGAAGAAGATAGAAAATTAGAAACCTTTTTCTCCTAGGAGAAAACTTTTCAGGAACTGAAATTGCAGGTTGCAGCACAACATTATTTCTTTCTTGCATCATCCCCTGCATGAGCTTTTCTTAATGGGCAATAATCTCATGCCCCAATCTAACACTGAAAATGCAAATATATTCAGCAATCGATAGGTAAGACAATGTTTGAGCGCATAAAGTGAAACAGTGGGGAAAAAAAACCTGACATCACTATTGTTTGAGTCATTAGTTGTTTGACTCCATAATTATACGCATCCATTTATCTTGACGCGTAATTAACAAGACTGACTAAAATAAACTATCAAGTCATTTGTAATCAAAACTAAACACTCTGTCCTTTGGCTCTGAAAATGCTGTCATCTTTTTTTTTTTTTACGGAGGGATAATATCATGGCATCCAGTCCATGGTGGGATTTAACAACCGGTTCTCTGCTCTAATGACCGGCTGGGTGGGCGTGGCCATGGTGGGCGTGGTCAGGGGGTGTGACAGGCAGCACTCTGCCTCCTGCACCCTCCTGGGAGCAAAAATGGGTTGCGGGGGGGATGTGCCATCCCCCCATGCCCCATTTTGGGCCTAGTAGGCCACCCTGTAGCCTTCTGGGAGTAAAAATGGGCCACGGGGGGGACACGCTGCACCCTCCCTCCACACTCCATTTTGGGCCTAGTAGGCCTCCCTGCAGCATCCTGGGAGCGAAAACGGGCCGCAGGGTGGGCACGTCCCCCTTGCCCAGTGGACCAAGTAGGCTAAGGTGACCAGACGTCCCGCTTTTGGCGGGACAGACCCGATTTTAAACCAATTGTCCCGCGTCCCGCATCGTTTCAAAAAAGTCCCGCTTTTTTGAAACAACGCCTTCTGACCGGATGTCTCCCACACAGAAATCTGCGGCCGGTGTAAAAAAAAATCAGAGCCGGGATGTTTCTTCACATCAATGCCGCTTCCGAGCGAAAGGAAAGGAAGCTCCTCATCCACATTCCCGCCCGCACCTTTTTTTTCTCTCTTCCTCTCCCCAGGGTGATTCCCAGCAACGTCCAGGGACTCTTTCAGCAGCCAAGCCAGGCCCCGCCCAGCTTCCTCCCCGCCTCCCGCATGTCATTCACTCTTTGCATCTCGGGCCCTCCCCCACCCCCGGCAGAGAGCAGAGACAGGCTGGCCTGGCTCCGGCTCCTTTCCTCCCCAGGAATCCTTTCCCAGGTCTGCCACACGGGTGGAAGGAGCGGAGGCATGGGGCACCCGCCGGACGCCGCCCCGGACAGAAGACCAGGCCCGGCTGGCAAGGGCCAGGAAGGATTTTTCCTGCGCCGTCAGCCAGCTTTTCCTTCAGGCCAGACGCAGCAGAGGCTGCAGCTTTGTGCACCATCACCCCTTCATCGCAGCCTTTACCAATGCCATGGCTGGGGCTCGTCTCTGCTGCGTCTGGGCCGGGTCTTCTCTCCGGGGCGGCGTCCGGTGGGTGCTCCACGCCTCCGCTCCTTCCCCCTGTGTGGCAGACCCGGGAAAGGATTCCTGGGAAGGAAAGGAGCCGGAGCCAGGCCAGCCTGTCTCTGCTCTTTGCGGGGGGGAGGAGCCGCTTCTTGGGAGCGATCTTGCGTTGCTTGCCAGCCAGCCAGCCCAAGCTACTGCCGGCTCCCGAAGGGGAGGCGGGAGGCGAAGAAAAGCCTCCCGCCTCCCACCCACCCACCTAGATGCTGACATTAGCATATTTTGCCTTCTGCGCATGCGCAGAGGGCAAAACTCAAATGACGGCGTCCAGGCAGCCCCGCCCCCCGCCAATGTCCCGCTTAAAAAAAAAATCTGGTCACTTTATAGTAGGCCTCCCTGCAGCCTCCTGGGAATGAAAATGGGCCCAACTACCAACCCAAGCTACTTATATTCAAATACATTTCAGATTTTATTTTCTTGAGCTCCAAGATCACTATAGAGCTGTGATGGTAAACCTATGGCACGCCAGCTGGTCTTCGCGTGCGCGAGAGTGCCGGAAACTGGAAGAGCAGCTCCCTGGCGCACATGTGCGTGCTGGGGAACTACTCTTCCGGTTTCCAGCACTCTTGTATGTGTGTGTTGCCAGAGAGCTGCTCTTCCGGTTTCCGGTGCTACCCTGCCTGCGCCCGCGTGCTCCCATTTTGGCACTCAGTGCTGAAAAGACACACCAACACTGCTATAGATTATAGACGGAGACTGCAGCCACGAAATTAAAAAATGCTTGCTCCTTAGAAGGAAAGCTGTAGCCAACCTAGACAGCATATTAAAAAGCAGAGATATCACCTTGTCAACAGAGTCCATACAGTCAAAGTTATGGTTTTCCCAGTAGCAATGTATGGCTGTGAGAGTTGAACCATAAGGAAGGCTGAGCGTCAAAGAATGGATGCTCTTGAATTGTGGTGCTGAAGAAAGTCCTTTGGAGCCCTTTAGACTGCAAGGAGATCAAATCAGTTAATCCTAAGGAAAATCAACCCTGGATATTCTTTGGAAGGAACGATCCTGAAGCTGAAGCTCAAATACTTTGGCCACCAAAACAGAAGAGAGGACTCATTGGAAAAGACCCCGATGTTGGGAAAATTGGAAGGCAAAAGGAGAAGGGGATGGCATAGGATGTGATGTGTCATCGATGCAATGAACATGAATTTGGCAAACTCCTTGGAGGCAGTAGAGGATGGGGGAGCTGGCATGCTAGGGCCCATGGGGTCGGACATGACATAGTGACTGAACAAGAAATAAGAGTCAAAGTAGGCCAGGGGTCTCCAACCTTGGCAAGTTTTAAGACTTAGATTTATTATTAGAGTTGGAAGGGACCTTGTAGGTCATCTAGTCCAACCCCCTGCTCAAGCAGGAGTTCCTACACCATTTGAGACAGATGGCAGTTCAGTCTCTCCTTGAAGGTCGCAAGTGTTGGGGCTCTCACGACCTCTGCTGGCAAGCTGTTCCACTGGTTGATCGCTCTCACTGTCAGAAAGTTTCTCCTCACTTCCAGGTTGAATCTCTCCTTGGTCAGCTTCCATCCGTTATTCCTTGTTTGGCTTTCTGGTGCCATAGAGAACAGCCTGGCCCCCTCCTCTCTGTGGCATCCCCTCAAGTATTGAAACACTGCTATCATGTCACCCCTGGTCCTTCTCTTCGCTAGACTGGCCAAGCTCAGTTCCTGCAACCGCTCTTCGTATGTTTTATTTTCCAGACCCTTTATCATCCTGG
The DNA here is from genome assembly GCA_023053685.1 of Diadophis punctatus similis. Taxonomy (NCBI): domain Eukaryota; kingdom Metazoa; phylum Chordata; class Lepidosauria; order Squamata; family Dipsadidae; genus Diadophis; species Diadophis punctatus. The sequence goes on along the minus strand of JALIGW010000001.1, from coordinate 14,603,753 downwards.
TTGCTCTCTTCTGCACTTTCTCTAGAGTTTCAATGTCTTTTTTGTAATGTGGTGACCAAAACTGGATGCAGTACTCTAGGTGTGGTCTGACCAAGGCTTTATAGAGTGGTACTAGTACCTCTCTGGTCCTTGATTGTATCCCTCTATTTATGCAGCTCAGGACTGTGTTGGCCTTTTTGGCTGCTGCTGCACACTGCTGGCTCATATTTAGTTGGCTGTCTACTAGGACTCCGAGATCCCTTTCGCAATCGCTGCTATTGAGTGTGGTTTCGCCCAGTTTGTATGTGTATTTTTGATTCTTCTTGCCTAGGTGCAGAATTTTACTTTTCTCTGTGTTAAATTTCATTTTATTGGTTTGGGCCCAGTGTTCGAGTCTGTCGAGGTCCCTCTGGATTTTGAGTCTGTCGTCTGGGGTGTTTGCTACTCCCGCCAGCTTGGTGTCATCTGCAAATTTGGTTAGTTCTCCTGCTATTCCCTCATCTAGGTCATTTATAAAGATATTGAAGAGTACTGGGCCTAGGACGGAACCTTGTGGTACCCCACTGCTTACTTCTCTCCATGTGGACTTAGAGCCATTGAGGACTACTCGCTGATTACGGTTGGTCAGCCAATTGTTAATCCATCTGGTTGTGTAGCTGTCTATCCCGCTTTTTTCTAGCTTATGAAGGAGTAGGTTGTGGTCTACTTTGTCAAATGCTTTGCTAAAGTCCAGGTATATTATGTCTACTGCATTACGCTGGTCTACTAATTTGGTCACAGTGTTGAAGAATGAAATGAGGTTGGTTTGGCATGACTTGTTCTTAACAAATCCATGTTGGCTGTTGGTTATTACTTGGTTTGTTTTTAGATGATGGGAGATCTGGTTTTTAATTATTTTTTCCAGTATTTTCCCAGGTATTGATGTTAGGCTGATTGGTCTGTAGTTTCCTGGGTCTGTTTTTTTACCTTTTTTGAAGATGGGGACCACGTCAGCTCTTTTCCAGTCCTCAGGTAGTTCCCCTATGTTCCAGGATTTGTGGAAGATGTGGTGCAGTGGTTCTGAAATGACTTCTGCCAGTTCCTTTAGGACTCTGGGATGTAATCCGTCTGGTCCTGGTGCTTTGTATTCGTTAAGTTCAGATAGGTGATCTCTTACTGTATTTTTGCTTAGGTTGAGTCTTGCTTCAAATCTGTTTTTTATATTTGTGTTGCTGGGTAGTTGAGCTGCAGTTTCCTTTTGTGTGAAGACTGATGCGAAGAATGTGTTCAGTAGCTCTGCTTTGTCTGTGTTGCCTGTTACTTCTTTGCCGTCTTCTCTCTTTAGTGGACCAACTGTTTCTTTGATTTTTTTCTTGTTGTTAATGTGTTGGAAGAAGCTTTTTTTGTTGTCTTTGACTTTTGTTGCGAGTCTTTGTTAATTCTGGGCCTTTGCTGTCCTGATTGTTTCTTTACAGATTCTGGCTGTCTGTTGGTACTCTGCCTTGGTTATGTGCCCCTCTTTCCATTTTTTGTATTTATCTTTTTTTTCATTCAGTTTATCGGTGAGATTTTTGTTTAGCCATGCTGGTTTCCTTTTGGATTTCTTGTTTTTCTTCCTCATCGGTATTGTGGTGTTCTGGGCTTTTATGATCGTGTTTTTCAGGATCTCCCAGGCTTCTTGAGTTGTTTTACCCTTTAGTACTTCCATCCAAGAGATCTTTCCCAGGTTTTCTCTGAGTTTATTGAAGTCAGCTTTTTTAAAGTCTGGGATATAGGTGTCGTTATGTTCAGTTATTTGTGTTTGCGTTATGGTGAATTTTAGTATTACGTGGTCACTCTTGCCCAGTGTTCCCGCAGCTTCGACTCCTTCTATTGTTTCTTCTCTGTTTGTAAGTATTAGATCCAGTATGGCTGCCCCTCTAGTTCCCTCCTCTACTTTTTGGACAATGAAGTTGTCGGCTAGGCTGGTTAGGAATCTGTTAGATTTCTCACTTGGTGCTGAGTTGGTTTTCCAGTTGATGTCCGGGTAGTTGAAGTCTCCCATTATTACAATGTTGTTTTTCTTGCATATGTTCTTTAGCTGGTTGGTAAAAAGGGTGTCCATTGTTTCTGTTTGGTTTGGTGGTCTGTAGTAAACTCCTATTGTTGTGGTTGTTCTTTTTTTCTTTTATGTTGACCCATATGCATTCTAATAGGTTTTCTTCCTTGGTTACTTGTAGCTCTGTAGCTACATAGTGGTCCTTTATATACAGTGCAACTCCACCTCCTTTTTTGTGCTTTGCTGGCTGGGGAATTCTGGGAATTGAAGTCCACAAGTCTTAAACTTGCCAAGGTTGAAGACTCCTGAAGTAGGCGGCTTAAACTTCCAAGCATCCCAAATACTTCTAAGATTAAAATCCAGAAACATCCCATATTTGTTAATTGTTTTTTTTTGTTTGTTTTTAGCAAGGAAAGGATTAAAACACCCAAACTGATTCTTAAATCTAATGCCAACCTCCACAGGGTTGCTGTGGGGAAAATAGAGTAGCAACACGTGTTAGATATGTTTTGATACCTTGAGTTATTTGCAAAAATAGTAAAGGTGGGATAAGAGGAGGGGGTGGGTGGAGGTAATTGTTTTTATTTATTTTATTTATTTTATTTATTTATTTTGTTATTCTTATATGCCGCATAACTCCCGAAGGACTCAGGGCGGCGTACAACAGGGAAAGATACAAGAATAATCAAAATTACATATAAAAAATATATGGGGTTATATGGGGTTTTTATCTTTGTAAACCACGTGTAGTCACTGAGAGTGAATTGGGCTTGCCATATACATTTTCTTAAATAAGTAAATGCAAACAAATAAACAAAAATACAAATGGGGTACACAAACACTGGGGTTTTCAGGCAAGATGCTGACCACTGTAGTACAATGAAACCCCGTCTTTTTGCTCATGGACGTGGCATTGGCACCTTTGTGAAGGTTTGATCATGCTGCTGCAGCTGCCATCTTGCTTTCGTTTTAACCCCTGTCCCCACTCCTAATACCAGGAGAGTGGGAATTTCCCCTTTTAATCCCATACATCAGTGTTTCCCAATCTTGGCAACTTGAAGATGTCTGGACTTCAACTCCCAGAATTCCCCAGCCAGCATTCGCTGGCTGGGGAATTCTGGGAGTTGAAGTCCAGACATCTTCAAGTTGCCAAGGTTGGGAAACGCTGCCATATATCAATACCATATAAATCAATACCATATAAATTCCGTCGACCCAGTTCTATGTAAATTCAACCATTCATGAATGGTTCCATTGATGGATGGAACCATTCAGTTCCATCCATCAATGCCAGGAAGGAAGGAAGGAAGGAAGGAAGGAAGGAAGGAAGGAAGGAAGGAAGGAAGGAAGGAAGGAAGGAAGGAAGGAAGGAAGGAAGGAAGGAAGAAGAAAGAAAAGGGAGTGAGGGAGGGAAGCAAGAAAAGCAAGCAAGGAGAAAGAAAAAAGAAAGAGAAAGAAAGAAAATAAGCAAGAAAGAGAAAGAAAGAAAGAAGGAAGGAAGGAAGGAAAGAAAAGAGAGGGAGGGAGGAAAGCAAGAAAAGCAAGCAAGAAGAAGGAAAAAAGAAAGAGAAAGAAAGAAAACAAGCAAGAAAGAGAAAGAAAGAAAGAAAGAAGGAAAGAAGGAAAGAAAAGGGAGGGAGGAAGGAAAGCAAGAAAAGCAAGCAAGAAGAAAGAAAAAGAAAGAGAAAGAAAGCAAGCAAGCAAGAAAAGCAAGGAAGGAAGAAGAAAGAAAGAAAGAAAGAAAGAAAGAAAGAAAGAAAGAAAGAAAGAAAGAAAGACATCAAGCAAGCAAGCGAGCGAGAGAGAGAGAGAGAGAGAAAGAAAGACAGCAAGCAAGCAAGTGAGAGAGAAGGAAAGAAAGAAAGAAAGAAAGAAAGAAAGAAAGAAAGAAAGAAAGAAAGAAAGAAAGAAAGAAAGAAAGAAAGAAAGAAAGAAAGAAAGAAAGAAAGAAAGAAAGAAAGAAAGAAAGAAAGAAAGACTATCCACCCAAAAATCAGAGGTTAAATTGCATCCCTCCTATTCAGTGAGGCTGGGTAAGTACATAAAGGCCTGTGGTCTACAGCTGCAAATCCATCTGCATTTACCCTTGAGTAAATTCCACTGAACTCAAGCTTTCTTTTCAGCAATCAGATTACATTATTACATTATTCAGCTGTGCACATTTTCAACTTTTTGTCCTTCAGGGGCAACTTCTGATTCCAGAACAAGATGAGAATGGAAGCATGCATTTATAGAACTGAAAAGAAAGAGAGAAAAAACCCAGCACCTCCAAATCTTAGGTGAAATATTTCACAGTTAAGAAGGTCCTGCCCTGCACGTTCTACATATACAAGGCTATAAAAACCTTCAGTTGTTTCATACATTCCAGTTGGACTTTTCAATGAGCTGCAATGGTCTTGAACCTCGTAGCTTTGTGGTGGGCGCATTTCTCATTCTGCTTAACTTCAAGCATGTGATGTTTAACTCTTTCTGCAGCCTGAGAGAGTATGAATATTTTTGCCCACATGTTTCTTTCATGACTCTTACAGTTCTCCACTTAGGTTTGAAAGCTCAGAGCAATATCCAGCAAGACGCTGAGAATTGAAGGGAGAGCTTTATTTCAGGGAAAGATTTTGGTGACGGCAGAAATACTCTGAAAACAATTTCCTCTTTTAATTAGTCCCCAAATGGATTTCATAAGTTCACTCCTTGTCAGGCCAGCAACAGCAGCTGCCACCTAATGACCTCTCCATCTCTGGCACCAGATTCTGAAGCTTAGTCATAAACAATGATTTATTGTTGAATTTCATTGAATTCTTTGAAAATTTCAAGGTCGTCCCAAGGTATTGTGTTGCTTGCGCTAGAGAATTAATTGGTGGCAGGTGGCGCAGAATCAATAATGTATGTCTCTGCAGGGGTGGGCTTCAAAAATTTTAGTAAGGGGTTCTCTCCCGGTTGCTGGTTGGGCGTGGCCATGGTAGGTATGGCCTAGTTGGCCTCCTGCACTACAGGTGGGCCGTTTTTGCCCTCCCCGGGCTCCAGAGGCTTTCCTCGAGCCTCCAGGAGGGCGAAAATAGCAATAGCAATAGCACTTAGACTTATATACCGCTTCATAGTGCTTTACAGCCCTCTCTAAGCGGTTTACAGAGTTCAGCATATTGCCCCCAACAATCTGGGTCCTCATTTCACCGACCTCAGAAGGATGGAAGGCTGAGTCAACCTTGAGCCTGGTGAGATTTGAACAGCTGAACTGCTGAACTAGCAGTCACTGAAGTAGTTGCAGTGCTGCTTTTAACCACTGCGCCACCTCGGCCTCCCCAGGCTCCAGAGGCCCTCTAGAGGCTGGAAACGGGCCCGTTTCCAGCGTTCCCAAACTTCCGGTAGGCCCATTTTTCACCCTCCCCGAGCCTCCGCACGCGCCCTGCACTTACCTGCATCCAAAACGGGCTGCGTGGGGATTCCTGGGAGGGGAGGGGTGGAGTGGGCAGGGCCAGCCAGGAGTGTGATTTGGGAGTTCTCAATGAACCCCCGCAAAGTGATTTGCGAATCCCCAGCAGCCCATCCCTGTGTCTCTGCTAGTGGTGTTCACAAGTGTGGGTAAGGGTAAGGTGACCAGACGTCCCGATTTTGGCGGGACAGACCCGCTTTTTAATGGTTTGTCCCGCGTCCCGCCCGCCCTCTTAAAAAGTCCCGATTTTTTGAAAGGGGCGAGGGAGGGCTGGGGGGCAGGCTCTCCCCTGCAGGGACGGCCGGCCGCGGCTCATGGGGGGCGAAAGACAAATACAATTTTCGGCGGGCACGGCTTTGCAAGGGCTCTTCACAAGTTTGGCAAGTTTCACAAGAGCCGTTCGCGTGCAGGGCAGTTTATAAATAGCGGCCGCCAGGTAGGGAGCCGGCCGGGGTTGCACAGGGCTGGGGGAGGCTTGCTAGCCTGGCAGCTCCGGCCGCAGGAAAGAGCGGGGGGGGGTGCCGTACTGGGAAGGGCCAGCAGTCGCCGCCGCCTGAGGGGGCCACCCCCCCGCCCGCCCACCCGCTTCGCTGCAGGGGACGCTGCACCGGATCCCGAGTCGCGCCGGCTCTCCCGCGGCCACGATGCCCGCCGACCTGATGGAGAAGAGCTCCTCCTCGCCCGCGGCGGCCATCCCGGCCAGCGCCGGAGGAGTCAACGCAGGACGCCCGCCCGCCGCCCACAGCTGAGAGGCCTGCTGCTGCTGCTGCGGCTGGGCCCCCAGTCCTGGCGGCGGGAAGGCTGCGGCGGCGGCCCCAGCCTGCTGAGCCAGCGCCGGCCCGAGGGTCATGGATGCGACTCCTTCGCTCGGGCCGCCCCTGGAAGGTGGAGAGGCGCCTGATGCAGCCCCGCCCTCTCGAAAAGGCCGGCGTCGCGGTGGGCAGGGCGGCCCGAGCGAAGGAGTTGCATCCATGACCCTCGGGCCGGCGCTGGCTCAGCAGGCTGGGGCCGCCGCCGCAGCCTTCCCGCCGCCGGGACTGGGGGCCCAGCCGCAGCAGCAGCAGCAGCAGGCCTCTCAGCTGTGGGCGGCGGGCGGGCGGGCGTCCTGCGTTGACTCCTCCGGCGCTGGCCGGGATGGCCGCCGCGGGCGAGGAGGAGCTCTTCTCCATCAGGTCGGCGGGCATCGTGGCCGCGGGAGAGCCAGCACGACTCGGGATCCGGTGCAGCGTCCCCTGCAGCGAAGCGGGCGGGTGGGGGGGGTGGTGGCCCCCTCAGGCGGCGACTGCTGGCCCTTCCTAGTACGGCACCCCCCCCGCTCTTTCCTGCGGCCGGAGCTGCCGGGCTAGCGAGCCTCCCCCAGCCCTGCGCAACCCCGGCCGGCTCCCTACCTGGCGGCCGCTATTTATAAACTGCCCTGCACGCGAACGGCTCTTGTGAAACGACATTAGCGGTCTTTTGCCCTCTGCGCATGCGCAGCGTTCTGCGCATGCGCAGAGGGCAAAACCCGGCATCCAGGCGGCCCCGGCCCCTTCGGTGTCCCGCTTAAAAAAAAAAATCTGGTCACTTTAGGTAAGGGAGAACAGACTGAGGACAGCAGTGTTGTGATACAAGACTTGGCCCCTTTTCTCTGTGGGTTGTGAGATTGTGTGCATGCCCAGAAGATAATAAGAACTAACAAATGAAAACTTTGCGTAGAAAGATTCAAACTTCAAATAAAGGAAGAATTTCCTCGCTGGGAAGGCTTTTAAGCAGTGGAACAACCTGTCTCTTGGAGTCATCGGTGCTCCATCACTGGAGATTTTTAAAGCAAAAATTGGACAACTATTTATGGATGGTCTGAGGATTGCTTCCCTGGGCAAGACTGGAAGACCTCCAAAACCTCTTCCAACCCTATGATCATGAAATGGAATAGGGTTTCCTGCCTGAGCAGCGGGTTGGACTAGAAGACCTCCAAGGTCCCTTCCAACTCTGTTTATTCTATTCTGTTCTGTTCTGTTTTATTCTGTCCTAGTCCATCCCAGTCTATTCCATTCCATTCCATTCCATTCCATTCCATTCCATTCTATTCTATTCTATTCTATTCTATTCTATTCTATTCTATTCTATTCTATGCTGAGCCGAGGTGGCGCAGCAGTTAGAGTGCAGTACTGCAGGCTACTTTAGCTGACTGTGACCAGCAGTGCAGCTGTTCAAATCTCACCGGCTCAGGGTTGACTCAGCCTTCCATCCTTCCGAGGTAAGTAAAATGGGGACCCAGATTGTTGGAGGCAATATAAATATACATTGCTTAATGTATATTTACAGTAAACCGCTTAGAGAGTACTTGCACTATGAGGCGGTATATAAGTCTCATAAATGATTGAATGAATGAATGAATGAAGGAAGGAAGGAAGGAAGGAAGGAAGGAAGGAATAAAGGAATAAAGGAATAAAGGAATATAGTAACAGAAAGGGCTTGGATGCCTGATGGAGATTTACTGTCTTGAATCCTAGTTAGAGGAAGTTAAAGATCAGATTCACAGATTGGAAGAAGTTTGTCTGGGGAAAAAATAATCATTAAAGCTTGTCATCTTAAACGTTGACTGTCTCTCAGTGATTTATTTATAGACCACACACACACACACACACACACACACACACACACAGAGAGAGAGAGAGAGAGAGAGAGAGAGAGAGAGAGAGAGAGAGAGAGAGAGAGAGAGAGAGAATAAAGGGATTCTATACTGCACTCTAATTATATGTAAGGAATGGGAAACCCTATGGGAAATTAAATAAAATTTACAACGTGATAGTTTTATGCTCTTGGGAGATGTCCCTTCTTAATAAGATCTTATAGCTAGGAAATATTTATGAGGTTATAGTCATAGGGGCAATCATGCGAAGAGTGTATTATCTATAGGCAGAGAACATCCAGTCTTTTATTTGTTCATTGATCAGAATCAAGACATCCTTTCCTATGATCTACTGATTATTATTCCTTTAAACAACTCTAAAGACCATTATACTTTTATTTTATTTTTTTCTGTATATTTTTTGGGGGGAAATACTGTGCAACCTTCCTATGTTTATTTAAAAAGCAAGATTCCATTGCATTGAACAGGGCTTTATCTAAAGCAGTTTGGCTTACTTGTGAGTAAATTTAGAAAAATGCAGTGCTAAGAAGGAGTGCTTCTCTTCGATGGAACTCCAAAGAAAACATCTTCTTCAATGTAATTCTGTGAAGCAGAACCCCACTTTTAACTGTGGACTGGCTACAGTGCTTTATAGTCTAGTAGTATTTCTCAACCTTGGCTGCCTGAAGCTGTGTGGACTTCAATTCCCAGAATCCCCCAGCCAGTATAACTGGCCGGCTGGGGAATTCTGGGAGTTGAAGTCCACAATTCTTAAAGGAGTCAAGGTTGGACATTCCGATTTAGTAATATCTTCTCCTCTTTTCATCCCCCCCCCTCTGTCAGCCCCTTTAAGTGAGATGTCTGCTCGATTCTGATAAGATGAAGGAGAAATTTATTAGTGAATGACAAAGCTTACTGATAATCAGGGAGCATTGAAATCCCAGATTTAATTTGAATATGACATGGAGTAATGTCTCCTTTCTCCCTTCATTCTGAGCAAAATTCAGATGACGATCTATCTTCTTCTTCTTCTTCTTCTCCCCCCCCCCCCAAGGATATCACAGGAGAGAGGAAAATTTGATAGACCACTCCAGCAGGGGTCACCAAGGTTCTGGTATCTTCTAATCAAGATGGATAGGGCTGACGAGGTTTGAAATGCATGAAGGCAGCATTTGCTATGCGATACAAATCAAAGCCTGAAAATGTCACTTATCTCCTAATGATACTACTTACACAGATTATTAATTTCGTTTTAGGAGACCAATTGATGTTACATTTTCATGACATTGATTAAATGTCCCTCCTGTGGTATTCCCTCCCCACATCTGCCCTTTTTCCTCTTCAGAAATCCACCTCAAACTTATCGCTGGAATGGAAAGGGAGGCAGAAGCAAAAGCGCATCCATCTACTTTCCTACTTACAAGTCCTCTGATCTAGAATCTCTTTTGCCACCTGTTGAGGTTCTAATAGGCTTCAGATTTGCAACCTGCTGGGCTCAAGAGATGTCATGTCAAGTGTTGGAAGAAATATCCATCTGGTTCAGTTCCAAGTGGGGAGAAAGACACTGGAAACATGGAGGGTGATTGGAAAGGTGGTTTAATGGAGAAGAACCATCAAGCACATGGTCCTGGTGCAGCTGACCACATGGAGTGGAGAGTGAGGGTTATTTATACCCTCTCTTGGGCCTTCCCCTTCAGCTTCCTGTTCCCGTGCAAGCTATTGGCTGCTGTAGCGGTCATAGCTAACCTTGTAGGTTGTCTGAGTCAAGCTTGGTTGAAGCTTGGGCTGATGCAATGAAGGGGCTTGTTGTGCAGTTCCTACTGTGGCTGAATGGCTTTTCCCTGAAGGATAATCCCATCATCCTGGAGCTGAAGGTCTTTTGTTTTGTAGATAGGCTGGCCCAGTCTTTCTCAATGGGCACCAAATATCTTATGGGGGCAAGGAGCTGAAGCTCTGAGTTTTTGTCTCCCATAATAGTTATGTTTCTCATTTAGGGGAAACACAATATTCTGCCTTTTTAAATATTTCTCAAAATATTTCATTCTTCTAGGAGGGGTGAGTGCTAACTTTCTACACAAGCAACATGCTGTAATCAAGAGAACTGGCTTGATATCAAGAGAAGCCATATAAATATCTACATCAAAGAGAAATCAGTGGACATTCCATTTTAGGTTTACAGTGGTACCTTGGTACTCAACTGCTTTGAATTTGAATTTGGTACTCAAATTTTGTCCCAATGCTCATAATTTGTTTGGTACTCAACGTACAAGCTAGAACTTGTCAGTGTCAGCTGCCTTGTGACTCACTACAGTATTCCTTATGGGAAAAAAATTATTCGGTACTCATCGTTTTTGGTACTCATTGTGACCCCTGGAACCAATTAACGATGAGTACCAATGGACCACTGTACTTAGCAGACAGAATAACAGAGTTGGAAGGGACGTTGTAGGTCATCTAGTCCAACCCACCCGCCCAAGCAGGAGACCCTGCCTACACCATTTCTGACAAATGGCAGTCCAGTCTCTTCTTGAAAGCCTCCAGTGATGAAGCTCCCACAACTTCTGAAGGCAAGCTGTTCCATTGGTTGATTGTTCTCACTGTCAGAAAATTTCTCCTTATTTCTAGGTTGAATCTCTCCTTTGTATCAGAAATATATCAGAAATTCCCCAGGAATCTCAGAAAACACTGCAGTTTCTTTGACCTCATAAAGTACAGGTTTCCAGTTTTAATCCCAGTCGAGATCCATAGCCCTTCAGGACCAACAGTGGAACTATAAAAGGAATTAAACCTATCCTTCTTGTCTATATGTTCTATGCTATTATTTCAAGCCTGAAATTTTTAACAAGGTTAATTTCTAAAGAATCCATAAAAGCATTCTGATTTGGGACAGCACCTATACCCCAAAGAGAATTTTGGGAAAAGAAAAAGAGATTTAAACTTGGGGTTTTGAGTGGAATGGAACCAATTTACCAATGAACCTATAGAAAATTCATAGTTTAATGTTAGACCCTGGATATGCTAGTATTTAGCTTAAATATAGGGGTAGCACTTAGATTATATACTGACCCATAGTGCTTTACAGCACTCTCTGTGTGGTTGATAAGGTCAGCATGTTGCCCCCAACAATCTAGGTCCATGGTGGCGAACCTATGGCACGTGTGCCAGAGGTGGCACGCGGAGCCATAGAAGCTCCCTGAACCCTCCGGAGTGCAAAAAACAGCATACCGGCAAACCGGAAGTGCGCTTTTTCGCACTTCCAGTTTGCCGGTTTCGTCGTTCCAGGCTCCGGTAAGCCTTTGTGCGGGGGTGGGGGGGTGTGCGCATGCGCAGGGGGCAGCATGGGGGGATGTTGTGCGCATGCGTGGGGGGGAGGGAATGGGTGTGGACACGCGAGCGCGCGCGCCTCCCCCCCTTTTTGGCACGCGAGCCGAAAAAGGTTCGCCACCACTGATCTAGGTCCTCTTTTTAATTTGTTTGCTCTTTAGCAAATTAACGAATGCTTCTAAACAGTAAAGTTATTTTTTTTTCCTTTAAGAGCAATGAAAAGTGCAGCTTCAGCTAAGAAGGAAGAAAGATACAGGGCTCGATTCAAGTATGACTCAACTGAGAAAGAATTGTGCTGAAGGGATTTGGTGTTCATCTTTGTAGATGAAGGTTGATGCCTGAAAACCAGTAATTTGCAACCAGTGGGAAGATATCTGAGGAAAGTTTAATCACAGACGTGGCCTCTTTTCCTCCACAAAGTTGTGACAGCGTGGTGGATTCCAGCAACTTCACTGTTCTTCTTTGCCACAAAGCGTTTAGTAATCCTGCCCATCCTCTGTTCTTCCACAAGAAAGCTTTAGGTCCTTGTGTGCTAGGCAACGTTCTTGTGTCAGGTACTACAGTCCGTATTTCTCTCTGGGTTTGTGGTTCCCTTTCTCCTGCTTCTTCAAATCCTCCTTGGTAGGCTGCTCAGAAAAGAAGAGATGGGAAGGAAGGAAGGAAGGAAGGAAGGAAGGAAGGAAGGAAGGAAGGAAGGAAGGAAAGAAAAGATGGGGAAGGAAGGAAAGAAAAGATGGGGAAGGAAGGAAGTAAAGAAGTAAAGGAAAGAACGGGGGAAGGGAAAGACAGAGGAAGGGCAGTAGGAAAGGGAGAAAAGGAGGAAGATGGGAAAGAACAAAAGGGGAAGGGAAAGACCAGAGGAAGGGAAGGAGGGAAGGAAGAAAGGGAGGGAGAAAAGAAGGAAAGGGGAAGGGAAAGACAGAAGGGAGGGAGGAGAGATAAAAGTTGCATTTTTGAGAGGAAATTCTGGGAGCTATTAATATGCAGGAGCAGTTCACATTCCTGCTTTACCTGCTCCTTGTTTTTGCTCACACAAACAGCCGCAGCTAACTAATGAACCCCCAAGTGGTGCCCTTTGGAAGCGTGATACCTCATTACCCACAAGCGGCCTCCATCTGCCCTCATGGCTGCACCGGGAGTCATTCCGATCATGATGGCAGTCTCTGGAGCCATTACCAAGTAGCAACAGAGGGCCTACACAGAGAGCCTAATAGGCTAATTTGTAATTGGGGGAAGGGAAACTGCTTTGCAGACTCTGGTTTAAGAGGAGCCGGGGGCCACCATGTGCATAATCTCACAAGATTGTGTGTGTGTGTGTGTGTGTGTGTGTGTGTGTGTGTGTGTGTGTGTGTGTGTGTGTGTTTGGAAGCGTGCATGCTGAATGTGAAAAATGAGCAGGAATTGGTTGTTAGTCTGATGGGTTTTTACAAGGCCTTCCAGCTCTTTGGGGAATTGAAAGAGAGACTGGGGAAAAAACTTTTTAAAAAATGAAGGGAGGGAGGGGGGAAAGGGAGAAATGGGAAGGGATGTGGAAAAACAGTAAAATAGAGTAGGAGATAATAAATTGGCTCAAGAAATGCATGCATATATGCAAGTAGATTGCTTGTTGATTTTTTTTTTTAAAAAACTGGGAATTGGCCACAAGGGAATAGCAATAGCACTTAGACTTATATACCACTTTACAGTGCTTTAAAGCCCTCTCTAAGCGGTTTAAATACTCAGCATATTGCCCCCAGCAATCTAGGTCCTCATTTTACCTACCTCGGAAGGATGAATGGCTGAGTCAACATTGAGCCTGGTGAGATTTCAACTGCCAAATTGCAGGCAGCCGGCAGTCAGCAGAAATAGCCTGCAGTACTGCACTCTAACCACTGCGCCACCGGTATCCTTTTCTTTGGGTCTAGGCCTAGAACAGCAATACCCAACCTTTCCGGTGGCGGCAGTGGGATGGGGTGGAGAGAAGGGATGGTTTTGCGCACAGATGTGCACCATGTTCACACCGGTTGCTTTCGTGGTGTGGAGACAATAATTTGGTCCTTAACACCAATAAGACCAAGGAGCTTATAGTGGACTATAGAAGGAATAGATCAGACATCCAGCCCTTGTTTATCAATGGAGACGGAGTGGAGCAAGTGGCCAGTTTTAAGTTTCTGGGTGTTATCATAAAAGAGGACCTGACCTGGGGCGCTCATATTGCAGCACTGATCAAAAGGGCCCAGCAGAGATTATACTACCTGAGACTTCTCAGGAAACAACAACTGAATGAAAAACTGCTGGTGACCTTCTACCGCTGCACCATAGAGTAAAATGACCAGATTTTTTTTTAAACGGGACACCAACGGGGGGCGGGGCCGCCTGGACGCCGCCATTTGAGTTTTGCCCTCTGCGCATGCGCAGAACGCTGCGCATGCGCAGAGGGCAAAAGACCACTAATGTCGGTGTCCAGGTGGAGGGGGAAGGCGGGAGGCCTTTCCTCGCCTCCCGCCTCCCCTTCGGGAGCCGGCAGTGGCTTGGGCTGGCTTGGGAAGGGGAGCAGCCCCCAGCGTCTCTTGGCTCTCCTCCTCCCTCCCCCCCGCCCACCCGGGGGTCCCGCGCCGCCCGCTGACCTCGCGCACGTCCTGCAGGCACTCGAGGACGGCCAGGTTGGGCCCAGCCGCAGGGGCAGCAGCAGCAGCAGCAGCAGCAGGCCTCTCAGCTCGGGCCAGCCGTGGGCGGCGTTGGCGGCGGGCGGGCGTCCCGCATTGACTCTGGCTCTTCCGCCAGCTTCCAGCCGCTGCCGGAGGAGTCAACGCGGGACGCCCGCCCACCGCCAACGCCGCCCACGGCCGGCCCGAGCTGAGAGGCCTGCTGCTGCTGCTGCTGCTGCTGCTGCCCCTGCGGCTGGGCCTCCAGTCCCGGCTGCCCCAGCGGCGGGAAGGCTGCGGCGGCGGCCCCGGCCGGCTGAGCCAGTGCCGGCCCGAGGGCCATCTTGGATGCGACTCCTTCGCTCGGGCCGCCCCGCCCACCGTGACGACGCCACGGAGACACGCCCCCACGTCCTTGCGTGCGGCGCCATGGGACGGGACAGCCATTTCGAGAGGGCGGGGCTGCGCTTCCCCCGTCGCTGGGGCAACTGCTGGGCCAGCCGAGAGATTTCTCCCAGCTCGCGCACGCCACCGCTTCCAGTTGCGAGCCGTCAGGGCAACAATGGGCAAAAGGTGACCAGACGTCCCGCTGTTTTGGCATTCTTTCCAAAAAAGCGTGACTTTTTGGAAAGAATGCGGGACGCGGGACACACGCTTGAAAAGCGTGTCTGTCCCGCCAAAAGCGGGACGTCTGGTCACCTTACCATAGAGAGTATTTTAACTTACTGCAGCTGTGTATGGTTTGCCAATTGCACAGTGGCAGATAGGACAGCGCTCCAGAGGATAAAAATCATTGCCCAGAGAATCATTGGTTGCCCTCTATCCTCTTTGGAAGAGCTTTATAGCTCCTGCTGCCTTAAGAAAGTTCAAAGCATTCTTAAAGATCCATCTCATCCTGGGCACCCCTTTTTTTGAACTATTACCATCTGGCAGACGGTACAGGATAATAAAAACAAGGACAAATAGGCTGAAAAACAGCTTCTATCCCAGGGCAGTAACTATATTTAATTCTACTGTATAGTGCAATATTAATGCAATATTGGGTTTTCAATTCAATTGTATAGAAAGTGAAGGATGTGTGTTTGTCTTTATTTTTATAGGTATAATGTACACTGAAGATGGCATTTAATTTCATTGTACGAGGTGCAATGACAAAGTAAACTAAAAATGTTTTTTTTAAAAATGCAGCTTCGCAGATGCACACCCACCACTTATGCGGCCTTGTTCCGAATAGAGTGCAACCTGTTTGTGTGCGCCATGGACCAGGGCTTGAGGACCCCTGGTCTAGAGAACTGAGTGCTGCATTTTAGGAGAGGCATAAATAAACTGGAGTACCATTAAATATCCAGATGAGAGAGCTGCATCTTAGAATAGTGGAGGCTTTGAAGAAGAAACATTTTATCTGACATGATATAGGGTTTCCTGCTTGAGCAGAGAGTTGGACTAGAAGACCTCCAAGGTCCCTTCCAACTCTGTTACTATGTTGAATTCTATTATAGTTGGATCTTTTATCAGCAGAATTGAGAGGGAGGGACAATGCCTTTTTCTCTCTTCATTTCCCCAGGCTCTTGGGCACCAATTCTGCTTCAAGCATCCTCATCCAGGCACAATCTTTGATAAGGGTTACTGGCATGGACACCCGACTGCTGGCTGGTTTGGTGGGTACCCAATGATGTCACTGGTTTTGCTTTCTACATTGAGGACGAAGGGTTCCCATTCTTGTTTAGTTCAAATTAAAGCCAGTTTTTGTGCTTAATATTTTCTCTCTCTCTCTTCTTTTTTCTTTTTTCTTCATGGAAACATCTGGCTTCATTTAACTAAGAACGGAGCTTTATGAAGCTGGGTAACTCTCCCTTCTTCGTATTCAACTCTTTTTTTTTACCACAATGATCACCATTCCCAGGAAAATATGCAATATGGAAATTGTATTGGCCTGAGTCCACCTCAAAAACTGAGAGACGTCGTTCTGAGAAGCTGACCTTGGCTGCCTTATTCCATAGGCCAGGAAATATAAACCTACTCTCCTTACACTTCCCCCTCCCTCTCAGCCCACAGAGAGGCACATGAGCAACAGAACAGGTTCACAAGTATGTAGACACCAACAGTGGTTTGTTTTTATTGGTCGGCTGCCAGTTGGAGGAACAAAAGCATCACAGTTACCGAGAAAGCTCTTCAGCGTAAAGGAAGCCTGTTTGGTATAAATAAGGTAGTTTAAAAATGAACCATCCCTTTTTTTTAAATGGTTAGAATGTGTTTGACAATGTTTATCTTCCGATGGACCAAAGGCTTAATTTATTTCCTGCTTTGCCTGTAAAGATCTAGGAAAGTAAGTCCATCAAGAGCAGTGTTTCCCAACCTTGGCAACTTGAAGATGTCTGGACTTCAACTCCCAGAATTCCCCAGCCAGCGAATGCTGGCTGGGGAATTCTGGGAGTTGAAGTCCAGACATCTTCAAGTTGCCAAGGTTGGGAAACACTGATCAAGAGGGCTTTTTTAAATACTTCTGGTTTCAGGTCTATACGTTGCTTAATCATCTTTTCCAACCAAGTATGAATTTTCTTCCAGTATTTTCTTGCTTTCATACAAGACCACCACATATGATAGTAAGTACCTGGGGTCTGATTGCATTTCCAACATTTGACAGACAGATTACTAAACATTTTTGCCAGGTTCTGCTGGGTGTAATGTCGGAGGCTTATGATAAAGGGACTACATATTTAGTTTTGCATGTACTGACAGCAGCAAGGATTGCATTTGCAAAATACTGGAAAAATGAGCTTACTCCACCAGATGAGGATGTAATTTGGAAAACGTTAGATTGTGCTGAGATAGACAGACTGACTTTAAAAATAAAAGACTAAGAAGACACAGAATATTACTTGATATGGAATATATTTTATGAGTGGTTAGAGATAAGAGATAGAAATTAGATGAAGAAAGATTATTGCTATGTATGAATAGAATAGAATAACAGAGTTGGAAGGGACCTTGGAGGTCTTCTAGTCCAACCCCCTGCTTAGGCAGGAAACCCTACACCACTTCAGACACATGATTATCCAACATCTTCTTAAAAACTTCCAGTGTTGGAGCATTCACAACTTCTGGAGGCAAGCTGTTCCACGGATTAATTGTTCCAACTGTCAGGAAATTTCTCCTTAGTTCTAAGTTGCTTCTCTTCTTGATTAGTTTCCACCCATTGCTTCTTGTTCTACCCTCAGGTGCTTTGGAGAATAGCTTGACTCCCTCTTCTTTGTGGCAACCCCTGAGATATTGGAACACTGCTATCATGTCTCCCCTAGTCCTTCTTTTTGTTAAACTAGACATACCCAGTTCCTGCAACCATTCTTCATATGTTTTAGCCTCCAGTCCCCTAATCATCTTTGTTGCTTTCTCTGTATTCTTTCTAGAGTCTCAACATCCTTTTTGCATCGTGGTGACCAAAACTGAATGCAGTATTCCAAGTGTGGCCTTACCAAGGCATTATAAAGTGGTATTAACACTTCACGTGATCTTGATTCTATCCCTCTGTTAATGCAGCCTAGAACTGTGTTGGCTTTTTTGGCAGCTGCTGCACACTGCTGGCTCATATTTAAATGGTTGTCCACTAGGACTCCAAGGTCCCTCTCACAGTTACTACTGTTGAGCAAGAAACCACATATACTATACCTGTGCATTTTGTTTTTCTTGCCTAAATGTAGAACCTTACTTTTTTCACCATTGAATGTCATTTTGTTAGATATTGCCCAATGTTCAAGTCTATCAAGATCTTTCTGTATCTTGAGCCTATCTTCTGGAGTGTTGGCTATTCCTGCTAGCTTGGTATCATCTGCAAATTTGATGAGTTCCCCATCTATCCCCTTGTCCAAGCCATTGATGAAGATGTTGAAGAGTACTGGGCCTAAAACAGAGCCAGTTCAGTGGGTGTGGCTTGGTGGGCATGGCTTGGTGGGCGTGGCAGAGGAAGGATACTGCAAAATCTTCATTCCCTCCCCACTCCAGGGGAAGGTTACTGCAAAATCCCCATTTCCTCCCGATCAGCTGGGACTCAGGAGGCAGAGAATAGATAGGGATGGGGCCAGTTAGAGATAGTATTTACCGGTTTTCCAAACTACTCAAAATTTCCGCTACCGGTTCTCCAGAACTGGTCAGAACCTGCTGAATCCCACCTCTGATCTTCCCCCTGTTTAAGGATCAGTATTGCTAGAGAATTTCTGGAATCCTGGCACCCAAACCAATCAGCCATCAACAGGCACATAGAGATAAACAACATTGACATCAGGGGTGAAATCCAGCAGGTTCTTACAGGTTCTGGAGAACCGGTAGCAGAAATTTTGAGTAGTTCGGAGAACCAGCAAATACCACCTCTGGCTGGCCCCAGAGTGGGGTGGGAATGGAGATTTTGCAGTATCCTTCCCCTGCCACGCTCACCAAACCACGCCCACCAAGACACGCCCACAGAACCGGTATGTAAAAAAAATTGGATTTCACCACTGATCTACATGCCATTTAAAAGAGACAAGCAAAAAACTAAAATGAAAACAAAGAGATTAAAACACCTCCTCGTGAGCAATCAACACCCAGATAAGCAGAGAGTAACACCAAAATTTCTGGAAGAGGAGGAGGAACCAGCTAAACTAATAAGGGGTACTTATATATAATTATTTTCATTTCTATAAATCCCCTACAACATAGTTCCAACCATTTCAATCAGGGTTTTTTGGGACATAGATTTTTTAAAAAAATCGTTTAGTAAATGTCCTACATCAGGAGCAGGATAGAGATGTTCGATCCTATGTTTCATCTTGGCACTCCGAACAGCTTTTATTACTGTCAACCATAATATCCTCATCTGATGGGATTAGACCTTGAGGACACTGGTTTGCAGTAATCATGGACTTTGTCTTTAACACCAATCATTTTCTAGGCTATTTAACATTTACATGAAGCCTGTCAAGTGAATCACCCAGAACTTGGGAAGGAGGGACTACCAGAATGCTGTTGACACCCAACTCTAATCCTGCTTAATGTATAACTTCAAAGAAGCTCTTGCTTCCCTTAAGCATTGCCTAAATTCATTAACAACTTGGATGATAGTGAACAAACTGAAGTTAAATGGTGTTGTTACTTAAAGAGGAAAATTGACCTGAGGATTAGGGTTCATTCTGTTTGGAAAAAGGCTGCATCTCCTGCAAGGGACTATTTGCATTCTTGGGTGTCACCTTGATCTTCAAATACTTCTTATCCTTCAAAATAGCAATAGCACTTAGACTTATTTGCATGAATGTCAAATGTGCCAGTTCGGGACTATTCTTGACCTGGCCAGATCTGGTCACATTTAGCCATGCTTCGTTCACATCATGACTAACGCTTTTGCAAGGCATTTATATAATATTACCCTTGAAGAGTATTTGCAACATATGTTGGCTGAGAGCACAATGTTTTCCCCATGTTTAAGGATCAGTATTGCTAGAGAATTTTTGGAATCCTGGCATTCAGTCCAATCTGCCATCAACAGGCGCATAGAGATAAACAACATCTACCTGCCATTTTAAAGAGGCAATCAAAAAGCTAAAAAGGAAGCAAAAAAAATCAAAACACCTTCTCGCCAGCAATCAACACCAGATAAATCGAGAGGGACACCAAAGTTAACACTAGACCAGCAATCAAGCTGTAAAAAACACCCCAATCAACTATATTCCCATTATATTCCCAAGAATATTCCCATCAACACTAACAGGGCAAGCACCTGTACATAACGTGCAAATCTTAATCCCTTCTAAAGCTGTAGATTTTACCTAGTGGGCCAAAGCAGGGCCAAACCCCATGGCTGCGGACTACTATTGGACTGTGAGCTGTTCGGAACTGGGTGAGCGGTGGGTGAGTGTGCATGCACGCACGGATTCCCACTTGCGTGAGCAATGGACAACAGCAGCTGCGCGTGGTCCATTTGCATGAGCGGTGGACGCGGTGCCCGCCACTCACACAAATGTAGCTGCACACATGCATGAACTTGCCCATGTGTAACCATCCCCTCTCCGCCCCCCGCCAGTCTACAAGCTGGAAAGGTTGGGGAACTCTGGGCTAAGGAAAAGACTGCAAGAAAAACAGCCAAGCTCAGAGATCACCAAGGATCTTGCAGATCGGTTGGCAGTTTTCCTGCATCCAATGAAGGATGTAATCTTAACCTTTAAAACTTTAACAAGCTTGGAGCCTCTACAAAGAAACATTCTCTCCTTACGAAATTAGTGATGAGTTGTATGTTACGCAGTAGAGTTCGTGTTACTTTAACCGAATTTTTACAATGTGATGTAGAGTATGGAATTATTATTCACAAGAAGAAAAAGAAAACAACTCTAAAAACTTTTGTCAGTTCAGAGTAGAACAGATTGACGGAAAAGCTTTCCAGATGTTGGCAAGACTGTCAGAATTTTGAAAGAACAGACTTGAACTTTCCAAGTGGCAAAATTGAAGCCAAATGATGTTTTATTCAATTAAGTTGAAGAATACACTATCTTTTTTTGAGTTTTTGTTAGAGCTTTTTTAGGGAGGATTGATGGTCTTGTAAGTAAGCTCTCCAAAAAACGGAAAATGATAAAGTCCCCCCTCTCCTTTCTATCCCTGTATTTGCCTCAGAAAGATAGCGGGAATTTGCTAGTTGCTAACAAGGAATAATGGATAACATCTGAACTGTGTTGTGCAGAGGAGAAGAAATTGTATTAACCCACAAAAATACATACATTGAGCTCTAAAAGACTTGAAAAGTTGTTAGCTCTTGTCAAAACCTATCCAGCACTTATGAGTGAAAAGATATTCTCTGCAGGTGTCAAACGTAACTAATGAGCCATGAGGAACCGACAGGAAAAATAATGGAGATTATAGGTAAGGAACATCATGAATGAAGTGTGAATAGGCAGCTGGGATGTGTGACTGACATACCAAAGAAAGTAAGACAGGCAGAAAAAGAAGATCCATCATTCACTTAAAGAGAATGGACATGTTCCATTGCTTGATAGATATCTTCCTGTCTGGTAATCTTAGGAACATCTGAAGGAGTTTTGGTGTGAAAATAACCTCTGCAAAATTGTAAGCTGATTACTCGTCTTTGGCGAGAATACTTAACTTTTCAGGGAAAGGAGGAAGAATAAAGTTGTGCTGCAGATATACAACCAAGAGGTGTTTGAAAATCAAAATGTGACATGAAGAGAGCCGGTTTAAGGAAAACAGTGTGCCATCTTTCTATTCTATTCCTCCTGTATTGCTGTATAAATGATATGACACTTAAGGAGAATAAAATAAATCACTAAGTGAACTATATTGGTACTTAAGGCTTAGGTTTGATTATCTAGGCCTGAATAAAATCCAGATTTAAGTAAATTGATGTGCTAAAGTACCTGTAAATTGGGAGTAGAGTAGCTGAGACATTTTTTTTTTTTTATTTTTTGCTAGAGGGACCAAGAGAAAGAAAGAAATGCGCATGTATCTGCTTCTTGTTTGTACATGTCTCAGCCTGAGAAATAAACCAGGTTTTCAGTTTCAAAGAAGGGAGCACGGGAGAGGAGCAGTTCATTTGTTTATTTATTTATAGTAGAGTTATATCTTTGGAGCAAAAGTCCCAGAACAAATCATGAAAAAGGTATGGTAGAAAATCAAACTGATTTATATCCTTGTCAAAGCATCGTTTGACACCATTCTACATTAAGATGAACCAGATTTTAATATTTGTAAAGCGGGACACCATTGATGGGGGGGGGGGTTTCTAGGGGAGCAAGACGGGAGGGGTCCGTCTCTCTTATCTTGCAGCTTTGTGCACCCCTCCCAAACACCCCCCCTTCATCGCAGCCAGGGATGGGTTCCTACCGGTGCGGTCTTGCCTGTTCGTCGCCGCAAAGCCGAAGAAGCTGGTGGCGTTCGCGGGGCTTCCCCTGGCCGCTTTCCCCGGCCGCCGGGATGCCGCCATTTGCGTTCTTTTGCCCTCTGCGCATGTGCAAAGCATTCTGCTTGCACAGAGGGCAAAAGAACGCAAATGGCGGTGTCCCGGCGGCCGGGGAAAGCAGGCGGGGGAAGCCCCGTGCCGCGAACGCCACCAGCTTCTTCGGCTCTGCGGCAACGGACAGGCGAAGACTGCCACTGCCCCTCTCACTGCCCTCCCTCCCCGCCTGGCAGGAGGAGGCAGGCGAGGCAGGAGGCAGAGGGGTGTACAGGGCAAATTCAAATTTAAAAAGCGGGACTTTTTTGAAACGCCGCGGGACTTGGGACAAATTATTAAAAAGCGGGACTGTCCCGCCAAAAGCGGGACGTCTGGTCACCTTATTCTACATAGAAGAACGTTTACTGAGAAGTGGGGAGGGGGAAAGCAGAGAGCGTGAGAAGCGGCAGATAGCACATTCTTCGTGGCTTCTCCAAGGTCACCCTTGTCCAGCACCTGCAAGGAGGGGTTGCCACACTGGCAGAAGCTTAGTGGGCAATGTGACCCGGATTGGGGTGGGGAACAAGGAGTGGCCATTTCCTATCGAAAGGGAACTTGGGAAACAAGTTAGATTTGGGTTTTCCCTTGAGTTGCCAACATGGTATCTGCAATTAATTGGAACTTTGGGGAACCTTTTGCCTTGGACTCTGATTTCTGCTCGATTACTATTTGGAACCTTGACAGTCCTGTTGTCTGACATTTCTGGCTGTTTTCTGCAAAAAGGGGTTACTATCACTATATATGTTTTTGTGTGTGCAAAGCATTGGACAAATGAACTGAGGGGGGGGAATCACTTTGGATCAGAGCAACAAGCTAGATCCAAATCAGGGGTGGGTTCTAACTTACCTCGCCACCAATTCACTTCCTCCCGTGCTGCACGGGCGTGTGCGTGCTTTGCACGCACGCATGCGCAGTACCGAAAACCCAGCTTTTGCACATGCGCAGAAGCAAAAAACAGCTTCTGCGCATGCACAGAAGCGAAAGATGGTGCCTATGGCGCCGCCGGGAGAGTGGGTTTGGAGCAGGGGCGGGTTCCTAATTTTTTTACTACCACTCTGTGGGCGTGGCTTATTTTGTGGGTGTGGCTTGGCGGGCGTGACCAGGTGGGCATGGGCCTCGGGAGCTTGGCAGCGGCCGGAGAAGCAAGGGGCATTGCCCACCCTCAACGCAGCCCCCCACAGCGGGAGCAGCAAGACCGCGGCAGCAGTTCTTCTAGGAGGTTCCGTCCTGCCTGAATGCTTCTCCCCATTCAATGATCCTAGGCTTCTGCCGCCTGCTCCCCCTCCCCTCAGCAGCTCAAGAAGCCTCGAACGTGCGAAAATGCCTGGGATCATCACCGCGCGTTTGTGGCTTCTCGAACTGCTGAAGGGAGGGGAATGGAGATAGCTCCTGCCGCCCATTCTTTCAGCATCTCATGCGCTCCCTCAGCCATCCTCCCCTGCTTGGACTCACTGTGGGGTAGGAAGGCAGCGCATGCGCAGTGCCGGAAGCTCGGCTTCTGGGCATGTGTAGAAGAAAATTAAAAATAAAAAAAAATTTTTTTAATGGCAGCGCCCAGACACCGGCAACGGACCGCACCGATACTGTGACGTCACCAGCGGGCCACTACCGGTGCTATAGAGTGGACCGCACTGGTAGGAACCCACCACTGGTTTGGAGGCGTGGCCAGCCAGCCATCGCTACTGGTTCGGCAAGCAGAGGGAAATTCCCGCTACCGGTTCTCTAGAACCGGTCCGAACCGGCAGGAACCCACCTCTGAGCCAAATACTCTAGGTTTGGAATGGCTCGAACTGGATTGGATTTTCCCCCCAGAAATTTTGAATTAGGCCCATGAATGTGATCAGGTGATCTCTGCATGTCTCGGCTGTGCTGTGAATGTACAGGTAGCCCTTGACTTACAACAGTTCATTTAGCGACTGTTCAAAGTTACAACAGCAGTGAAAAAAGTGACTTACGACTGTTTTTTCACACTTACAACATTTGCAGTATCCCCATGGTCACCTGATCAAAATTCAGATGCTTGGCAACTGACTCATATTTATGATGGTTGCAGTGTCTCGGGGTCATGTGATCCTCTTTTGCGAACTTCTGACAAGCAAAGTCAACGGGGAAGCCAGATTCACTTAACAACTGTGTTGCTGACTTAACAACTGCAGCAATTCATTTAACAATTGTAGCAAGAAAGGTCATAAAATGGGGTAAAAACTCACTTACCAACCATCTCACTTAACAACAGAAATTTGGGGTTCCATTGTAGTCGTAAGTCTTCGACCGGTTAGGTCCCACAGAGTGGATCTCCTCCAGGTCCCGTCAGCCAAACAGTGCCGACTGGCGGGGCCTAGGGAGAGGGCCTTCTCTGTAGGGGCCCCTGCTCTCTGGAACCAACTTCCCCCAGAGATCCGAATCATCCCCACCTTGCTGGCCTTCCGAAAAGCCATTAAGACATGGCTCTTCCTGCAGGCGGGGTTCTGAGACAATTTTACATCTGTGGTCTCCCCCATGTATGCATGGTGTTGTATGTCCTTTTTTAACTTTTTTAAAATTGTTTTTAAATGATTTTATTGTTTGGTGTTCTTTAAAATGCTGTACGCCACCCTGAGTCCTTAGGGAGTAGGGCGGCATAGTAGAATTTCCAAATAAATAAATAAATAAATAAGTTAAGGACTACCTGCATACCCACCTCTGTGTTTATGACTCAAGGACAAAGCCATTTGAGCCTTATTGTTATTTGAATGGTCCAACTGGCCATAACTGGATTGATTCTTAAATCAAGTTGACGACTTCTTGGTAAGTTGTTGTCCTCCTTAAGTTGCAAACCGCTTTGTCAAAGCTAATTTTGAAAAGCAAAGTGTGGATTCTCCAAGACACCCAAGCTGCTTTTACTGGCTCTTATTTTCCTGGCTTTGGAATGATGACATTCAAGTTGGAGGAACTGTACCAAGGGGGAGGACGGTTGTATAAATTATGCCATAATCTTTCAGGAAAGGATGCGGGGAGGTGAAGGTTCTGTGGCAAATGCTCCTTATCCAAACTTTGGAAGGAAAACAGAGGGCAGCTGCCCAGCCGTTCTCGGGTTAGCCATTTTTCCACCGGCTCTTTTCATTCCTTTTAACGTCTCCACCGGATTCCATTCGAGCCTAATTAAAACCACGGCGGCGATTCAAGGCAAGCGGTGTGTCCATGTGAGATGGGGAGGCATTTCTGCTTTTCCCACTGCACCAAACCAGACTGCATTCAGACAAGGACACGTTTTCCAATCAGATGCTCTCTGGTGTAATTGGCTGGCTGAAAGCAAGGACAGATGGTTTACTCTTTCGTTTCTTTCCCCCGTCAGATTTTCTTTTATGCCTTCAGGAAAGAAAAAAAAACAGAGAAGAAAATATTACTTAAGAACAACAATCTCCTGGAAAGGGAGGGAGAAAAAGGGAAAAAAAACAACAACCGCACACCACCATACCACCTGCTAGGGTTTGTTTTCCTCTCTGTCTGTGTATGTGTGTTTACGAACGAAAAGATATGTTGGATGAGGGAGAGTGTTAGAAACACTAGGCGTATTGACTGCTGGTTTCTTATACCCTGGTGGTGTTAACAAACGGTAGATTGTTAGTGACAATCACATTTTCCTGGCACTCCAAGCGGGCGGCTTGATTTAATCGCTCAGTCGCCGCTTATTATTCCGTTGTGCTATTCCACCAGGGAAAGTGACTGATCAAATGCTTGCTCTTTGGAGCAGAGAGGGGCTTTTGGTCTAGTGGGGAGGGTTGTGTCTAAATCCTCAGTACAAATTGCAGTATTGCTGGATTCCCAACGTGGCCTATTAAAGCCTGTGGGGCATTAAAAGCTCATTAATACCATGTCAGAGAGAGAGAGAGAGGTGGGGGAGGGGAGAGAGAGAGAGAGAGAGAGAGAGAGAGAGAGAGAGAGAGAAGGAAAAACGGGCTAATGATCCAGTTGCTTAGCTTCCTGAGAAATTGGAAATTAATACAACTGCTTCATTAATATTGGCCTGCGTTTGATGTTCGTTAGCTGGCAGCTTTAATGGTCTAAATGCTTACCAGCCAGCCTGTTTGCTTGAACTTTCAATTGCTTTTTGAATATACTTTCAATTACCTATATTTTTGTGTGTGTGTGTGTTTCACCCAGTCTTCAGCCCTTTCCCAGTTGACAAAGTCATCCGCTAACTAGTAGCTTCCCCCCCCCCCCAAAAAAAAATAACCTTAACAGATGCACAGAGAAGAATTGGTGTATTTTTATTCTTGTTCCTCCACAAGGCTAGGTGAAATCGACTTACTGTCTAGTCGGCGTTGCGTCTCAAGAATTCTTACAGGAAAATGCTGGGTGAGCATCAAATAGCAATAGCACTTAGACTTATATACCGCTTCATAGTGCTTTACAGCCCTCTCTAAGCGGTTTACAGAGTTCAGCATATTGCCCCCAACAATCTGGGTCCTCATTTTACCGACCTCAGAAGGATGGAAGGCTGAGTCAACCTTGAGCCGGTGAGATTTGAACAGCTGAACTGCTGAACTAGCAGTAGCCTGCAGTGCTGCATTTAACCACTGCGCCACCTCGGCTCTTCAATGCTTGGGTGTCCTTCTGATGGGATTCATATGGTCTCTTAAGTAAATGTTAGCATTCAGAGATGTAACTCTGGTGCATACCAGATCCAAAGAACAGTTCAGGGTTCCAAATAGCATCCAAAAGTAAATCAGAGTCCGAGTCAAAGTATTCCTCAAAGTCCCTATTTATTCTCAGAGCCATGTTGGCACATCTGGGTGAAACCTGAATCTGAAGTCCCCAGGGTTTCACCACCCAGTTGAAAGTTCAATCCCATGTCCCCACACCCACAAGTTCATCACATTCTCCAATCTCCAAGTGCCAGGATGGCAGGATCCACTCATCTCCTTCCGTGCAGGTGCAGGGGCACAGAGACAAAGGATGACCTTGGCTTTCTAGAAAGGAATTTGTTATGACCACATCCTAACAACCTCATACTATCCCCCCTCCCCTTTTCCCACAATAGAAAAGGCATGATAGAATAATATATAGTGTGGCAGGCCAAAGACTCCAAATAAACTGGCTTCGGCCTGTCAGGACATATCAATTGTAAAGTTATTTGTTTGTTTGTTTGTTTGTTTGTTTGTTTGTTTGTTTGTTTGTTTACTTACTTACTTACTTACTTACTTACTTACTTACTTACTTACTTACTTACTTATTTGTGAGATTTATATACCGCCTCATAGTGCAAGCACTCTCTAAACGGTTTACACCATTAAGCAATGTATATTTATATTGCCCCCAACAATCTGGGTCCTCATTTTACCTACCTCGGAAGGATGGAAGGCTGAGTCAACCCTGAGCCGGTGAGATTTGAACAGCTGAACTGCTAATCACAGTCAGCTAAAGTAGCCTGCAGTACTGCACTCTAACTGCTGCACACCTAAGTTCTTCGTATTCTCTGAGAGTTGTTGTTGGCTTGCAGACATTTTATTACCCAACTAGGTAACATCGTCAGTGCAAACAACCATGTTTGGAGATCATCGAGAACCCCACTGTTCAACCCCAAGTTACATAGACTCTCTTCTATTGAAACCTATAAACTTTCATGTGTAGCTTTGTGGAATTCACAAGGTCCTCTCTATGGAGATTCTCAACCATCCAGGTCATGGTTGTCCCAATGGTGCTTTTTCAAGAGGCAACTGGACTTTTGCTAGAAGACAAACCTGAAGAAGCTTATTGGATGAGAAGTGAAATGTCTTTAAGGAAAAACAAAGGAAGTCCAGTTGGCTCTTGAAAAAGCACCTTTCAGTCACAAGTCTAGGATCAAGTGGAATTGGATAGTTTGTGGCTCAGCGCATTATGGAAACCCAATCATTGTCTTAGCATGTTGAGTGAAACAACCTTCAAATTACGCCATAACATGTAATGGTGCTTTGTTAAACTTGTTTTGGGGTTGTGTTGGTTGAACCCATGTGTTATGGGCATCTTGCCCAGATGTTGTTGGATTGCAATACCAATTACTCCTCAGCTTTGACAGACATGGAGCTGAAGCAGAGGAACATTTGGTGGGACATATGTTACACCACCCTGATATACACAAAAGAGATGGATGGAGGCATCTGTGAGTTATTCTGTTGGTTGTGACTGCCTAGATAGATACATGGAGAAAAGAGATGAGTAAGGCCATTAGTAGCCACAATCTAATTAGTCTTATGCTCTCGAGAATGCCGGAACCATGAATTTAGCCAGTATTGATGGCCAAACATTTTGATTATTTATTAAAATCCATATCTTTCCTTCATAAATGGAATAGAAAGAAAGTCGACATCTATCTGTCTACTTACCTACATATCTTGATTATGTAGGTAAGTAGACATAATCAATTAGGAATATTTCTTGATGTTAGAATACAACCAGAAGTGAAATGCTACCGGTTCGGACTGGTTCACCTGAAACGGTAGTAAAAAGTGCTACCGGTTCAAGCGGACCAGTATATCCGATTATCAGCTGTGCTGTGATCAGCTGTGCCGCGTGATCTAGATTAGCTAGAAAGAAGGATTTCCTGTGAGTTCTAGTCCTGCCTTTGGCATGAAAAATGACCGTGTGACTTTGGGCCAATCACCAGGAGGCTGCGAGTTCTAGTCCCACAAAAGTTGGCTGGGTAACTTTGGGCCAGCCAGTCTCGCTCAGCCCCACCTACCTCATAGGATGTTTACTGTGGAGTTATTAGGAAGAGAGTATTAGATATGTTTGCTACCTTGAGTTATTCATAAGAAATATTAATAAAGATGGGATAAAATAAATATTTATAGAAATCAAAATTACTCTTCATTGGGTATGTTCAGGTGGAAGCTAGATAGCCATCTACCCAGGGTGCTTTAATGTTAAATTAATTTATAAATTTAATTTGGATGTTTTTGTGCTGAGCTGGAGTGAAGGTATCGAGAGAAAGTCCTCAACTTACAACTGTAATTGAGCCCAGAATTACAGTTGTAAGCCAGGCCAGTTGTTAAGCAGGTCACCCCATGTCTGCGCCTGATTCTATGACCCTTTCTGTGGCTGTCGTTAAGTAAATCCATTATATTCAATGGATGCGTTTAATTGGTATAAACATGATTGTGAATACATAAAATGTATAAACATGGTTATGAGTACATGAGATGGTTACGAATACATGGGGACATTAGGACAGGGACAATAGGCACGTTGGAGCGCTTATGCACACCCCTTACAGACCTCTTAGGAATGGGGTGAGGTCGACAGTAGACAGTCTAAGGGTAAAGTTTTTGGGGTTTGGGGAAGAAACCACAGAGTCAGGTAATGTATTCCAGGCATTGACCACTCTGTTGCTGAAGTTGTATTTTTTGCAATTAAGCTTGGAGCGGTTTAAGTTGAGTTTGTATCTATTGTGTGCTCGTGTATTGTTGCGGCTGAAACTGAAGTAGACATTGACAGGTAGGACATTGTAGCAGATAATTTTATGTGCTACACTTAGGTCAGATATAAGACAGCGTGATTCTAAATTGTCTAAGTCCAAAATTTCAAGTCTCTTCTTTGTGGCAGCCCCTCAAATATTGGAACACTGCTATCATGTCACCCCTAGTCAGGGGCGGGTTCCTAATTTTTTTACTACGACTCTGTGGGCATGGCTTATTTTGTGGGTGTGGCTTGCCAGCCATGTGACCGGGTAGGCGTGGGCCTCGGGAGCTTGGCAGCGGCCGGAGAAGCGGGGGGGTGGGCATTGCTCACCCGCAACGCAGCCCCCCACAGCAGGAGCAGCAAGACCGCGGCAGCGGTTCTTCTAGGAGGCTCCGTCCAGCCTGAATGCTTCTCCCCATTCGATGATCCTAGGCTCCTGCTGCCTGTCTCCCCTCAGCAGCTCGAGAAGCCTCGAACGTGCAAAAATGCCTGGGATCATCACCGCATGTTCGTGGCTTCTCAGACTGCTGAAGGGAGGGGAACTGAGATAGGTCCTGCCACCCATTCCTCCTCCCCTCAGCAGCTCGAGAAGCCTCGAACGTGCAAAAATGCCTGGGATCATCACCGCGCATTTGTGGCTTCTCAGACTGCTGAAGGGAGGGGAACTGAGATAGATCCTGCCGCCCGTTCTTTCAGTGTCTCACGCGCTCCCTCAGCCATCCTCCCCTGCTTGGACTCACTGTGGGGTAGGAAGGCAGCACATGCGCAGTGCCGGAAGCTCGGCTTCTGGGCATGCGCAGAAGAACTTTTTTTAAAAAAAATTAAAAATATTTTTTAAAAAAATGGCGATGCCCAGGCACCGGCAACCGACCGCACCGGTACTGTGACGTCACCAGCGGGCCGCTACCGGTGCTATAGAGTGGACCGCACCGGTAGGAACCCACCAATGCCCCTAGTCCTTCTTTTCTCTAGACTAGCCATACCCATTTCCTGTTACCGTTCTTCATATGTTTTAGTCTCCAGGTCCTTAATCATCTTAGTCACTCTTCTCTGCACTCTTTTCAAAATGTAATAGATTCTGCATGGAATTATTTATCCTTGAAGTTTTAGTGATAGACACCTTTCTGGATTCCTACTTAATATCCTGTGTTGCAATGTTCATGAGGATTGGATTGTGCACTTGTACACCAGTGTGGTGTTTAGCTATTTTTCTCTATGTTATGGCAGTCTAATAAATGAGATGGTTTTCATGTGTTATTAGTGAAGCGTCATTTGAGCATGATTGAACAGAATCCAAATCTAGAGTGAGAGACAAATATTATACTCATGAAAGATTGAAACATTTATTCATTCATTCCCAGTGAACTCATATGGGAATTCAATGCAATTATGAGGGTGGGGGAGATGAAACATAATTGTTTGATGAAGTTCATGGTAACATATATCCCTGTATCCAAATTAGCTTATATCCATTAAAAAGAACATCCAGATACTTTAGAATCTAAAGATGTTTATCAGAAGGGAGCGGAAATTGAACACAGTAAATTGAACACTGGGATTTTGTTTGCCTAGGCAAGCAAAGCCAAAAGACTTTGCCTTGTGATTCTGGGACATTGATAAATAAAATTATTTTAGCTGAATGTCCTAATGTTATGCCACCGGGAACTTTTTTTTAATATATTGATAAATGGACTGGACATGTTGTGAGCCGCCTAGAGTCCCCTGGGAGTTGGGCGGCATATAAATCCATTTAAATAAATAAATAAATAAATAAATAAATAAATAAATAAACAAATAAATAAATAAATAAATAAATAAATAAATAAATAAATAAATAAATAAATAAATAAATAAATAAATAACTTTATTAAAGTCTCTGCTCTGGCTGCAGCAATTCTGTCCAAAATACCATTCTCCATTTTTTACTACCCTGGGTGAATGGTCAACCTTCTGCAATTATGCGAGTTTGGTGGTGCAGTGGTTAGAATGCAGTACTGCAGGCTGCCTGCAGTTCAGCAGTTCGATTCTCACCAGCTCAAGGTTGACTCAGCCTTCCATCCTTCCGAGGTCGGTAAAATGAGGACTCAAATTGTTGGGGGCAAATATGCTGACTCTGTAAACCAGCTTAGAGAGGGCTGTAAAGCACTGTGAAGCGGTATATAAGTGCTAAGTGCTATTGCTACTGCTATTCAAGATATTCAAAATGGTTATGCCCCAGTCTTTCAATTTTAGATTTCACTAGAAGAGAACATTTGTAGCTCAAGGTTGGACTGTGGGTTCCCTGATGCTCTCTGAGCTTGGTTGGTCCATAAAAATGTCAGAATCAAATAACAAAATCCTAGAATGGGAAATAGCCCCCATTATCAGTGCAAGAATGCAAATTAAAGGGTGTTAATCTAACTTCTGCTTTGACATATCTATGGAGATTCTCAGTCATCTAGGTCATGGTTGTCCCAAAAGGCAACTGGACTTTCTTTGTTTTTTGCTTGAAGACGTCTCACTTCTCATCCAAGAAGCATCCTCAGTTCTGACCGAATGCTGGGGAATGGAAGGATTTATATGCCTTGCAGTCGCATTGAAGGTAGGTCATTAGCTCTCTGAGAGTCATTGGGGCCACTTGGAGGTTTATTTGTGTCCTCAGGGTCACCTGAATCAGAGTGCAAATGGGTGTGGAATCTTCTTGGAATTGCTGAAACAACTGCATTGTAAACAGGAGATAGGTGTTGTCTGCTTTGACACATCCATGAAAAGTAGTCCACCACATCTCTGGGATTGTGGTTCCATCAGTGATGGGTTCCTACCAATGCGGTCGACTCTGCTGCACCGGTAGCGGCTGGCAGATTACACAATTTGTGCACGATGGCTCCGGTGCCGTCTTCACCGGGCCGTCGCGCGTCACCATCTTTTTTTCAGAATTTTTGGGCTTTTTTTGCTTCCTGCGCATGCGCGGAAGCAAAAAGTTGCTCAAATCACACACGCGTGTGTGCATCCCCTCGTGAGATTGCAGCAAGTTTTGCTTCCTGCACATGCGCAGAAGCAAAATCACGCAAGGGGGCATGCGCGTGTAGCAAGCACATGCGCACACAAAATGTGGCGATGCGAGCACCAGTAGCGAGGTAAGAGAGCAATCCGCCCCTGGGTTCCATGATGCAATGATAGCAATAGCAATAGCACTTAGACTTATATACCGCTATACAGTGCTTTACAGCCTGCTCTAAGCCGTTTACAGAGTCAGCATATTGCCCCCAACAATTTGGGTCCTCATTTTACCCACCTCGGAAGGATGGAAGTCTGAGTCAAGCTTGAGCCTGGTGAGATTTGAACTGCCAAATTGCAGGCAGCCGGCAGGCAGCAGAAGTAGCCTGCAGTACTGCACTCTAACCACTGTGCCACCGTGGCTCATGATGATGCAATGATGCAATTGCTTTTAAGGAGTCATTTTAGATTGTAATTGTAATCTTCCATTCCAAAATTTAAATCCATTCTTCAGTGTCCTGCGTTTTGGAGCAAGACAGAACAAATTTTGTTCAGCCTTTCAGATGTTTGAAGAGTGTGATCTTAAAGTTAACACATATTCAGCTTCTTCCGTTCTTACATTTAGGTTCTTTGGACCATTCCATTTTTATGGGCTGCAGTGCTCTGAATAGAATTTAGGAAAACAAAATGAAGTAGAATATATTATTTCCTGTGATTTGAGGATTATACTTCTGGGAACGCAGCCCGAAATTTTAGTTGTAGCTCATACTCTGTTTGCTGTTGGTAGGGCTACATCTGGCCAGCCAGAAACCCATTTTGTTACAGTGGTAGGAGAAAATGATTTTTTTAAAAAAAGAATTTTGCTTCTTGTATACATAGGGGTTGAATCTTAGGTATGGTAGTTGCCTTATTTTGTAACAGCTTTCCCCAGTTCTTGTAGTAAATGTATTTTAACAAGCTGAAACCTTGATTCACTGCTTGTGAGGCTTTTAGTTCTAGGACAGTGATGGCAAACCTTTTTTCCCTTGGGTGCCAAAAGCGTGTGCGCGTGTGCTGTCACGCACGTGTGAGTGCCCACACCCATAATTCAATGCCTGGGGAGGGCGAAAACGGCCTCTCCCGCCCCTGCAGAGGCCCTCTGGAGGCCGAAAATGGCCCATTTCCCAACTTCCGGTGGGCCTGGTAGGCCCATTTTTCGCCCTCCCCAGGCTCCAGAGGCTTTCCTGGAACCTGGGGAGGGTGAAAACACCCCACTGGAGGCCCTCTG
The DNA here is from genome assembly GCA_023053685.1 of Diadophis punctatus similis. Classification (NCBI taxonomy): domain Eukaryota; kingdom Metazoa; phylum Chordata; class Lepidosauria; order Squamata; family Dipsadidae; genus Diadophis; species Diadophis punctatus. The sequence goes on along the minus strand of JALIGW010000001.1, from coordinate 14,570,143 downwards.
GAAACCTAAAATGCCCCCACGGAGCCTCCACACGAGCCAAAAATCAGCTGGCCGGCACGCACATGCATGCTGGAGTTGAGCTAGGGCAACGGCTCGCATGCTGGCAGATATGGCTCCGTGTGCCACCTGTGGCACGCGTGCCATAGGTTCGCCATCACTGTTCTAGGAGCTGGGAAGTCTGACTATTATCAACTTCTTTTCCAAGAACTTTTGTCTAAGTAGTTTCACCAAGCCAGATATCTTCATTTATACCTGTGTGTTGATTATTATTGTTTTGCTTCCTAAGTGAAGAATTTATCTCTGCTAAAATTAATATTGTTACATGCAGGCCATTTCTCTAACTTCTTCTAAAGCATTCCTATCCTATCCAAGTTTGCATCATCTTTCAATTCAATAAGCATTTCCTCAACTTTATCCAAATCATTAATGAAAATATCAATGAAAATTTCATAGGACTCAGGATGATCTTTGTAGTATCACATGTAATCTTTCACTGAATGTGGAATCATTGATAAGCTAGCTATATCTCCCTTTAATTTATTATGCCGTCTAGTTTGCACTTAACTAATTTGCTAATTTAGCCAATTATGTCTACAGTATTGCAATTATCTATTAAATAAGATTCCCAGTTTTAAAAAATGAAATGTTAATGTGGCAAGATTTTTTTCTTGACTTGATCCTTTAACAGTGTAAAGGATTGGGGAATGTAAAGTTCTTGGGGGAGAGAAACTAACTCCCTCGGAACAGGTTCGCAATTTGGGAGTTCTCCTAGATCCACAGCTAAAATTAGACCAACATCTCTCAGCTGTGGCTAGGGGAGCCTTTGCACAGGTGCGCTTGGTGCACCAATTGCGACCCTACTTGGAGAAGGAGACCTTACTCACTGTCACTCATGTCCTTATCACCTCACGGCTAGACTACTGTAACACGCTCTACATGGGGCTACCCCTGAAGAGTATCCGGAGACTGCAAAATGAGTCTGCGCAAGCTGTGGTGGGTGTTCCAAGATACACCCACGTAACACCCATTCTCCGCCAGCTGCATTGGTTGCCCATTAGTTTCCGGACGCAATTCAAGGTGTTGATCATCATCTTTAAAGCCCTACATGGCTCAGGGCCAGGTTACCTTCGGGACCGCATCCTACCACATACCTCCCTACGACCGGTTAGGTCCCACAGAGTCAGTCTCCTGCAGGTCCCTTCAACCAAACAATGTCGGTTGGTGGGACCACGGGGGAGAGCCTTCTCTGTGGGAGCTCCAGCTCTCTGGAACCAACTACCTCTAGAGATCCGAACTATCCCCACCTTGCTGGCCTTCCGAAAAGCTGTCAAGATATGGCTCTTCCTACAGGTAGGGTGATAGAGAGACCTTTTGAATATCTTAGGTCTCCCCCATGTATGAATGGTTATGCGTGTATATATTTTAAATTTTTATATTTGTATACTTTTTTTATGTTTATTATCATTTTTTGTAAAATATATTTTCTATGTTGTAAGCCGCCCAGAGTCCTGCGGGAGTTGGGCGGCCTATAAAAACGACAAATAAATAAATAAATAAATAAATAAATAAATAAATAAATAAATAAATAAATAAATAAATAAATAAATAAATAAATAAATAAATAAATAAATAAATTAAAATTACCATTGATATAATTAAATTTAAAAGATCACCCTTTAATATTGGGTTCCAGTTAAGACATTGCAAATCATGCAGTAAATCTATTGAGTAATAACAAAAGCTGAACTTGACGTCAGCATTCTGTTCCTTAAGATAGGAACGAGGGACAATTTATTTCCATGTAATTGACATTAAGAGTATTTAAATGCCAGCTTATCCATACATCTGAAAACAATGCCTGGGCGCTTTTAGTAATTTCTGCATTATAAACTCCAGTGTAAACATGCCTATCAAGAGATTGGATAAAGATTCCTCATCAAAGAAACATTGGTGTTCAGTGCTTTAAAAATCGAGAAACTTGCATGCAAATATGCATCATTCTTGAAAGAAGGATTCAAACTATTTCAGAAATTGGGTGGATAAGTATTAGAATGGCAATTTAACATATCTATTACCCACTTTACAGTGATTAACTCAATACTTCCAAGGAATTCACAACTCATGGTGAAAGGTTACACATTTGTGTCAAACACCACCTTCAGCCGTGTATACTGTTGACCATTTCAACATGTATTTTTTCCCAATGCTAACGGTTATGAAAACGGTGTGAAGCTCTTAGGTATTGACAAATAAAGAGCTCTTTGGTCTAATAGGGAACAGGTGAAAACTACTAGTTAGAAAGGCCTTCAAAATTACAGGCTTGTTGCTGGGTGTGATTGGAATGACCGGGGATCAGAGCTTACATGAAATAATATTTTTATTTTGGAGCGTTATCTTGTTCCATATAAGTCAAGGGTGTCAAACTCTATTTCATTGAGGGCCGCATCAGGGTTGTGTTTGACCTCAGGGGGCTGAGGGGGGCGTGGCCAGCTCGATGTCTGTTTTCGGCCACAACGTCCTCCTGCAGCCCTCTTCCAGCAAAAATAGAGATGGGGGGGCTGCACGCGGCCCCCCTGAGCTCCATTTTCGCTGATAGAGTGCTGTAGGAGATTGTCGTAGCTGAAAATAGACTTGGGATGGCTGCATGCGGCCCTCCTAAGCTCCATTTTCACTGGCAAAGGGCTGTAGGAGACTGTCGCGGCTGAAAATAGACTCGGGATGGCTGCATGTGGCCCTCCCAAGCTCCATTTTCACTGGCAGAGGCACTGCGGGCCGGTCCTTCGCTATTCCTAGGGCAGCCCCGCGGGCCAGATCTAAGCACCCCGTGGGCTGGATCCAGCCTGCAGGCCTTGAGTTTGACACCCTTGATATAAGTGAATAGATTGACCACTGTAGAAGAAGGAGTGGCAGAACCTGAAGGCAGAGTCAAAAGAAGAATCAGCCTAGAGTCTCTACGTAGCCACGAATGGACTAAGTCCAATTCCTCTTGAATTTCATTGATCCTTACCTAATGCCAAGATAGTGCTAACTGTTACTTGAGTAGATTCCTGTGCATAGGCATGATTAGTAATAAATGAATGTAATTGGAACTTCATATGTGGTCCTGATCTTTTAGGCCTGCAACAAGGTTATTTATTGTCCATCTCAGGAAATAGCAATTCAGGTATCCTTGAAAATACTGTAACTTGAAAACTGATCAACAAAGGTTACTCCATAGCATCCATCTATCCATTCTGGTCTCTATTGTGCTATACAGAAAGAACAATCAGGATGGCTTATCAATATAATGTAGATATAAATGTAAAATTTATGGGAGAAAAAAAGGGAGTGGAAACATCTGTGAAAGTGAGACATAGGACATAGGCAGAGGTGGGTTCCTCCCAGTTCGGACCAGTTCACCCGAACCAGTAGCGACCCACTGATGATGTCACGATGACATCACGGAACCAGTTCGGTCGATGCCGGTCCGTGGGCACCGCCATCTTTTTTTTTAAATTTTCCCGAAAGTTTTTATTTATTTATTTATTTATTTGAATTTTCCCTGGTTTTTTTTTTCTTCTGCACATGGGCAGAACACGAGTTTCCGTGTCACCATCTTGTTTGTGGCTTTTTTGTGCGCGCAAAGCGTGTACACGCTTACGGGGCCACGCGGCGCGGGAGGAAGCGAACCGGCAGCGAGGTAAATTAGAACCCACCCCTGGACACAGGAATAACAGAGTTGGGAGGGACCTTGGAAGTCTTCTAGTCCAACCCCTTGCTTGAGCAGGAGACTATACCATTTCAGACAAGCGGCTGTCTAGCCTCTTCTTGGGTGCTCCATCACTGGAGCACCCAAGAAGAGACTGAACATCCAATCCATCAGTGGAGCACCCACAACTTCTGAAGCCAAGGCATTCCATTGGTTAATTTTCCCACTGTTAGGAAATTTCTCCTTAGTTCTAGGTCAGGGGTGTCAAACTCGCAGTGTCACATCGTTGTCATGTGACATATTGTGACTTTTCCCCCCTTTGCTAAACCAGGGGTGGGTGTGGCCAGTGTGTGATGCATCTGGCCCGTGGGCTGCGAGTTTGACACCCCTGTTCTAGGTTGCTTCTCTCCTTGATTAGTTTCCATCCATTGTTTCTTATCTTGCCTTCTAGTGCTTTGGAAAATAGGCTCACCCCCTCTTCTTTGTGGTAGCCCCTCAAATATTGGCATACTATCATCTCTCCCCTAATCCTAGACTAGACATACCCAATTCCTGCAACCATTCTTTCACATCTAGATCTTCCATTAGATCAGCATTATTCAAACTTAGCAACTTTCAGATGAGTGCATTTCAACTCCCAGAATTCCCCAGCCAGCATGCTGGATGGGGAATTCTGGGAGTTGATGTTCAGAGGTTTTAGAGTTGAGAGAGTTGAGAAATATAAAACAAAAGGAATAGGATAGGGATAGGGAAGAATAGGAATAGGAATAGATGGAAAGGACCTTGGAGGTCTTCTAGTCCAACCCCTTGCTCAGGCAGGAAATGCTAAGCCATTTCAGGCAAATGGTTGTCCAATCTCTTCTTTAAAACTTCATGTTCTTCAAATGTTTTACCCTCCAGTCCCCTAATCATCTTTATTGCTCTTCTCTGCACTCTTTCCAGTGTCTCAACATCTTTTTTATATTGTGGTGACCAAAACTGGATGCAGTATTCCGAGTGTCATCTTACTAAGGCTTTGTAAAGCGCTACTAATACTTCACATGATCTTGATTCTTCTGTCCCTCTATTAATGCAGCCTAGGATTGCATTGGCTGCCGCCGCACACTGTTGGCTCATATTTAAGTGGTGACCTTGGTGTGGTTTAACGTGAGACGGTCAGTGGGAGTCTTCTCGCTTCTGTCCTTCAGCAGAAGATGTGAATGTAGATTAGCAGCATCTAATGTTTTAACCCGCTGCCTCATTATGCCTCATGGTAGGACTGGCCTGATTAAATCAACCTTCCCTTCCTTTCGGCTGTTATTAACATTTTAAAAGGAGTAGTAGATCTTTGCAGCCCTCGTAGATCAGGTTGGCTCCGAGAAGCGATCCCTCCCAACTGCTGCATTTTCTTGGTTCCCTTCACACCCATTTTTCTGCTTCCGCCTTCACACATACCTGCCCCCACTCTTCTGGTTTTAATTTTATTTCCCAGTTTAAATCATGCGTGCTATAATACAATAAGCAGTAAATCATGCAAATTGGTCTAAGTTACATTTTGAAAAATGTTAAGAGGGAACTGTTAAGAGACCCGGCTTCTGACAGGCAATGCATTTTAAAGTTGAGGGATTTGAAATATTTCAGCAGTGGACCTAAAACAGCATTATAAATTAGTTCAACTTATCAGTCCCAAACAGAATTATTCATCTTCCAAAAGGGTATTTCATGCCCGCTAGGCCCAAATGATCGTTCACCTTCATTCTTGCCCTGCTCTAAGGGTAGGTCTCACTTTGCTGAATTCTCCTGATTCATTACAGTGTGTTACTTTATGAATTTTTTATCAGCATTTTAATAGCTCTTTCAGATGATTGAATGTAACTGATTCTTGTACTAGAACACTGATTGAACTGAAAGACGTTAATATATGTCGCAGAGGTTAGCTCCTAGCTAAGCAACACAATTTTTAGCTACAAGATGTGTAGGTTCTCTCTTCCTTTCTCATATTACAATTGCAATATGCATGTTGGAAGCTGTCTTATCCTGCCAAGCCTCGTTGATACTACTACTACGTTTGTGTTGGAAGCACTGAAGCCCTTCCGGGTTGAAAGGCTGGAACGGTGACATCACCGTTGCCCAGGGGACTTCCAGTTAACAGATTAACAGAGTTGAAAGGGACCTTGTAGGTCATCTAGACCAACCCCCCCACCAAAGCAGGAGACCCTACACCATTTCTGACAAATGGCAGTCCAATCTCTTCTTGAAAACCTCCAGTGATGAAGCTCCCACAACTTCCGATGGAAAGCTGTTCCATTGATTGATTGCTCTCACTGTCAGAAAAGTTCTTATTTCTAGGTTGAATCTCTCCTTGATTAGTTTCCATCCATTATTCCTTATCTGGCCTTCAGGTGCTTTGGAAAATATCTTGACCCCTTCCTCTCTGTGGCAGCTCCTCAAATATTAGAACACTGCTATCATGTCTCCCCTGGTCCTTCTCTTCACTAGACTGGCCATGCCCAGTTCCTGCAACCGCTCTTAATATGTTTTAGTCTCCAGTCCCCTAATCATCTTCGTTGCTCTTCTCTTCACTCTTTCTGGAGTCTCAACATCTTTTTCATAGTGTGGTGACCAAAACTGGATGCAGTATTCTATTCTGTGGTCTTACTAAGGCTTTATAGAGTGGTATTAGTACCTCACTTGATCTTGATTGCATCCCTCTGTTAATGCAACTTAGGATTCCATTGACTTTTTGGACTGCCACCACAGAATGCTAGCTCTTATTTAACTGGTTGTCCACTAAGACTCCAAGATCCCTTTCACAGTCACTGCTATTAAGCCTGGTTTCACCCAGTCTATATGTGTACTTTTGGTTTTTCTTGCCTAAGTGTAAGACTTTACTTTTCTTTACATCGAATTTCATTTTGTTAGATAGAGCCCAGTGTTCAAGTCTGTCAAGATCCATCTGGATCTTGAATCTGTCATCTAGGGTGTTGGCTATTCCTGCCAGCTTAGTATCATCTGCAAATTTGATAAGTTCCACTTCTATTCCCTCATCTAAGTTGTTTATGAAGTTTATCTGCTTACTTCCCTCCATGTAGATGTAGACTTGGGGGCTCCATTCATGTTCCCATTAAATTGCCTACTGAAGTGGTACCCAATTATCTACTTGTGGTTGTCCACTTTCAAACAGCTGGCTCAGCAGGACTCATTGATATGTGCCAGAGCCGCCATCCCATCCTGAGATGCCTTCTTTTCCAGTTCTGACCACCGTTGCTGAGAATGAAAGGATTGTGTTCCTACTCTTCAGATATTGGAGTTTGTTGCAAAAATCAAAACCAGAAGCACACCCAGATAACTGATTCAGCTGGATTCATTAACTTCTTTATAAACATAGTAACAGATGAATTTACAGTACCATTAGCAGAGTTCTTCTTCAATGTAGTTACAAGTAAACACAAGCAGGAGAGTTAGTTTCATTTGAGCAGAGCAGACAAGCACAGAGAGGACAAGAGAGCAGAGTGGACTGAGCCACGCCCAGCCTTAAGCTTAAGCTTTCAGTTTCAATTCTCTGCACAGACTCAGATGTGGTTAGCTCCCATTGGCTGACTTAGTTGTTTTGCCTATTCATTGGCTAACCTTATTAACATGGCTCTCCCAGTACATGAATATCTTAACATCAGAGGCAGAAAAGCACATGACAGGCAAAGTGTAAACCTAAAAGAGGCTAAGCAGAGATTTGAAACAAAGGATAAACCCATCCACCGCTCCCTCAAAAGAGCTGGAATGAGCCCCATCCAGTGTGATCCTACCCAAGTGGTATGGGTGATCCACAGCCACCAAAGGAATCCCAGCTTTCTCCTAATATATCTACAGTTTTAGTATGGGCTGAAAAGTAGACATGGATGCTGTAGACCAAGTCTTGAACATAGGCATGTTCTACGTTAATGTGTACCTCAAAATGAGCATGTTTTACATCGGTGTTTGTATATGAGCATGTTCTATTATCTGCATCCATGGTCAGGACAATGGGGACACCGAGGTGAACAAAGCTAAAAAGGAAACCTAAAACTGCATTTATCTTAAACACAACCTCCTTTCATTTTTCATAAGATGGGGTCTCCTACCCTTTTGATATTTCCTCCCTTTAAAGCAGTGGTTCTCAACCTTCCTAATGCCATGACCCGCCACCGCGCCCCACCCTGCCGCCTCGCCCGCTGCCGCGACCCCTGCCCCATCGCCGACATTTGGGTTCTTTTATCCTCTGCGCATGCACAAAGTGTTCTGCGCATGCGCAGAAGGTAAAAGAACCCAAATGGCGGTGTCCGGGCGAAGTCTCCCGACGCCTGTGAAAGGGTCGTTCAACCCCAAAAGGGGTTGCGACCCCCAGGTTGAGAACCGCTGCTTTAAAGAGAAATAACCACCATGCCAAAAATTTGTTTTTGATCGGTTGCATGCTGTAGGCTACGAATGAGCAACGTTCTTTCCCATCTCTTAAAAAGTTGATGTTAAGGCATCAGACTAGGAAGTAAACAACTGTGAGTTCTAGTCCTGCCTTTGACATGAAACCATCTGGTTGACCTTGGGCCAGTCATGTTTCTCTAGTCTAGCCCTAGGAAGGAGGCAGTGGCAAGCCACTTCTGAAAAACCTTATCCAGAAAATTTCAGGGACTTGTCCATGCAGTCACCGGGAATCAAAGGCATTTTTTAAAAAAATCAAATTCCAAACTTGATGATATTAGGGGCTGAACTTCAAATCTTCAACATGGAAAGACAATTACCAAACTATGTTTACCCTTCAGTTTTGTGGAATTGGAAAGAATCAAATTCAAGTCTATCATCAGCCATCTCTCTCCCTCTCCCTCTCTCCCTCTCTCCCCCTCTCCCCCTCCCTCCCTCCCTCCCTCCCTCCCTCCCTCCCTCTCTCTCTCTCTCTCCCTCCCTCTCTCTCTCTCTCTCTCTCTCTCTCTCTCTCTCTCTCTCTCTCTCTCTCTCTCTCTCTCTCTCTCTCTCTCTCTCTCTCTCTCTCTCTCCAGGAGCATATCAGACTTACATTCACAAAGTTCTTGGCTTCTGGGAAACTTGCATCAAAATGCACCAATTCTTGACAGCATGTAGCTTTTGGAAGAAGAGCTACCAGCTTCCTGTAATCAATGGAAATCAATTGCTGATTTGAAAGAAATCCTCTCAGTCACCTCTATTATATCTGGGATAGGCCTCTGGCCTTCTTGCTTATTTGATTCAACCATCTTCTGCCCGAGAAACTTGCTTGCTTTGTGCCCCGGTGTTTAAAATGCCATGCTTGCCTTTAAAAGCTTTTCTGAATTCTTTGGTGGTTTGCTTCTAATTTTCTTTGGGGCTATTCCAGCTCTTTAATTTTTAACCATTCATCAATATGAGGAGATTAACTCCCTGGATATATATTCAAATAAATCATTAATGAGAATCCATAGTAGCAAAGTTCCATAAAAGTTTTGCTAATGGAAGGAAACCTTTGACTCAAGGGTTCCTATCTGCCTCAGAGAAGATTATATTGGGGGCGGGGGGAAATCCATCAGGGAATGAATAAAGTAGATGAGGGTTTGGCGGTGTGACTGACATATGTCCCTATTATTTGTGAAGTGGCTCCTCCATCACTGTGGTCATCCCTGAGCTGATTCCAGCTATATACCAAATATATCTGCATCTCCCACGCCACAATGTAGGCATCTCTTGGTCTTTAAATGGGGTTTCTCAGTGGTGGCTTCATGTTGCCTTTCTATGGTGGTTTCCTTACAAAACTAGCCTAGGGCCTTTTTTATGATAGGTTTACTGTGTTGATATCAAGTGAAAACTTTTTCTTAAAAAAAAATCCCTTATGCCTGTGATGGCGAACCTATGGCACGCGTGCCACAGGTGGCACGTGGAGCCATATCTGCCAGCCCATGAGCTTTTGCCCTAGCTCAGCTCCAGCGCACATGTGCGCACCAGCCAGCTGATTTTCGGCTCACGCAGAGGCTCTGGGAGGGAGTTTTCGGCCTCTGGGGGGCGGGGGGTGTTAAGGGGGGGCAATCCCCCGTGGAGGTCGATGGATCTTTGCTTCCTTTTTGAAGTCATTCTCATTAGAAAATAAAACCGAGATTCAAATCTAATTAACAAAATATTTATTTCAGTAGAAAAGTAATAAAAAGAATCCTTAATAAACTACATCTTATCGGCTAATGAAAGAGTCACATCTGTGTTTGGCAGAAATGGAGGAAGAGAGGAGGGAGTTAACTCCTGGAATGCAGGCATGCGTAGTAGAACATAATCACATGTCTGCTTGACCATAAATACAAGAAACAGTAGAAAACATAGAGATGCACAAACTGACAATATTCACATCGTGATAGGGGAGGGCGTTTTCTGGAACCTGGGGAGGGCAAAAAACGGGCCTACTAGGCCCACCGGAAATCAGGAAATGGGGGGGGGTGTTTCATGTGCACATGTGCAGGGGGTAGGGTGGTGTGGGGGGGCGTGCGCACATGTGCAAGGGGTGGGGCGCATGGGGGCATTGAATTATGGGTGTGGGCACGTGTGTGTGTGCTTTCGGCACCCGAGGAAAAAAAGATTTGATAATTCCCTTATGCTGTTATCTAGAGCAGGGGTCTCCAACCCTGGCAACTTTAAGACTTGTGGACAACTCTGGGAGTTAAAGTCCACAAGTCTTAAAGTTGCCAAGCTTGGAGACCCCTGATCTAAAACAATGTTTCTCAACCTTGGCTACATTTTAAGATGTGTGCAACATCAACTCCCAGAATGCCCCAGCTAGCCTGGGAGTTGAAGTTCACACATCTTAAAATGTAGCAAGATTGAGAAACACTGATCTAGAGTAATCCATGAGTTCTCAGTGTTTTAATGTGGATTTTATTCTGAGCTGCAAATTATTTGTGTTCTCTCTAACTGAAGGAAAAGGTTTGTATTTTTTTTTAAAGTATGATGTTTATTGCTTGCTTGCTTGCTTTAAGAAGGGGGGCTTTTGAACACTGTATTTCGTTGTCTGCAAGGTCATCTATTCAGAGGCTATGGTAGGTGTTGGTAGGAAGCCACATCAATTTTATTCATTTTGCACAAACAATTTTATTTATTTATTTATGTATGTATGTATATATGTATTTATTTATTTATTTGTTTGTTTGTTTGTTTGTGAGACTTATATACCGCCTCAAAGTGCAAGCACTCTCTAAGCGGTTTACACCAGTAAGCAATGTATATTTATATTGCCCCCAACAATCTGGGTCCTCATTTTGCCTACCTCGGAAGGATGGAAGGCTGAGTCAACCTTGAGCCGGTGAGATTTGAACAGCTGAACTGCATTTATTCAGTTTATTCAGTTTATTCATTTTGCACAAACAATTATCGTATTTTTCGGAGTATAAGACGCACCTTAGTTTTTGGGGAGGAAAATAGGGGGAAAAAATCTGCCTACCAGGTATTCATCTGGCTAGCATCCTTAGTCTGGTCAGCTTCAGCACATTATTTTATCCCCTGGTTAGGACTTAAAAAAACCTTCTTTGGAGAGAGTAACAATGAAAGAACCTGCAAGCCAGTAAGAGCTGGGAAGATCGTTAGCACCTGGTTAGGGCTAGAAAAAAACTTATTTGGAGCAAGTAGAGCAATGAAAAAAACCCTGCAAAGACTTGGGGCTGGAAAAACCTTCTTCTGAGAGAGTAACAATGAAAAAGCCTGCAAGGTAAGAGCTGGGAAGATCTGTTAGCACCTAGTTAGGGCTGGAAAAAAAAGCTACATTCGAAGTATAAGATGCACCCAAATTTTCAGCCACTTTTAGGGAGGAAAAAGGTGTGTCTTATACTCCGAAAAATATGGTATATTGAGCCGCACATTGGATTAAATGTCCAATTAAATAGCCTTCCAATTTAATATTGCTAAATTATTATTATCACCACCACCACCATCATCATCATTATCAATAGATCTAAATTATACGTATTTAAAGTAAACCAGAACAGTAGGATAAAAGCCATCTATATAAAAGCAAAATATTGAGCAGAATACTGTGAGACCTAAAAGCTTGGGCTGATATCCAGATCTTCTCTTCATTCCCAGTAATAGAGTAATGATGGTGCTCAGCTTTCAGCAGGAGGAAATCCATAATCAAATTTCCATTGCTTAGAAGGCCTTGTCTCTCATCTTGGGAGTTATTTGTAATAATGAGACACAAAGGAGAGTAGTGTTACGAGTGCCGGCGCCCACCACTCTTGTGAGTTGGGCTGTGCACGCCCCCCCCCTCACACGGCCTAGTTGCAAATAGGGCATGGCCCAGTAGTTGGCCATGGCTCACAGGTTGGGGACCCCTGTTCTAAGAGTCTCAACATCTTTTTATAGTCTGGAGAAAAGGGACTCTCTCAGGGATGGGCTTCAAAAATTTTAGCAAGCGGTTCTCTGCCTGGTTGCTGGGTGGGCGTGGCCATGGTGGGCATGGCCTAGTTGGCCTCCTGCACCTCGGCTGGGGGGGCGCGTTTTTGCCCTCCCCGTGCTCTGGAGGCTTTTGTCGAGCCTCCGGGAGGGCAAAAACGGCCTCCCCGGGCTCCAGAGGCCCTACCGAATTTCTGATAGGCCCGTTTTTCACCCTCACCAAGCCTCCGTGCGGGCCCCTGCACTTACCTGCATCCAAAATTGGCCGCGTGGTGACTCCTGGGAGGGGAGGGGAGGGTGGGGCCAGCCAGGAGTGGGATTTGGGGCATTGGTGGGTTCCTGCCGGAGCTGTCCGGTGCGTAGCTCTGGTAGGAAGCGGCCGATTGTGCAATTTGCGCACAACCGCACTGGAGCCGCTTTCACCGGTCCATCACATGCATCGCCATCTTTTTCTGACAATTTTTGGCCGATTTTGCTTCTGCGCATGCGCGGAAGCAAAATCACGCCGAAATCTTGTGAGGGGACGCACGCGCGCATGAGATTTTGGTGAGATTTTGTTTCTGCGCATGCGTGGAAGCAAAATCACGCTGAAATCTTGTGAGGGGACGCACGCGCGCATGAGATTTTGGCGAGATTTTGCTTCTGCGCATGTGCAGAAGCAAAACCGTGCCAAAATCTCGCACGCGCGCACATCCCCTCACAAGATTTCAGTGTGATTTTGCTTCCACGCATGCGCAGAAGCAAAATCGCACAAGGGGGCGCACACGCATAGCGCGCACCCCCCCCCGAAACATAGAGATGTGCATGCAGTGCACCAGCATGGGTAGGTGAGCAACCCGCCCCTGATTTGGGGGGGTTCTCCAAACTGCACATAATCTTAGCTAGAGGTTCTCCAGAACCCCTGCAAACCCCCAGCAGCCCACCCCTGGACTCTCTGGGTCCCTTTGAGTAAACACTGCCATCTTTGAAGGACCTAGCAAATTTGCCTTCTCTGTAGCCAGATTGCCCTCTGCCATTGAAGTCCCTTCTAAGATCTATATGGCTTCCATCCTGATGATGTTCCAGAAGCCTGCAGAAGTCCTGGTTATTTACCCAGACCTTGGGACAGGCCAAGTGGGACTCCACTGTTGGTGATGTTGTATCTTTACTTGGTCATTTGGTTATTCCCCTGTCCTTATTTTGTAATTACTTTTCTCCTTGCTGTGGTTGATTTCTATAATGTTGCTTTTATTTTACTCTACTGTATTGCTGTGGCTCCCTTGACGTTGATTGACGTCGGGCAGAATCCTAACTGAGCAAGTAATAAAATAAATAACAAGAATATCAAAGGGCAGAAAATGTTTCCTTGTTTTGGAAAAGCAAATTAGGTGGAGTCTCATGGAAACCAAACTCATTTTTGTTTGTTTGTTCATTTCACTAATATAATCTTGGTTGTTTATGCTTTGGCGACGTGCTTTGGGCTTTTATATCATGGGAAGATTAACTGTGCCAGAGTCAAACAATTGCAAAATCAGTTGCTGGTGGCATATAACCTTCACGTTGGATGCCCATGTTCAGGCAGCTGTCCTGGGCTGTGGAAATTGAGATGTAATACACATGCCCAATGTTCATTTGTGAATGTTTGGAGGGATGGTTGTGTGATTACCCTGGATCACCTCCGTCACAATCTGGTTGCATTCAAAGCTTGATGTGTTTCCAACATGCCAATCAGTTGGATCATGTTTTCCTTGCCTGCTCTCCATCCCGTTCCTTCACTTCTGCAATGAACCGCTTCATCTCATTTCCAAACTAAACTCTGACTTAGCCAACTCATTCTGTTATTTGTGTTTCTTTCCCTGAAAAAAACTATGCCCGGAAAATTCCCAGGACGTTGCTTGCTCTTACCCAGGTAGATTTCAGCCAGTTGACTAGGCTCCTGGATGTCTCTTGCAGCAGGTCACCTATGCTAGTAGGTATCCCTTTTCCCTGCTTCCAATTTTCTGCACGGAAGTTGTGTATCTCTCTCTATCTCCATCGCCATCCCCATCCCCATCCCCCTATCTATCTATCTATCTATCTATCTATCTATCTATCTATCTATCTATCTATCTATCTATCTATCTATCTATCTATCTATCTATCATCTATCTATCTATCTATCTATCTATCTATCTATCTATCTATCTATCTATCTATCTATCTATCTATCTATCTATCTACACATGTATGTATATGTATATGTATGTATATGTTTTTGTATAATACAAAGCAAAACTGCATGACTTTGGCGACAGGCAAAAAGTGATATAGGTTTATGAAGAGAGTGATTAAAAATGTATCAAACAGCCTTGTAAAGCTTATGGTTCAAGTTAACTGTATGAAGTAAACAGCCTTTAACAGCCTCTTGGGACACTGACAGATCGTCTGTGGGTGTTACAGCAACATGGTATGCGCAATTGTTCCGGCCATCCCAAACTAATCACCATCTGTTTGGATGAGCCTCCAGGGAGAGTCTCGTTGTTGGACGATCATGGCTGTTAGCATTTTTAATCACTTTCTGTGCCACACAGACACAAACCGTATGCTCCCACCTTTATTTCCCTCCTCCTGCGTGGGAGGCAGGCTTGCTGTTCAGATGGAAGATTGCTGGAGGTAGTTAGGGATGGGGGAAACGTGAGAAGGTGCAAGGCACCTGCTTTTCCCTAATCCAGGTGAGAGCTACAGCCCAGGGCTTCATTGTCCTTATCTCCCATCTAACCAGGGGCGGGGTTGCTTGCTTACTGGTGCCGGTGCGCTGTGCGCGCATCTCCACGTTTCGAGAGCGCGTGCGCATGCACACCCCCTCGCACGATTTTGCTTCTGCACATGCGTGGAAGCAAAATTGTGCCGAAATCTTGCGAGGGGACGCGCACACATGCGAGATTTTGGTGCGATTTTGCTTCTGTGCATGCGCAGAAGCAAAATCACCCAAAAATTCACAGAAAAAGATGGCGACACATGCGATGGACCGGCAGAGAGGGCTCCGGAGCAAATTGCGCAATTGGCCGTTCCCTACTGGAGCTACGCACCGGACCGCACCGGTAGGAACCCACCACTGCATCTAACAGAAGACACCATCTACCAAAGAGACCTTAGCCTGAGTTGAAAAGGCAATCAGAACGATAAGGGTACTACAGAAAGGAAGAAGGAAAGACTTGCATGAGCCCAAACCCACAAAATCAGGGGTGGGGAATTCTGGGAGTTGAACGTCTATGGAGATTCTCAATCATCCAGGTCATGGTTGTCCCAAAGGTGCTTTTTTCAAGAGGCAACTGAACTTTCTTTGAAGACTTTGGACCCTCTTTCAAATCTTTGAAAGTTTGGAAGGAGGGGTCAAAGAGGTCATCTACCGGTATGTCAAAATTGAACAGCCCTCTCTCAAAAGAGGGGGAGGGATACGACATCATCTATCTCCAATCTACAACACATTCCTTTCAGCAGTTCCGAGAAGACTCCATACCCATTTGCACCACTCAGGTGACCCTGAGGACACAGATAAACCTCCAGGTGGTCTCAATGACTCTCTAAAAGAATGCAAATGACCAGCTTCCTGCAAGGAGTATAAATCCTTCCATTCCCCCATCATCCAGTCAGAGCTGAAGAAGCTTCTTGCATGAGAAGCGAAACGTCTTCAAAGAAAAACAAGAAAGTCCAAGTTGCCTCTTGAAAAAAGCACCTTTGGGTGTGGGACTTGAAGTCCACACGTCATAAAGTTGCCATAGTTACCCACCCCTGCACAATGTCCATTTATTATAGTGATGAAGTTGCATCAAATGACTTAGAGCAGTGGTTCTCAACCTCTTCTTCACCCTTTAAATAGCTTTTGTGGCCACAGACCATCGCCCCAAGACTTAACTCAAGATTTAAATCATAACATTTCTTTAAGCCTTTGCGGACTTTAGAATAGGGTAGGGTAGAGTAGAGTAGAGTAGAGTAGAGTAGAGTAGAGTAGAGTAGAGTAGAGTAGAGTAGAGTAGAGTAGAGTAGAGTAGAGTAGAGTAGAGTAGAGTAGAGTAGAGTAGAGTAGAGTAGAGTAGAGGAATAGAATGAATAGAATAGAATAGAATAGAATAGAATAGAATAGAATAGAATAGAATAGAATAGAATAGAATAGAATAGAATAGAATAGAATAACAGAGGGAAGGGACTTTGCAGGTCATCTAGTCCAACCCCCTACTTGAACAGGAGACCCTCTACCATTTCAGACAAATGGCTTTTATTAAAGTCTCCAATGATGGAGCCCCCACAACTTCTGAAGCCAAGCTGTTCCATTGGTTAATTGTTCTCACTGATAGGAAAGTTCTCCTTAGTTCTAGGTTGCTTCTCTCCTTGATTAGTTTCCATTCATTGTTTCTTGCCTTGCCTTCTGGAGCTTTGGAGAATAAACTGGAATATTGAAAATAAGCTGGTCTTCTTCTACAGGATGGTAGATTGAATGTTATTTTTAAAAGCCCTAACAATACGAGCAGTTTGATAAGAGAATTATAAAGTCAAAGTTCTAATTTCATTAGTTGGGTTTTTTTTCCCCCAGTTGCGATTGCAGCCTACAGCTTTGGAATTTTCTGGTCGTCACGCATTCAGATATTAAACAGGTCTAGCCCCGCTGAGTATTTTTGATTTTTTTTTCTAAAATCAGACAAGGTTGCTTTGATGCTGCCACTAAATGTTTTGATGCTGCCACTAAATGTCATTGATGCTGGCTAGAAAGTTTTACACAGGAAAAAAAAATCCAATATTTTGTTTTTCCATGGAAACTTTCCCAGCCTGCATTACGATAGTTTGCATCAGGACTTTTTTTTTTTTAGCCAGCTGGGTGACTTTGGGCCACTCACTCTCTCTCAGCCAAATCACCTCATAGAGTTAGAATAGAGTACAATAGAATAACAGGGTTGGAAGGGACCTTGGAGGTCTTGTAGTCCAACCCCCTGCTTAGGCAGGTAACCCTACACTACTTCAGACAAATGGTTATCCAACATCTTCTGAAAAACTTCCAGTGTTGGAGCATTCACAACTTCTGGAGGCAAGCTGTTCCACTGATTAATTGTTCTAACTGTCAGGAAATTTCTCCTTAGTTCTCGGTTGCTTCTCTCCTTGATTAGTTTCCACCCATTCCTTCTTGTCCTGCCTACAGGTGCTACCTTGAGGTGAGTTGTTGTTGTGAAGAAAATAGGAGGAGGAAGATGCATTGAATATGTTTGCTGCCTTGAATTATTTATAAAAATAATAAAGGTGGGATACTAGTAAATAAAAAATACATAAATCATGCACATTTTGATGGCCAGTTCCAAGAAATTTAGCATAAGGCGGTTTACTCTTTTTGTAAGAGCAGCACAAGGGAATACAGGTAGTCCTTGACTTACGACCACAATTAAGACCAAAATTTCTGTTGCTAAGTGAGAGAGTTGTTAAGTGAATTTTGCCCCATTTTACAACCTTTCTTTACAACCTTTAAATGAATCACTGTGTCAGGCCGAAGCCATATTTTATTAGAGACTTTGGCCTGCCACAGCTGCCTTAACACAGCTGTTAAGTTAATAACATGGTCGTTCAGTGAAGCTGGCTCCCCCAGATGAGTTTGCTTTTCAGAAGGTCGCAAAAGGGGATTACATGAGCCCAGGGCACTGCGACCGTCATAAATATGAACCAGTTGCCAAGCATCTGAATTTTGATCACGTAACCACGGGGATGCTGCAATGGTCATAAGTCGCTTTTTTTCAGTGCTGTTGTGACTTCGAACGGTCACTAAATGAACACAGATGATCTGTAACCCATCAGAGACAGAATGTGCCACAGCGTACAT
Source organism: Diadophis punctatus similis (assembly GCA_023053685.1). NCBI lineage: Eukaryota > Metazoa > Chordata > Lepidosauria > Squamata > Dipsadidae > Diadophis > Diadophis punctatus. Next base: position 14,552,273 of record JALIGW010000001.1, on the reverse strand, counting down.
GATGCAGACTATTCTACACTGCCCAGCAGTTTTGAGAATTGGGTGATGTGGAAATTTAAATAAAGACAAGCTTTGGACTGCAGTGTGCATTTCCAAGAGGCACTTTGGTGACACATGTTTGCGAAAATTCAGAGCTTTCCAAAACTCATAATAGCAAATTGTAGGGTGGAGAATTGCTTGAATTCTAATGTTGCATTTTATTTTGTTGTTGTTTTGCATTTGCCCAATAACAGACTTGGCCAGCCTACAAGGAATTAGCACGGGGTCAGTTTTTCACCACTAGTAAAATTTGGAGCAGAGGCACGAGAATTAAACAGAAATAAAAGCCAGCAAAAACAAATTTTCTTCTTGACTTGTTGAATAAGGAGATTTCTTTCCCAATGTTCTTTTTCTGATGTTTCAGTTGTCCCCTGGGTGCTCGTGGGTTGAAAATCTGTGAATTTTAATGTGAATTGACCTGAGCTGTGTTTCCCAAATGAATATGTAGACTTGTATTAATATTTCTTCTAATGTTGTGATGCAGCTGGGAAAACAGAGAGAGAGAATAAAAATATAGACTTTAAAATGTGCCTTTTGAAGAGAAAATACTTTAGAAATGTAGCTGGGGGAAGTTATATTTAGAAATGGATATTCGGAGAGTTGATTGGTCTTAAAGACAATATTTAAACGATATTTGCAGAATTTTATTTAAATATGTAATAAGCTACAGGTAGTCCTTCCTTAATGACCATTCGTTTAGCGACTGTTCCAAGCTATGACAGTGCTGAAAAAAATAACTTATGACCAGTTCTCATAGGTTCGTTGCATCATCCCTCTAGTCCAGGGCTGTCAAACTCAAGGCCCACAGGCCGGATCGGGTGCTAAAATCTGGCCAACGGGGCTGGCCTGGAAATAGCAAAGAACCAGCCCCCAGTGCCTTTGGCAGCCAAAACGGGACAGGTATAGGACAGGTGTATGATCTGATAAGCAACGCAGGTCAGAGGTACATTCCTACCGCTTCTAACCGGTTCTTTAGAACTGTTAGTAACTTGGTGATGACATCACGGAGCCGGTTCTGTCGGTGTCTCCTTGGGCACCGCCATCTTGGATTTTGCTTCTGCGCATGTGCAGAAGCTATTTTTTTATTGCTGCGGGCGCGCACGCATGGCGACCCTGAGCGAACCAGCAGCAAAAGGATCCAGAACCCACCCCTGACGCAGGTACTTGAAGTTACAGGTGTCAAGGGGCTGGAAGATGGGCCCTGGATGGCCTCCTGCAGCACTCTGCCAGACAAAACAGGGTAAGGGGAGGCCCGCGCCACCCCCATGGCCTGTTTTGGCCAGCAGGGTGCTGCAAGAGGCGTCCATCCTGTCTCTCTCCCCCCACCCCGCCGACCCGCCGAGGAGAAGTACAATGCTGATCTGGCCCACGAAGAAATCCAGTTTGACACCCTTGCTCTAGTCACATGATTGTGATTTGGGTTCTTGGCCACCATCATGCATTTACGATGGTCATAGTATACTGCGATGTGATCGCCATTTGCTGCTTTCCTGGGTGTGAGGGGGGGTTCCACTAAGCAAAATCAATAAGGAACCCAGCAGGGAACTTTGCAAGTCATGGTCATATGATGTCTCTCTTAACAACCATAATGGTTCACTTAATGACCATGGCAAGAAAGATTATACAATTAGATATGGTCACATGATGCCTCACATAATGACAGCTGACACTTAACAACCATTTTTTTCTGATCCCTTGGTTGTAAGTTGAGGACTACCTGTACATAGCATTTAGACTTACATACCACTTCACCATCATTTACAGCCCTATCTAAGCATATTGCCCCCAACAATCTGGGTCCTCATTTTACCAACCTCGGAAAGATGGAAGGCTGAGTCAACCTTCAGCCGGTGAGAATCGAACTGCCAGCTCTGTCCTCCCTCCCTTTCCTCATTCTTCCTTCCTTCCTTCCTTCCTTCCTTCCTTCCTTCCTTCCTTCCTTCCTTCCTTCCTTCCTTCCTTCCTTCCTTCCGTCCATCCGTCCTTCCTGCCTTCCTTCCATCCTTCCTTCCTTCTTCCTTCCCTCCATCCCATCCCATCCCATCCCTTTCTCCCCTTCCTTTTCTCATTCTCCTTCCTTCCTTCCTTCCTTCCTCCCTCCCTCCCTCCATCCCATCCCTTCCCATCCCTTTCTCCCCTTTTCTCATTCTCCTTCCTCCCTCCCTCCCTCCCTCCCTCCATCCATCCCATCCCATCCCCTTCCTTTCTCCCCTTCTATTCTCATTCTCCTTCCTTCCTTCCTTCCTTCCTTCCTTCCTTCCTTCCTTCCTTCCTTCCTTCCTTCCTTCCTTCCTTCCTTCGCTCTTGTCATATCAAGAGCTCCTCGTTCATTCTGTCCAACATTCACCGAAAGGTGCCTTCTCAGGCTGTTTGGCCGGTACATGAGTTCCATAGTAAAATATTATTAACATTCTGACATTCTTTTAGCTTAAAGATTTAAAGCTCTGATTGTTCCCGTTTTCTTCCTTCAAGGCAAAAAAAATTTTTTAGCATATGTGGGATGGTTGAAGGGATGAAACATCTTAATCCTCACTCACTGTATCCACTAATATCTCCATAATCTTGAAAACAAAGCCAAACAGACAACCAGTGAGAGGATTCCAGTCTCCATCCACTCTGGGAGTAAGCTGGATTTGGCACCCAGTCCCTGAACCACT